>JBBCBC010000024.1:22028937-22520169 GCA_037126765.1 Stenogyne calaminthoides | reverse complement strand
AAAAAAAATCTGTTGAGTGACTCGATTCTTGATAGTGCATTGATCAGTCGAGAACTCAACACTGAATCCGTTGTCGCAGAATTGTGAAACCGATAATAGGTTGTGCTTCGGACCTTCGACATACGAGACTCGAGCCATTTGTACATCATCATTCTCTAAGTTTCAACCCTTTGGTATAACCAAAGTTATCATCACCGAAGAGCACACGCGGGCCTTTCTGTTCTATGTAGGAACTGAGGAGATGTTTGCTTCCTGTCATGTGCCTTGAGCATCCACTATCGATGTACCAGATAGTTGCTTGCACACCTCCTTTGTTGGCGGACTCCACGCGAACTCGCAATCGATCGGGCTTTAGGTACCCCTTTCGGATTGGGTCCTGAGGGGTTAGGTTTGGATTTGGGGATCCATACAAACAGAGCACTTCTATGGTGATCAGTCAGATCAGAAGGCCTGATTTGTCTCCCATACCTGTCAACATAATCATACTTATCCTCATATGCTTTCTGATTTGTATGATTACTTGTGTGAACCTTGGATGACTTAGAAGACTTATGATTTAACTTTTCAGTTTGTCTTCTTTTTTATCCAAAGTGTTCAAAAAAAAAAGAAATTCTAAATTTATGACTATAGGGGTAGGTACGATCGCTACCATCAAAAGATTCATATCCTTTTTTCAAGATAGATGGTTTTCGCAGTTTACGAAGCATGCTTATTAGGCGGTGACCTTGATTGGTCTCTCGGATTAGACTTTCCTTTTTATAGGTTGTCTTTTTCGATTCTCGATCCGTTGATCGTGTTGAGGTCTCTTCGTAAGAACTGGTTCTTCCGTTGATTCCTCTACCGATGCTTTACCGGTTGGGGTCCATTTCATTTCCTTTCTCGTTAGGCACTTGCTTTTACCCGCTCAACCGGTCTCTACCCCTATTAGATACAAGTTTAGCTTTTGGTGTATCTTTTTTTAAATTGCCCGATTACATCTTTTCGAGATGAATCACCGGGCTTTTTGAGGATGTGGAGGGTTTCTCATAGCCAAGTCCTCCTTATCAATCTTTATTTAAAAATAGGCGTTCATGTCTTAAACGGTTTGAGATGATTTTGAAAAACATCTATTTTCTTACGCAGATTATCCTCGAGGATTTCGGGACTTTCATGCATTCGGAATAGCTCATCGAATTTTGCTTGCAAGATTTTGAAGTCATCGACTTGTTGTTCTGTTAATTTCCATCCGATCTTTGATCTGCTTTTTCCCGATCGTAAGCTTTAACTTCAAGAATTTTAAATTCCTCGCCAACCTTCTCGAAAGTTTTTCACCGATCTAAGTTGAGAGGCTTTTTACGAGATCATTTTTTCTTGAAGTCGATTATTTCGGTCCTCGACTTATCATTCTCGGCTTCCACAATAGCATAAGTTTCTCACCGCATTGGAGAGATCTTCAAGCAATTGCTCGAGTAGAGCTGCAGTCAATCTCAAAGAAAGTGTGCTAATGATAGCAGTGTAGAAGTCGAGCAAGCGGGTTTGGAGGTTACCTCGATTGGTCCTCCACGGCCATCGCAGCAGAGTTCATCATCGTCCGACGAGAATATCGGATCTTCATTTTCATAGAAGTCGACCAGACCTTCTTGATCAAAGCGAAGTCTTCTACAGAGGAGTATCCGGAGTCCTCGGAGGGCGATAGGAATCGTCAATTCCGACGACGGGCAACCATGGCTCTTCCGTCTCTAAAGCGTTGCTCTCTTTTTGTTCCTCTTTTCTTCCCTCTCTCGCCGTCCGGGCAGGCGATCTGGCTATAGTGACTGGCTTCTCACGCTTGAAGCACGCTCCTTGATCCACCGTTCCTTTCCTTCCGTGTGAATCACTCCGTTCAGATGACCTATCGTGATTTCCCTTTTCGATAGTAGTCCGAGTTTCTTCTATCCGATTGGTTATCTCTTCCTTCCTTCGCCTCGACTATCTCTTTCCCTTTCATCTCAGGATCCTTCCGATCATCGATTCGGTTCTTTCTCGGAGATCTATTTGTCCGATCTCCTATCTCGCCCTCGGCTATGTTGATAGTCCTTATAAAATCTTCGATACTTACCAAGTTGTATATCGACTTCTCAAGCTTCCCGGTAAAAAAGCGATCTGCTCGCTCGACTTAATATATTTCCAATGGGTTCATTGGCCTTTGTTCGCATCTTTGGTTGCCTTGAAAGCAAATCGATTTTGAAGTCGAGGTTTCAAAGAGGGACCTCGTCTTCATCGCCTTTGACCTCTTTCAATCAAGTCGAACTCGTGAGCTTTAAGACTCAAGAACAAGCTACTAGGTTTCATTCTTGAAATGTCCGGCAATCTTTGATTACCGTGACCTTCATGTCCCACTTCTTGGTGAGAGACCTTAGGATCTTATAGTTGATATCTTTATCGGACACATCTCTACCAAGTTCTCAAGCTTGTTTATAGACATTGTAATTCTTCCATCGAGTTCGTTGATGGTTTCGGGCAAAGATCTTGGTTTCTCGAACTTCACCATTCGCTTGAAGACTACCGTCTTTTATCTATTCATTTCCCTCGCAGATCTCAGCCGAGTATCCCACATTGCTTTCGCAGATTTGAGATACTTAATCTTTTCTTTTGGTGACCTTATCCATTGTCTTCATGATGATATGTCTTGCAATGGTGTCAGAGTATGCGATTTTTCTTTCTTCCGTGGTCCATCGTATCGGCTTTTTTCGCACAAAGACTTTCTGGGGAAAGTCCGGATCTCCTCCGATCGCAGGATTGTCGTAGTAAATGATGATGGGTCCTCTCGATGACTTCCATCATTCTCGCCACCGATCGAGCCTAGATGGTTGGACATATATATGGCCTAACTGCATACTCATCAATTGAGAACTTCGGCAGATCATGATACATACCGGACGTGTTATCCATGCCGAGTGATTTTGGAAAATGAATGAGTTATTTAAAACGGTTTTTCAAGATCGATTCAATTGACCACAAAACAATGACACGTAGTCACAAAGTGGTGGAAGAACCAACCGCCTCGATACCACTTGTAGGTCCCGAAGCAAGTTAAAGAGGGCGTAAGTCTAGAGGGGAGGGGTGAATAGACTTGAAAAAACTTTTTTTGCAGATCGTGTGAGAGCAGATAGCCCGATCAGAGTGCGAGTGAATCGATTTTGGTTCGATAACCAACTTCTCGAACGCCGTAAAGCAGATCGATTCGGGTAAATTATCGATTAACTCGACAAAAGCGGAAGCTTAAGTTTTACCCGTGAAAAACCGGTTTGTATAAATCGATTCCAAGTTTTATCTTTTTAATCGATGATGAAATTTGGTCCGTCGACGATCGAAGCTTGGTGCTATCTCGATCTTAACTTAGAATGTATGCGCTTTAAGATTGTGCGATGTGAGAGCAAATTAATCAAAGCAAAGAAAGGCACACAAGATTTATAGTGGTTGGACAAACCAATCCCTACGCCCACTCTTCCCTTTCACAAGGGGCACCAACTTAACCGACTTTAACCGATGGACTTAGTTTAGTGTGTTAGTCCAACACAAGACACCAACAGATGTTTTAAGAGTTCTCACTCAACCGATCCCTTAAATCAAGATTAGAAACCCTAGATCGAATCTTGCTAAACAACTTATCCTAACTTGGGGTTTGGGTAAGATTGTTGAGGTTCCAACTATGAAATCTTTCTTGCGCATAAGCATGACCTAAAAAGCTAGATGAAAAGATTTCTTGCTAAGAACTTATGGGATGAACACAATATAAAATAAGCTTGTTGTTGTGTTCTTCGTATGAAATCGACTATAGTTTGAGCTTTTGATTATTTTGTTTGTCCAAGCATTTCCGTGTTTCACTCAAGTGTGATCCCATATTTATAGACCTTGAGATCAAAGAGCCGTTGGAGAGCAATTTGAATCTCAAAGCTATTTTAGGTAGACTTGCGGTGCTTGATGTGACGCGGCTTCAGAACGGCATGGCCAAAAAGCGTGAATGTGTATTTTATAGCCGTTTGAGAGAGCAACATCGAATCCCTTGAAAGTAATTCTGTTCATACGTGTCTCTTCCTTATGGATGGAAGCCTTTGCTTTGCGTTGTTGTTCCTCCAACTAAGGTTGGTATTCTTCTTGTTTAGATCGCAGATGTATGATAAGATGAAACATCGTTTTCATCTTATGAGTCGACCGATCGATCACCGAATCGATCACCACCGATAGAGTCTTCGGGCGCTGTTGACTTAGCTTCAACCGGGCCGACTCTACCGATGTAGGTCTTCGGTCTTATCTTCCGAAGTCATCCGATCTTCTAGTATTCGAGGTTTGAGCTTCATGACTTCCATTTGAGTTATCCGACTAGATCGATTCGATCCGATCTTCCGTTTCGTTTAACGTTCGCCTCGTTTGATATCGCCTTTCTTCCGATTCTTCAGATTCGACCTTTACATATTGAGTTCCCCCTCAATATGTGACCTATCTATTACATCGCTTTTTCTATACAATCATTATCAACCGGGTCTCCTATCGCAAATAATGTAAACATCATCACCTAAATGTGTCCGACCGGGTCCTATTACATGTGTTTTTGGAACTTTCATCAAAACTATAAATTTCCCAACATAAGTCATCGAAAGAGGACCCATCATCATATATTACGACAACCTCGCTAGCTTGGAGGAGATGGAAGTTTTGCCCGGAAGTCTTTTGTAAAAAAGCCTCCAAAACTTTTGATGGATGCAAGAGGAAAGGAAATCGCAGAGATACTTTAGATACTATCGCAAGGCATATTATCATGAAAACAATGGATAAGGTCACCAAGGAAAAGGTTAAGTATCTCAAAACTGCGAAAGCAATGTAGGATACTCTAGCTGAAATATGCGAGGGAAATGACCAGATAAAAGACAGCCGTCTGCAAGCCAAACTGGTGAAGTTCAAAAAATCAAGATGATGCTTTTCAACGTAAAAACCATCAACGAACTCGATGGAAGGATTACAATGTCAATAAACAAGCTTCGAGAACTTGGTAGAGAGATGTCTGATAAAGATATCAACTACAAAATTTTAAGGTCTCTCACCAAGAAATGGGACATGAAGGTCACAGTAATCAAGGATTGCCAAGACATTTCAAAAATGAAGCCAAGTAGCTTGTTCTTGAGCCTTAAAGCTCACGAAGTTCGATTTAATTGAGAGAGGACAAGTTAGATGAAGATGAGGTGCCCGCCAAGCCTCAACTTCCAAATCGCTTGCTTTTAAGGCAACCAAAGAAGAGATTGAAGACCAATGAACCCATTGAAACATCATAAGTCGCGGTAACAGATCGCTTCGCTACTGCAGAAAAACTAGAAAAATCAAATACTCAACCGGTTAAGTATCAAGATTCTATAAAGATTATCAACATAGCCGAGGAAGAGATAGGAGATCGCATAAATGATCTCCAGAAGAACCAGATCTCGATGATCGGAGAGATCACAGAGATGAAAGGAAAAGAGATAATCTAAATGATGAGAGAAGAGATAACCAATCGCATGTAAGAAGCTCGGACTACTATCGAAAAGGAGAGTCACCGATAGATCATATACAGACGAGAGTGATTCACCGGAAGAAAAAGGTTCCGTGGATCAAGGAGCGTGCTTCAATGGTGAGAAGCCAGTCACTACAAATACAGACCGCCCACACCGACGCCAAGAGAAAGGGAAGAAAAAGAGGAACATAAGAGAGCAATTAAGACAGGACGTAAAAGTTATGGTTGGTCGACATCGTCAGAATTGACGATTCAGATCTACCCTCCGAGGATTCCGGATACTCCTCTCAGAGAAGATTTCGCTCGATCAAGTGTTGTTGACTTCTATGGAAATGAAGATCTAATATTCTCTTCGGGATGATGATGAGATCTCGCTCGATGGCAAAGGAGGACCAACCGAGGTAACCTCCAAACTCGCTTTGTTCGCTTCTACACCGCTATCATTAGCACACACTGCTGGGGAGATTGACCGCAAATTTACTCGAGCAATTGCTTGAGGATCTCTCCAATGCAAGAGACACTTATGCTATAGTGGAAGTTGAAAAATGACAAGTCGAGGACCGTAAATAATCACCATAAAGAGAATGATCTCAAGAAAGCCTCTCGAACTTAAATTGTTGAAACCGCCGAAAATGCAACCGAGGAATTTAAAATTCAAAGTTAAAGCTTCGATCGGGGAGAAGCAGATCAAAGATCACCGTGGCAATTAACAAACAAAGAAGTCGATGACTTCAAAACTCGCAAGCAAAATTCGATGAGCTATTCCGAAAAGCATGAAAGTCTAAAATCATCGAGGATAATCACAGAAGAAAATAGAGGTTTTCACAAAATCATCTAAAACCGCTCAAGACATGAACACCTATTTTCGAACAACGATTAACAAGAAGGGACTTGGGTATGAGAACCCTTCCACATCATCAAAAGCCCCTACCGATTCATCTCAAAAACGTGTAATCGACGAGTTTTTCGACAAAGATACACCATAAGCCAAACATGTATCTAATAAGGAAAAAGACCGGTTGAGCAGTGTAAGGCATGTGCCAACCGTAGGGGAAATGTAAATGGACCCCAACGGTAAAGCATCACCGAGGAATCAACGAAGAACCCAGTTCGAAGAGACCTCAACTCGATCAACAGATCAGAATCGTAAAAAGACAACCCGTAAAAGGGAAGTCTAATCTGAGACCCAATCAAGGTCACCGCCTAATAAGCATGCTTCGTAAACCGCAAAAACCATCTATGCCAAAAAAGATATGAATCTTTTGATGGTAGCAAATGTATCTACCCCTATAATCGTAAATCTAGGGTCGCCAAGACTGAACCACATCGGATGAAAAAAAGACAAACAGTAAAAGATAAATCCCAAGTCTTCTAAGTCATCCAAGGTTCACACTAATAATCATACTAATCGTAAAAGATATAATGAGACGATGATTATGTTGATAGGTATGGGAGACAAATCAGCCTTCTTCGATCTAACCGATCACAATAGAAGTGCTCGCTTTGTATGGATCCCCAAAACTAATCCTAACCCTCAGACCCAATCCAAAAGGGGTACCTAAAGCTTGATTTGGTCCGCAGGATCGCGTGGGTCCGCCAACAAAGCGAGGTGTGCAAGCAACTATATCCGTACATAGATAGTGGATGCTCAAGGCACATGACCGAAGCAAACATCTCCTCGCCTCTACACATAGAAAGGAAAGGTTCCTGCGGTACTTTTTCGGTGATGATAACTTTGGTTATACCAAAGGATTCGTAACCTTAGAGAATGATGATGTACAAGTAATCGAGTCTCGATGTCAAGGTCCAAGCACAACCTATTATCGGTTTCACAATTTCATGCGACAACGGATTCAAGTGTTGAGTTCTCGAACGACCAATGCACTATCAAGAATCGAGCCACTCAACAGATTTTGCTAATCGGTTCAAGGAAAGGGACGATCTACACAACCGGTGATTGGAACAGCTTTCCCAAGAAATGCATGCTCGATTGTCAAGAGTTCCAAAAGTAAGAAGCTTGGCTCGCACAAAAGAATGAGCCATCCGAACTTTAAAACTCTTAATAAGATAGCAAGGATGTCACTAGTGGAAGGACTTCCAATGAAGTATTTTCAAAGGATCGCATATATGTGCCGCATGTCGAAAAGGAAAACAGTAAAAGCTTCATTCAAGGGGAATTCTGACCAAGATCCGCCAGAGTAATCGCAATTGCTTCATATGGATCTATTTGGACCATTACACCAAAGGGCCTCAACGGACGAATATACTCCGTAATCGTGGATGACTATTCCAAGTTTATTCGGGTTATATTCTTACATAAGAAGAATGAGACGACAAACGAAGATACCCGAGTCGCTAAAAAAGATTACAAAATGAGAAGGGTGTCGCAGTAGTAAAAATCGACGATAAAGGTACGTAATTTCGAACTTTTTTATTACCGATTTTTGCTCTAAGTTTGGTATACAAAGATGAAACATCACCGCAAGGACGCCACAACAAAATGGAGAAAGCAGAATCGGAGGAACAGAACTCTCAAAGAAGTTCGCCAAGACGATGTTAATTTAACATGCAATACCAAGCCGTTTCAAGCGTATAATCAACAACCTTTGATGCCATACTCGTAATGTATGTCTTCCGACTAAGGTTCACTACAAAACACCCTATGAACTGTGGAAGGCGTAAAACCTCGTGGTTTCTTACTTCCATGTTTTGGGTGTAAGTGTTTCATACACAACAACGGGAAGAGTCGGCTTGAAGACTTTTGAGGCCAAGTCGATGAGGGTATATTTTTAGGATATTCCTCATCTAGCAAGGCTTTCGTGGTTTACAATGCATTTAACCCTACTTGTGGAAGAAACACCCCATGTAGTCTTTTTGATGAAGCATCTTCAACAAGAGAAATCGCCGTAACAAGACGACTCGATCAACCAAGACCGATGCTCGTAAAATGGATCGCCTAACCATCAAGGAAAAAGAATCGTAAACCGTGAATAAAGATACATTCCAGATCTAGTCGATTCACCAGATCATTCAGATCCTAAGGTACGAAAAATTGTCGGCGAAGAAGTTCGGCATACCGAGATAGTATCAATCGAACCATCCGTTCGTGGGGGAACACTGAAGTTCCCATTTAACAGACATCAAAGACATGATGAGTCCAACATCACCGAGACATGTTCTTATCAAGTGGATCATAATTCGCAAGACCACTCCCAATACCGCTAGTAATGAACCTTTATCGTAAATGGATGATGTTCTCAAACCGACGCAAATCGTAGCGTATGACACGGATAACCGGCCATCCAACCGACCGATCATCGGAGACCCATCCGATAAAGTTAAAACTAGACATCGATTGGTGAAAGTGCCATGTATTGTTGTTATTTGTCTATGAAGGAACCAACAACAATAGAGGAAGCTCTACAAGACGCTAAAGTTTAATTCTAGCCATGCAGGAGGAGGAGCCGGAACAGCTTCGAGAGAAATCAAGTTTGGGAACCGGTAGATGCACCAAATCATCAAGACGAATTAGCACGAAGTGGGTTTTCAAGAACAAGAGAGATGAGAAAAACGTCATCACCAGAATAAGGCAAGACTTGTTGCTAAGGGGTATTCACAATCGTAAGGAATTGATTATGATGAGACCTTTTGCAGGGCCGCCGCTTAGAAGCCATTCGGTCAAGCTCGCATATGCTTCCCACAGAGGGTTCATCGTGGTATCGATGGACGAAAGAGTGCATTTTAAAACGGGTACTAGCAGAGGAAGTTTATGTCAAACAACCTCCGTGCTTCAAAAAAGAGCAAACAAGTGTACCGCTTAAGAAAAGCTCTTTATGGTTCGAAACAAGCTCCTCGAGCTTGGTATGATACACTCTCTCAGATTCTTGATAGATTGGGTTCACTAAAGGAACAAAGGGATGTAACCTTATTCAGAATAGAAGATGGAGAAGATATTCTGATGGTTCAGATCTACGTGGACGACATCATCTTCGGATCTCCCAACAAGAGTCTATGTGAAAGATTCAGCAAACTGATGCAAGGGAAGTTCGAGATGTCCATGATGGGACAGATGAATTACTTTCTGGGTCTCCAGGTGAAGCAAAGTGCAGAAGGGATATTCATCTGCCAAGTTAAAAGTACACTAGGAATTTATTGGCCAAGTTTGGAGTTCAAAATTGCAAGGAAGCCAAAATTCCTATGATGACTGGATTCAAGATGGATCCAGATGAGGATGGTCAGAAAACAAATCAGAAAGAATATAGGGCTCTCATTGGATCTCTACTATACCTAACTGCCAGCAGACCAGATATCACCTTTGCAGTAGGTGTATGTGCCAGATTTCAGGCAAATCCAATGCAAAGCCACCTAGAAGCAGCTAAGCGGATTCTTAAGTATCTGAAGGGGACAGTAAATCTTGGTTTATTTTACCCATCGATGATAATCTAGAGCTTAGTGGGTATTCTGATTCTGATTATGGAGGTTGCAAGATTGACAGGAAGTCAACCTCAGGAACATGTCAGTTTTTAGGAAGTAAACTGATCTCGTGGTTTTCAAAGAAGTTAGACATCGGGCCAAGTACATCTACTATCAAGGTAATATATGGTCAGCAGAAGTTGTCATTGTTCCTAACCGCCTCCGCTTAGTCGTGAAATGAGGGATTATAACATTGTAGCTAAGAATGTACCTATATTCTCGTGACAAAGAATAGTCTTTATTGCAATCACTCAGAATCCTATTCTACATACAAGATGCAAGCATGTGGATGTCAGACACCATTTTATAAGAGATCATGTTGAAAAGAAGAATATCAGAATGGAAAAGATTCACACTGATTTACAGAAAGCTGATATTCTAACCAAGCCACTAGCTGAGATCAGATTCAGAGAATTGTGCAATGAGCTAGAACTTCTGGATCTTGGAGAAAAAGCACCTAAAATGCTTGATGGATTGTTCTCGTAACCAAACCGGTTAAGAGACTAACCAAAGTTGAAAAGGAGTCAGTTGAGTTTGGTATCTCAACTGATCAGAAGATCAGTCAAGGAACTGATATGAGAAATCGATCAGATTTACAAGTTATCAAATTAAAGGAACTGATCAGATTTAAGGTTTATCAGATTAAAGGAAACGCTCAATTTAAAAGGAATATCTGATTAAATCAGTTGGGTTATTTTACATCTTTGTAAGTCGATTTAGCTGATATTCAACAAGCAAGATTCACAGATTAAAGCCTACAATCGCATAAGAAAGCGTAAAAATTTACACAACAATGGAATAATAGAACTTTTCATTGATAAAGACCCAAGGTCAGATTACATTACAAGTTACAAGTACAAAGGACCCGGAGGTCAGTACATAAGTCATAACCAAAAACCCTAAACCTATAACCCTAAACCCTCATCCTAACCCAAGAAGAGGAGAGAGAGAGATTTTAAATCGATGCTCTCATTTTCCCCCACTTAACAAGGGTGTGAGAAAGGCTTTAAAATAATCCTAAAGCCTCTCTTTCAAGCTAAAACCAATGGAGCGAGAGAGGCCTTGATAGGATTCCTAAGCCAGAGCCCTTAGACCAAGTCAATGGACTCTCCAAATTTGTTAAATGGAGCACATGTGCCAAGAAATTGGTTCAAAGACCTTATGGGCACATGTGTCGCATGCAAAAATTGAGTTGATATACGAAGATCAGCTGTAGTCTGATCCAGACGTATATCAAAACTCATGTTTTATATCAGACTGAGTCTGTTGATGCTAGTTCCGTCATCTCGATAGACACACAAGGTGCATACGGTTAGGAGAAGTGTCTTCTCAGTTACGACAGCAGACCCGCCTCCTTGGTGGTAGAGAAGCTTGACAACAATTGTATGTGAAATCTTTGATGACAACGAAAACAGCGATAAGGGACACACAGGGTTGATTTGAGAAGCTGAAATCATTGAAAAATGGGTAAAAGTATTTACCGGAAGTCTCACCGGAAATAAGGGTTCACCAGAATACATGATTCTACAAAGAAGATAAGTATGGTGAATGGGTTATGTTGTGTAAAACATTGGTCCAATTTATAGTGGTCAAGCAAGGGTGCAAATGCAAATTTGATTTCAAAAAGCCTATTAGAGAAATTTGCATCACAAGGACAGCATGTAGGAATCACGCGACTGATAATTGGATAAATTTACGGCGGATTGACATATCGAGATATACAGACGATAATTACGCATGTCAAATCGCGCCAACTTAGGGAATAGAGACTACTATTCTAGACTAAGTTTTTACAGAACACTTATCCCAAGAATGGATTGATTCGAGAAGAATCGATTAGGTCAACCAAAATCTGATTACATACGAAACTGATCAGATAAGGAAGATCAGTTGAACTTGAAACCTCAACAAATCAGGTATATCAGTCTATGAGAAAACAGAAATATCAGTTGAAGGGGGAACTTCAACTGATCGAGGAGGATCAGAAAGGAAATCAGACGCAAAATGAAACAGATCAGTTGAAAAGAACAGTTGGGAAATTATAAGGCTTAGGCGTAAAAACTAAGATCAACAAGTGGAATCAACTTCAAGTGGTGTTGACTGATTACTATATCAGCCAACCAGATACGCTTTTCTTTTCCCTTGTTATTTGCTTATTTATCGGACCTTATCTGTTTTTATTTGCTTTATCAGACGCATTACCGTGTGGACGACACCGCAAATCATTTAATGCGGACGTGGGGTATTGTATTAATTGCTACAAAATGAGCTTTTAAATCCAAAAGGTTTTCAGACGTGCTTTTTCCCAACCATTCGATCAAAACCGCTTAATCTGGATCGTTTAATCTTTTCAAACGGTTGATCTTCCAAATCTTGTCTTTTTCCCTCCTCATCTTTATAAGGTTCATAAAAACCCTACCAGAGTTTTCCAATTCACAAACTTTTTTCCTGAAAACTCTCCAGATTTCTTCTCTGCGATTCAAAGTGTTTTTTCTTAAGTTTCAAAATTATCTTCCTGAAAAACAGAATCTGGTAATTTCTGATTATTTGATGAGTCCTTTTTTCTTTAAAATCCATTGATCTTAAAGATTTTGTCAATCGATGGTATCCTGTGTTATGCCTTATTGTTTCTTGGTTTCCGCATGTATTTATCGATTACTAGGCCTATGTATAGGTCTGATAATCAATATATCATATCTCTATGTTTATGCACAATCTTAATCGAGTCTATCTTATTTGTAGATGGCCACTCACGGTATGGGTAAAATAATGTGCAATTATGCGAATCGGCATTAAAGATTGTCGATGACAAGTTAAATGCGATTTGACATTACTGGGATCCGGAATCAATGGAAGTGGAGCAAATTTCAAGAAAGGAGGTCTTGAGAAATATCATACCGCTTCAACGCAATCCAAAGTTGATAAAGATGAAGCACTCAATTCCTAAGGAATTTAAGAGTGGATACGGACGCTTCCGGGAGAAGAACTACTTTTCGTCTACCAACGGAGAAGATATCGACCGATTTAATGCGGACATAACTCGTCTGCTCACTTTGCTAAAAGGATTTAATCTCGCCTGCAAGACTACTGAGGAGAATGAAGATGAGCTGATCAGAAATGAACTCTTCAGAGAGGCTGACAAACATCAGACCGCAGGTTTTGTCAGACCAATGCTCAAGAGGAAATACCGACTGTTGTTTGACATATTGTCAAAAACAATCATGGGTATTAAGGCGTCAACCCTGTATGCTCTTACATCCATCAAACCAGACAAAGATGGTTGCAATAATTGATGAAGCCAAGAACATCAATTGGCATGGGTTCCTAAAGGCCATTCTACTCCAAGAACATGAGAAATTTGGAATTGATGAATGGAGGCAGGTCTATCTGAAGAAGAGGATCAGCAATCTCAACAAGGTTGCAGTTATCCTAAAGGACAAAATGCCAAATGCCAAATGGGACCAGAATGGACTGAAGTCCTACAAGGCTTTCCTCTCCACCACTTCAGCCATATTTGGACCACCAGACGATGATATGCGGCCCACACCCCCAAAGGCGAAGAAGGGAAAGAGCAAGAAAGCAACCACGTCTACACCAGATGCCCCCGGAAAAAAAAAGAAAAAAAAATGGTGAAGGCCTGGGAGAAGAGGTCAAGAAGGCCAAGCAGCCTCCATGACTCTGCTTTTACAAGATGAGTCGATGAAGAAGGAGCGCCAGACACTGATCGCCACACAAAAAATAGGTGAAAAAAATCGACAGCAAAGCTTCAGCCGAGAGGTCGCCAGAACATTCTGAGGAAGAAGCACGAGACGAACGATCTCCTTCTCCTCCAACTCGAACTGATTCACCGCTCAAACTACTGGCTGTTGAGCATGTTTCTCCTTCACTCCCACCGCCAATGAACACAAACTACATCAGTTCGCGAACCGTAAAGCACCTGTTGTGGAACGGTAAAGCACTGACTCCACAGCCAGAACCTCTCGCAGTCGAGCCAATCGTATAACTTCCACCTACTCAAGCACCACCGTAACCCTCCACTTCTCATCAACCGGAACCGGGATGGACAATTCTCGAAGTCTAGATCATCAAAGACCATCACAGGAAAATGGTCGTAATGCAAATCTAACGAGAAATTGATGAGATGTATCGTAATCGGGTCGCCCATCCCGCTATTAGAGAAGAAGTTATGGAGATCCTCACCGAGAGAGATCTCGATTAAAAAGCTTCTATTTTATAATGATTATTGAGCGGATGGGAGGTAAGCCGATGAGTTTGCAGATTTTGATTTTGATATGAGGAAATCGCTAAAGTAGGATCACCACCGAGATGATAACTCTTGAATCTATCAAAGCTCGATCCATGGGAAGTCGGGTTAATCGATCAAGGCGAACCGGAGATCGCCAAGAAGCTCTCAAGTAGATGCTACAATGAAGGATGCAGAGTCGCTGATGATAGTGGAACTGGTGCCGCAGTTCATGACCAACCACCGGAGGCGCAAACAACCGAAAAGAGATCCGTGACGCAAAACATTCCAACATCTCACATCATCACGATCAACTTCGGAGATCGATCTTGTCTCAAAGATCTCCGAAAGAAGAAGTTGAGGGAGTGATAGTCGATCGAGGCGATTGGCCTCAAAGAAATAACAGATCAAAGGGAATTGGCTATTTCCCAGATTGAGGCAATCAAAGATCAGTTCTCCCAAACTGTGACCACCGTGATAAGCTAATTCAGGTGGATCAACAACAAGTTTCTTTTCTGATGCTCACTGAAAAGCTCGAATTGACAAAAGAGAAACTTGACAAACTGATTTTTTACACTCTCATCGCCATGGAATCTGCCAAGACCGAGCCGATCTCGAAGGTTCAACATCTAACCTGCTCAAGTTCGGGTTTTATTCTTGAGATCTCAACAGGGCAATATCAGTCAGTTTTGGATCCCTAACTTCCCACCTCACATCTCTTTTTGATCAAACCAAAAAGGGGGAAGGACGGAGTGAGAAACCAACTGACATGATCAGAACAACAGAAGACCTAATTCAGACAGTTGAAGCCTATGGACAAAGACTAGACCATCCGGATCTCTTTGCTCTTGAAGTCTCTGAAAAAGATGGAAAAGTCAAAGGCAAGAAAGGTAGGCTGCAAGGGTGCGGGACATCACAAAAGGTAGGCTAGCTGCTTGGTCTTTGGGACATCACAACTGTACCCGGCCACTCGGATTAAAATAGTCACAAGAAGCACAATTAGCAGGATCAAAGCCGATAAGGAATCGGGCCGAGAAATCGGCCCAAAGAGTTCTTTCAAGAGGTCCGAACAAGAACAACAAGGGAAGAACCGTAGTTCTTCCCTGAAATGTGGGTGTAGGTATATAAGTGGAATGAGGGAAACATTCCAGTGTGTGTTTTTACAATGAAAGTTGAGGTCCTTTATATAAAGAGGACCAGCACGACAAATCATAAGCACGACAAATCGATAAGCACGACAAGTCATGTGCATAAAGCATGACAAAACATATGTGTAAGCACGACAAATCACGTGGTCTCGGTGGGACCTGCTGACGTGTGATAATTCGTCCTGCTGACGTGTGATAAATCTGGTGATGCTGACGTGTGATATATCTGAGCTCAACAATAGTCAAAATGAGATGTGTCAGTATTCTAACTTTTGAGTTGAAGAAAATTTATAACTATATGTAAATCTATTTCCGATTAATTCTTTTGAAATTTATGTTAATTTTTAAATTGTTTCTTTTTGTTTTGAATATTGATATGTCATAATTAATTAATTATCTTGTTGAAGTTGGACCATTTGCTTGGATTTATGTTAATTTAGTTTGTAATTTTAAAAATAAATGAAATTAAAAAAAAAGGTCGGACTAGGTGTGTTGGTCCAGGTGTAAACGAGTCTTACACGTGTATGGGGGAGGAATACACGTGTTCAGTGTTTTTAAAACTTTTCTTTACTGAGGTCAGCTTGGGTCAAGTTGTCCTGATGATTTGGTCCTGAGAAGAACAAATCGCTTTGAGTCAAAGTCTACCTGAGACAGTGATCCTGAGCTGCTTTCAGATACCTCGGATAATCTTAATCGATCCCCGAAGTTTTCAGAGATCACGAGTCGCTTGGATCGGATAACTAACTTATGAACCCTCGTAAGAGTAAGTTCAGTTTGGTAACTATCTGTTCTAGCTACTCAGATGTGCAGAATGGTTGGCCCTTAGTTTATACTCGTTTTAAGCTTTTGTTTGAAAACCTTCCTTTTTTAATGGAAATTGATTAAATTTTGTGATTGATTCGGATGCAACTTGATTGGATTGATTCCAAGCTGAATATCGGTGAAAATATTCTTTTCGGTTTAAAGATATGCAAGCAGTTAAACAAAACAAAAAAGTAAAGCAAAAGAACAAGAACAAGTTATAGTGGGTTAGGAGATTCAAGCTCCTACGTCCATTCTCTCTCGATCTCTTGAGAGAAATTCACTAATCACTTCCTAAGGTTTTTCGACTACCTCATAGTTTACTAACCTTTCTATTTTGAGCTTTCTGACTACCTCTGTAGTTTACTAACTCAAAACACACACAAGCTTTCTGACTATCCAAGATAGTTTACTCACTTCTTCTCTAGAGCTTTCTGACTACCTCCTTGTAGTTTATTAACTCTTTACAACTCCAATCTCACCAACAATCACACTCAAACTACCTTACAAAGGGTTTGGGGTTTCTTGGTTGGTTTCCAACTAGGATGAGATATCCTTTACAATTAAGAACAATGCAAAGGCTAGGATATCTCGACTAAGCTTTGGATATATCTTATCAAGCTAGGCTTAGTGGAATGAGCTCTCTTCGAAATAAAGCACTTGGGAAATTCTTGGGTTTTTGAGTGCTTCAACTTGCAATAATAAGTTTGAGCTCTTGAGTTGCTTACAAATTTCCCGTAACCTTCAATGTAGATGGTCACAAGTATTTATAGGCAAACACCAAGGTCACTCTTGAAAAACTATCCGTTAGAGGAGATAGCTCCATGAGTTTCCTCTTATGGTGTGTGATGAACGGCTATATTTAGGGTTTGAGACTCCCTAGCACGTTTTAGGTAAACTGCTTTTCATGTAGCTGGTCATCACTTTTTGCGATGCGGAACAAAGTACTCTCGACATGTTTCAAATGATCCGTCGTTGTCGATGTAAAGTAATGTCATGATCTTTGTCTTCTTCTTTTTGACTTTTGTCTCCAGTTAAAGGTAGACAACCACAACGGCTCTTTTTGGTTACATCTCTGAGTGATATAACCTTAACAACACTTTGTCTTAGTTCCTTTTGTCTGCATGAGAATGTCTTGGGCAATATCTGTTGGGAAATTTATAGTTTTGATAAAAGTTCCAAAAACACATGTAATAGGACCGGTCGGACACATTAGGTGATCGATGTTTATATACCGTTGTTTATAGAATATCGTTGATAATTCTTTGTATAGAACAACCGATGTAATAGATAGGTCACATATTGAGGGGGAACCTCAATATGTATGAGTCGAATCGAAGATCCAAAGAACGGTGATATCCCGCGGGGCGAAATGCTAGAGAAGAGCGGAGAAGATCGGATCGATCGATCTAGTCGGATATCTCATTTGAAGTCATAAAGCTCAAACTCGTAATACTTGAAGATCGGATGACTTCGGAAGATCGGACCGGAAGACCTACATCACCGAGTCCGCTAGTTGAAGCTAAGTCAACCGGCACGAAGACTCCATCGTAGATCGATCGATTCCGACCGATCAAGTCACTCACCGGTGAAAACCGATGTTTCACCTAATCATCGTCGATGATCCAAACAAGAAGAATGTCAACCTTAGTTGGAAGAACAACCCTGAAAAGTGCGTCTGTTAACCAATAAAAACTAGACACGTATGATCCGAGCGGCAATTATGGGATTTGATCTTCGCTCTCTCTAACGGCTATAAAATACAAGTTCACGCTTTTCACCATGCCGTTCTCAAGCACGCCACATCAATCAAGACACCTACCAAATATAGCACGAAATTCAAATTGCTCTCCAACGGCTCTTTGATTTCAAGGTCTATAAATATGGGATCACACTTTGAGTGAAGACACTAAACACCGAACAATCAAGAAGCTCAAGCAATTATCGATTTCCATACGAAGAACACGATCAAGAAGATTATTTTATTAAGTGTTCATCCCATAAGTTCTTAGCATAGAAATCTTTTCATCTAGCTGATAGGCTACCTTAAACACTAGAAAAGATTTCATAGTTGGAACCAAAACAATCTTATCCAAAACCCAAAGTTAGGTTAAGTTGTTTAGCAAGATTTTAGACTAGGGTTTCTAGTCCGATTTAAGGATCGGTTGAGTGAGAACTCCTTAAATATCAATCGATTGTCTTGTGTTGGACTAACACATAAAACTAAGTCGATTGGTTAAGTTGGTGCCCCCTTGTGATAGGGAAGAGTGGACGTGGGACCGGGTTTGTCCGAACCACTATAAATCTTGTGTGCCTTTACCGCTTTGATTAACCTGTCTACACAATTGCATTACCTTTAAAGCGCATACATATTCTAAGTTGAGATCAGCTAGCACCAAGCTTCTGATCTGATCAAGCTTGACACTTCAGTCAACTAGTTAAAAGACTAACGTTGGAATCTGATTTATAAAAACTGGTTTTTCACGGGTAAAACTTAAGCTTCCGCACACATCAGTTAAACCGTGAAGTTCGAATCGACCGTCTTTTCCGGCGATTAGTAAGTTGGTTATCACCCTAAACCGATTCACTCAAGACTCGATTAGGCTAACCGCCATCACACCCGATCTGCGACAAAAGTTTTGTAAGTCTATTCACCCCTCCCCTCTAGACTTCTGCCCTCACAAAACCCATTCGGGACCTACAATATCTATTTTTCTTAGGAATCGCGTTCTTCTCAGTATTGAATCCTTCAGATAGATATTTTCAGTGCCTCGGAACATTGAGTTTATCTTGAGCATTGAAGACATTCTCGAAGTCTTGAGAATTATTGTGCCTTCAGTATCCTTGGTCTTACATCTTACGCGTCTTGAGGTCTTGAGTCGAGTCTTGAGTCTTGATGTCTTCCGAGTCTTCTGAGATATCTTGGCCGATATATCGAAGTCTTCATCTTTGAGTCTTGATTTCTCATCGAGTCTTGAGTATCTCGGTTTCTAATCGAGTCTTGATATCTCGATTTCATCTTGAGTCTTGATTTCTCGATTTCATCTTGAAACTTCAGTTTCTTCATAAACTTACTGAGTCTTCAGAACCTATCCTGATCTATATCTGCTGATTATACATTTTGCAGATAACATCCTGAACACTCTAAAACTGAATCATGACTCAACTATCAAGATTATCCTAAACATGTCATACTCAGTGGTTTTGGGATCTAATCAAAATCAATCTTTATTAAATTCATCTCCCAACAATTTCCCCCTTTTTGATGATGCCAAAACCTATCTTGTTTACAAAATACTTAACCTATACTCAGGTTTCAGTTTATCCTATTACAAGATTGGTATATCTCCAACAATTTCCTCAACAGAGAATCTCCCAACAATTTCTTAAACAGAGAATCTCCCAACAATTAATCTCAGAGACAACAATCAGGCATATCAAAATTAAAGACATGTAAATTAAGATAATGAGATATTATCTTTTGAGCATAAATGATAAGGTTTCATTGATGTTTGGTAGACAGTTACAAATTACAATGATCTTATCTAACAAAATCAAAAAGACAAAAAGATAAAGGATTACAAGAGTCTTCTGAGTTGATCTTCGGTCTTCTTTTGCTTTTCTGCTCTGGCTCTTCAGTTCTGATCTTCCACCTCATCAGCCGGCACTTCAAGGTTGAACATTCCATAATATCTTCTTTTCAGTGAATCTCTTTCTTTAATGATATCAGGATTGTTCCCTGTTAGGCCCAAATGAGTGGCGTACTGAGCAATTTCTTGAGAAATGGCTGCTTCATTTACCAAGCCATTTTCAAGTCTAGGAGGAGGGTAAGAGTATGGACCGGGGGCTGTTATCTGCACCTTCCCTTCATCTGCAAGATTGATCCATCCTTGAAGGTATTTTGGATAGAAGGTCAGAAGATAGTCAATGAACGTCTCATTGGGATCTGAGCTTTCTCCCCTCCACTCTCTGAGCACATCATAGTAGAACCAAAAGGTTCTCTTGATTTCTTCCCATGCATTGTTGAGCTGGATTGGCATCCACTTGTCAACATGCGGCCATTTCTGTGCTTGTGTTGTCCCTCTTCTCTTGCTCGCGAACCTCTTGAAACCACTCCTTCTTTTCTGCTCTTCTTCCATCTTCTTTTTTATCACGGGCACACCAGAAACAGAAGCAGCAGTTTTCTTAGCTTGCTCAATTTGGAGCGTTTTCAGAGCACTTCTAGTGTTGAAGACCTTCTTCTGGGGCACTTCCTCAGACTCTTCAATATCCTGAATCAGTTTTCTCTGAACTGGCTTAGAAGCCTTAGCTCTTTTGCCCTTAGGCTCCTCGAACGCCACAACTTTTCTTTTAATTGGCATTTCAGCTCCAGCTTGGCTAGTTCCAACTCTTCTACCAATCAGTTTCTCTGCAGCAACTTCTTGCATTGTTTCCTCTGAAACCTGAGTGTAGATTGGCTTCTCCACCTTCTTAAACTTCAGCTTCTCAGTGGCCTCTATCTCCTTCATGGCTTCGGCAACGATTTTCTTTTCAGCTTCCTTGATCGTTTTGCCTTTCAGAGTTTGATCCAATAATTTCCTGAGATCAGCACCGGGTCTTTCCCCCTTCTTGGATCCATACTCTGGTAGAAGCCTGGAGAGTGTTGTGTCCATATGATATTGTTCTTTACTGACACTCCGCACCTCCCCTGCCAACTGATCTTGCTACTCCTCGAGCCTTCTGATGTGGTTCTTCGCCACTGAGAATTCTTCAGACAGATGAGCAAATTGGCTAGAGAGAGCTTCCTTGAACATGTCTGTCATCTTGGCCATGAGCATTGAGCTCATCTCCTCAACAGCGTTCTTCACCATCATCTCATTCTTCTCTGCCAATTTAGCTTCTAGAGATTCAGTTTGCTCCTGATGCCTTTGCTTCAGCTCTGCATTCAGCTCAGCTTTGACCCCCTCCATCTTCTCTTCTAACTTTCCTTCCATGGAGGTCAGCTTCTCAGTCATAGAGTTCTGAAGTTGCACCAGTTCTGAAGAAGAACTCAAGCTTTCAATCTTCTTAACCTGGTTGGCCAATACCTCCTCGATCTGAGCAACTTTGGTCAGGATTGGCTCAACCTTCTCCAGTTTTTCCATCACAGGGGTGAGATCAATCTCAGGAGCATATCTGAACTGCTGTGTCTCCTGAGCTGGCTGTTCAGCCTAAGTCTCAGTCTGAACCTGAGCATCAGACTCAGTCTGGGTCTGGGATTCACCCTGAGCTTGGGTGTCCACCTGAGCCTCAGTCTGCATATCAGACATTACAGATTTAAAGATAGGTACTTCAGTAATCCTTGCATAATTGTTAATAGTGCCAAAAGTTACCTGAAGACTAACTTCAGTCTGAGGATGTTCGACAGCAGCCTCTTCAGCATCAGTTAAGTATTTCTCCTTCTGAGATTGACTCTCATCATCCCCTTGTTGGTCCCCATCCTGAGATTTGTCTTTGGAGCTCGGGGCACCAACTTCCGCAGCCTTCCTCTCAGCAACTTTCCTCTTAACCAACTCATCAAAGTCAGACGTTTTCATTCTGAGCTTGGTTTTCCTGAACCCTGAAAATTCAGTGAGCAGAGTTGTTTCCTCGTTCCACCAGTCTTCGTCTCTGAATGAAGTTATGTTGAGCATTTCTAGAAGAGTCTGGTTGAGGATGAAGACTGTTGACCTCAATCTGAAGAAGATGTCTTGGAGGTCAGGGAATGAGCTAAGCTCAGGGTAGCGGTCAAGGATGAACCGTTCCCCCTTGCTTCGCCATTTGGTCTCTTCAGCTTCACCCTTCTTGAGCATCGGGCTCTCAGGTTCAATAGAGAAGTCCGCTGAAGGATCAAGTAAAAGATCACTCAGGAGCTCATCAAAGTTCATCGGCTCTTGAGGCTCTGCAATTTCTGAGGGTTGGGCAGGCAGCTCCTCAGTCTGAATCTGACTTGGTTCTGAGGTCTGAGCTGGCGCCTCCTCAGTAGGAATTTCAGTTTGCTCTGAGGTCTGAGTGGGCATTTCCTCAACAGGAATCTGAGCATCTTCTGCGGTCTGAGCCGGCACTTCCTCAGAAGGAATTTGAACTTTCTCTGAGATCTGAGGTCCTTGGAATATTTCTTGAGAGAACTTGTCAGAACTTAGCGACGTCTCAAGAACCTCAGAGAAGACTTGCTCCTCAGTTTGATCTTGTGCCTTTGAGATGCTTTGAGCTAATACATGTAAAAGGCAATTTAAAGGGTTTGGCTCTCGGGTTGAATCTCCTCGGCCCTCACTCTCCTCGTCATCATCGGTGAGAACCACCATCCTTTTGCGCTTTGGAGCCAGGGTCTTTTGCTTCTTCAATTTTTCACCCTGCTCCTTCTTGGCCTCCAACAAAGCCTTCCCCCTGGCTTGTTGGGTTTCTTCATTAGCAGCAGCAACAGGTGATTCCACCTTCTTCTCTTTCTTCCCTTTGATGGTCCTCTTTGCAGCAATGGGCTTGAACATCACCTTGAACTTAGGGAAAGGAGTAGAGTTGGCAAAGATATCCTCCTCCTCTCGACACATTTCCAAAATAAAAGCTATTTTGGTGGCATGGAGGATCTTGCCTTTGATCGAAATTGAGTCGTCCTCCTTTTTTATGACCTTGGCTTGCTCACTCACCACCTTGATCAGATACTTCAGCCAGTTAAAATCCTTGGTGGGTGAGTCCTCAATCGCCGCCATCAATCGGAGTTTGGGAGTGCTAATCTGCTCAAAACTCCCCGATCGACTCATTATACACTTGCTCACTATATCCATCAAAACTCTGTATTTTGGCCTTAAATGCCTCTTATGTAAGGTCGCCTCAAACTTAACAGGATTCTCAGTAATCCTATCAAGATACTCTTACTCTCGACCTAACATATACAAAGTGGGATCATCTCCCCTATCGCACAACTCAAAAACATCGTTTAGATTTCTAGGGACTATGTACAGCTCCCGAACAAAATCTACATACTTTGATGTATGCTCTAAATGCGAAACAGAAATCTTGGACTCAATACAATCATCCTCATCTATTTCCATATTAGAGACGAACTATATTACCTCACGAGAATACTCAGCCTCCGGTTGGCTCGCGACTAGATTCGTCAGCTTCGCTAGTCGGATCAAATGAAGCGCCTCTTCTTCATGCTTAGAATTTGATGTACTCTCCAGAGAAACCATATACTCATACCATGGTTTATTTGTTTTGGCCAATCTGTCGAATATGGATAGAGTCATTTTGAAGATTTGAAGGTTAGGGTTTCGAGTGATGAAGATTTTCTGGGCAAAGGGAATTTTATTTTCAGAGTGATTTTAGGAACGAGGGTTTATAAAAATGGCTTGAATGGATTCTAAAGGAATATATAGACCGATTCGTGGGAAGTCGTGTGATTAATTAAAATCAACGGTTAAGATTAATCCACCGACTAATCGGGTATACGAAAGGACTCTCACGAAAAGTAAGCCGCCAATTTAACCTCATTGGTGATTAAAAGCAACAGAGTATTTAATGACTGTTGACCTTCCTTGGAATTTCAAAGGTCCCGCCCAAAACATTCTCTTCAGGTGTTATGCTATTTATTGCTAATGATTACTGAGTTTCACTTAAGCAATAAATGAGTTGGATGAGTCATTACCTCTTCAGACTAATTTTCCTATCAGTCTTACTAAGTATTGACCTTGATAAAATGTCAAGATGATAATCGAGTAATCGACCTTCAAGACATCCGAAGTTTCGAGACTCAAAGAAAAGATTTCAATTTTATCCCGAGTTTCTCAAGAGAATTTCGAGAAAACTTCATGCATCCGAAAAACCTTCAATTTTTTAGATTTACTCTATACACCTGGATCCAACATCCCTAATTCAACTGAAAGTTCCTGAAATCTTGATTCAGCCAAAGGTTTAGTCAAGATATCAGCTCTCTGCTTATCAGTTTGAATTTTCTCCATCTTGATGTCCTTTTTCTCGACATGATCTCTGATGAAGTGATGTCTGATATCCACATGCTTGCATCTGGTGTGCAATACCGGATTTTGTGAAATAGCAATGGCACTATTATTATCACAAAATATTGGTACTTCATTGGCTACAACCTTATAATCCCTTAATTGTTGTTGCGAGCCAAAGAATGAAAGCACAAAGCCTGACTTCCTCGCAGACCATGTATTCGACTTTTGATAATCTTGGTTGCTCCGAGGAGGTCATTTCTTCGAAAACCAAGATATCGACACTTCCAAGAAATTGAAAAGTTCCTGTAGTGGACTTCCTGTCAATTCTACAACCTCCATAATCAGCATCTGAATAACCAGTTAATTCAAGGTTATCATCAGCTGGATACCACAATCCTCTATTCACTGTGCTCTTAAGATACTTTCAAGATCTTTTTGGCGACCTCCATGTGACTAGCCTTAGGATTAGCTTGGTATCTTGCACATATCCCAACAAAGAAATGTTATATCGGGGCCTACTTGTTGTGAGATAGAGCAATGATCCAATGATCCTCTATAATCGGTGTGACTTCATCGATTTGCCTTGAGATCGGGATCCATCTTGTAGTTAGTATTCATGAGAATTCTAACTGCATTGCAATTCTGTACACCATATTTGGCAATCAGATCTCTGGTGTACTTTGTTTGGTTGATGAAGATTCCTTCCTTTGATTGTTTCACTTGAAGACCTAGAAAGAAATTCATCTCCCCCATCATAGACATCTCAAACTTGTCTTTCATCAGTGTAGAAAACTTTTCACACAACTGATGATTTGGAGATCCAAAAATGATGTCATCAACATATATCTGAACTAGTAAGATATCTTCCCCATCTTTTATCCTGAACTAAGTTCTATCAACAGTTCCTTTGACAAAACCGTGGTCAGTAAGAAACTGAGAAAGAGTATCATACCATGCTCTGGGTGTTTGCTTAAGACCATACAAGCTTTTTTTCCGAGCACGTAAACTTGGTCATTCTCATGCGAAACCGGGAGGTTGTTCCACATAAACCTCTTTCTTTAAGCACACCATTCGTAAATGCACTCTTCACATCCATTTGATAGATATGTGAACTTCATGTGGGCAGCATATGCAAGAAACAATCTGATGGCTTCTAGTCTTGCAACAGGTGCAAAGGTTTCATCATAATCCAAGCCTTCTTCTTGGGAATAACCTTGTGCAACTAGCCTTGCCTTGTTTCTTACAATGTTGTTGTTCTCATCTCTTTTATTCTTAAATACCCACTTGGTTCCAATAACATTGTGCCTTTTAGGCCTATCCACCAGCTCCCATACTTCATTCCTTGAGAATTGATTCAGCTCTTCTTGCATAGCAGTAATCCAATGAGAATCTTGTAGAGCTTCTTCAATCTCAGTTGGCTCTTTCTCTGATAGGAAACAACAGAATAGTGCACTCTCACCATGGAACCTTCTTGTCTTAACACCATCAGTTAGATCACCCACAATCTAACTTGTAGGATGACTATCTAACCAACTTCTTCTAGATGTTCCCCCTTCAATAGTATCCTCAACATTTGAAATGTTAGGTTCAGTTAGTTCAATAAACTCAGGGAACAACAGAAAAGGAGAAAGAGAATCATCTTCCTCAGGGGAAATTCTATTCAGAACATTGTCAGTGACATTTGTTCCCCTTTGGTTGATAGATTCAGAAATTGCCTCAGCTGTGACCACATCTTCTTTGGCATCACATACCTGAGTCTGAACTGGCGTCTGTTCAGATTGGTCACTTTTGGTGTGTTGGCTTTCCTGAGTCTCACCATCCTGAGTTCCATCCTGGACTTCCTTGTCTGAGTCTGAGTCACTCCATTCATAGAAGGTGACTGACTTCTTCTTTTCAGGTTCAGTGGATGATTTGTCATTCCTTTTCAGGCTTAATCTGGTGATTCTCTTGGTCGGGTTCTTTCTGCATCATGTTCTGTTTCTTCCGAACACAAGTAGATTCATCAAAAACAACATGAGGTGTTTCCTCCACAATAAGAGTCCTACGATTTGTAAACTCGAAAGCTTTTTATCGACTTGAGAATATCCTAAGAATATTCCTTCATCGCCTTTGCTATCAAATGTTTTCAATCGATCTTTAACATTATTGTGTATGAAACACTTGCAACCAAACACACGAAAGAAAGAAACAAGAGGCTTCCTTTCATTCCAAAGCTCGTATGGCGTTTTGCCTTGACTCTTGGTCAGCATGGATCTGTTTTGTGAATAGCATGCAGTGTTGATAGCTTCAGCCCAAAATCTTTTAGGAATCTTAGCCCGATTTATCATTGTCCTTTGCAGAACTTCTTTTTAAAGTCCTGTTCCTTCTTTTCAAGAACACCATTTTGTTGAGGGTCCTTGCGGTGATGTTTTCATGAGTAATTCCATTTTTTGCACAATAATCGATATAATATGATTTATAAATTCGGTTCCTTTGTCGATCGATTTTGACCACTTTTCATTTTTTTTTCTCAATCTTGAGCCTTTTCAATAATTCAGTCGCTTTATCTCGAGTCTCTTTCTTCTCGAGTAAGAATATGACCCAAGTATATCTTGAGTAGTCATCAACTACCACGAGTGTATATTTCCTGCCATTTATGCTCACTGGTGTTACTGGACCAAAAAGATCCATATGCAACAACTGAAGTATTCTCTCAGTAGAAACATCTACTTTGCTTTTAAATGATGCTTTAACTTGTTTTTTTTTTGACACGCATCACAAACATGTGTTCCTTCTTGAACACTTCATTTGGCAACCCTCTCACAAGAGCTAATCTTGCAAGTTTATTCAGGGGTTTTGAAATTCGGGTGATTCATTCTTTTATGCCATAACCAACTGGTATCTGTGGAACTTTTTGCAACCAATCATGTATCTTTAGGAGTTGAACTCCAATCAGCAAGATACACATTTCCTTTTCTTGTACCCGATTAGTAATATTTTTACGATGAAATATCGTCTTTTTCACATAACATAAGTTCTTAGAGAACTCAACATTAAATCCCTTATCACGAAATTGGCTTATTGAAAGCAGATTATGCTTCAATCCAGATACATATGAAACACCATGGATATGAACTGAGTCGATTTCCAAAGTTCCATATCCTTCAGTCTGTCCCTTGGAGTAATCTCCAAATGTGATCTGAGGGTCTCTTTGTTCAACATAGTCACTTAGTATCTTCTTGAATCCTGTCATATGTCTTGAGCATCCACTGTCAAGATACCATACAGCAGGGGCCATTTCATTTCCACTCATCAGTGCTATGTGATAGTCAATCAGCTCAGTGCCCTTGTTTTCCTCCTGAAAAATAGATCAATTCTTAGGTACCCAATTTGTGTAGAGTCCTACAAGGTTAGTTGTACCTTTCGGAATCCAAATCTGCCTGACAACTCTAATCACTTTGAGTGGCTAATCTGTCTTCCATAAACATCTACATACACATTTACTACTCTGGGTGCCTTAGCAGTTTCCTGTGTATGAGTGTTAGCCTTAGCATGAACATGAGCCTTAGAGTTTTTCTTTGGTACATGCCTTTTGTTCATTTGCTTTGGCTTCTGTGCAGCCGGTCTGAATCTTTGCTGACTCGGGTTCAGGTAACCTTTACCCTTAGGCAAGTGGGGCTTAGGTTGCCTGTACTGAAATTTGGGTCTTTCAGTATACTGAGGACTTGGTCTCTTCAGTTGAGAATGTCTCTGCTGAGTGTTTCTCTTCTGAAGATTCCTCTGATGGTTCAGTGCAGATCCTTTCAGGTTTGCATTCTTAGCTTGAGGCTTCGAAGTACTTACCTGAAATTTTCCTACTGAGTGCTCAGGTTTTCGAGCCTTTACCTGAGGTTTGGGCTTTCTTACCTGATCATTCAGTTTTACTGGAACCATAGGTCATTTTCCCTTGTCTAACACCTTGGGCATTTCTTCAGTTTGAAGTGTAGGTGCCACTGGTTTAACAAAGATTGTCTTCTTGCTACTTGATGCAGCATTCAGATGACCTTGTGAGGTTCCCCCTGGAATGTATCCCAATCCAGATTTTATAGTGGCAGGTCTCTGATAACTCTAAATTTCATCCATTACTTTAGATGCAGTATTCAATAGAGTTAGCTTCTTCTGCGCACTATCCTCACAGTTCTGTAGAGTCTCATGCTTCTCAGAGAGGTCATTGAACTTGGTTCTGATCAGCTGAATCTCTTCAGTGGATTTCTCTAGCTTTTCAGTTAGGGTCATTATCAACTTCTCTTTCTCTGAGAGTTGTACTTTCAGAACATCCAGTTCATCAGTAGCTCCCATTAATTTAGAAGTGATTTCAGTATTGTTAGAGTCTTTCCACTTAAGATTTTCAGCTTTCAAATCTTTGTTCTGCTCTTGAGTTTCATTTAGCAGTTCTTGTAAAATAGCATAGTCCTTCATCAGATTCTCAAAAGAATCCATCAGGTCAAACTGACTGTTTACAGTGGAACTTGATAACTCTTGTGCTAGTGTAGGAGCAACAACAGAGAAAGAAGAGTTTACCTCCTCAACAGCCATTAGACAGAGATCATCACTTTCACTGTCTGAGAATATTTCATCTGAAGAACTAGATCCTTCCTCAGAATGTTCTTCTTCTGCAACCATGGCTTTCTTGCTACAGAACTTCTTGTCTCTTTTAGCTTGTCCTTCTCTTCTCTCCTTAGCACTCAGGTCAGGACAATCATACTGGAAGTGACCTTTCTTTTGGCAATTGTAGCATATGTTGGCATCATCATCCTGATCACTTTCTTCTTTGGACTTGGAGTCCTTCCTTTTGGATGAAGATCCTTCAGCTTTCAGGTCCTTCTTCTTCTCAGTTGATTTGTCCTCACTTTTCTTCCGGTACTGTGATTCTGTAATAGTTTTTTTGTATTTTTCATATCGATTATTAAGTCTTTCAAACCTCCTTGCCATCATCTTTAGCTTATCCTCAAGCTCATCATGATTCTTAGCAAGGGAGTTCTCAAACTCTCTAGTTTTCTGGGTTTTATCCTTGGCTTTGAAAGCCACATTTTTACTAGATGATGAATCATCTTTCTTTGTCGACCTTTTTAGATTTCTTATCAATTACAAACTCATAGGCCTTCATTTCGAGAGAAGACTTGTTGATATGGCATTGAATCAATGTTTTTGGTGTTTTCAATCACCCTTTGCATGAATATCCCATTTCTTAGAAAGACCTCTAAGAATTTTCAATGCCACTTCTCTTTGTGGATATCTCTTTCCAAGTGCATTTAGATCATTCATAATCTTTAGTGAATCGACTTCCAATTTGTCTATAGATTCACCTTCTTCCATTTCAAAACTATCAAACTTTCCAATGGCAACTTTGAAAGTTTGTTTTTCTTTGATATGATCTCGTGCCTTGGCACATTCACTAATTAGTGTATCCCAAATTTCTTTAGCGAAGATTACAATGAGAAATCATTCCCATCACACCATCATCAATTGTCTTTGTATAATGTGTCTTTAGCAATATAGTCTAGATTGACTAACTTTCTCACCTCAGAGTAAGTTGGTCATCAAACTTAGGAAATTACGCTCAGGACCATTTCTCTCATTTTCGTTCCTCGGGATTCACCACGAAGAAATTTGAATGGCCCTTCGAGAGACCACTCTCCACATAATGCACATGTTTGGAATCTGGTGAGCCTGCATTCTCGATCTCCATAAATCATAGTTTCTCTCGAGAACATGGGAAGTTTCTTAGAAGACATTTTGTCCGAGTCTTTTTAAGAATTCAAACAAATAAGATCTGTCAGGATAGACCACAAGTATTTTAGCAAATAAGACTTTGGTCAACAAAGCCAGTGGTCAAGTTGAACCCCGCTCGATACCACTTGTTGGTCGGTGAAAATGAAGTCTTACACGTGTATGGGGGAATATACGTGTTGTTCGGTGTTTTTAAAACTTTTTTTTCATCGAGGTCACTTGGGTCGAGGTAATCTCGATGATTTGGTCGAGAAGCACAAATCGCTCTAAGTCAAAGTCTACCGAGACAAGAATCTCGAAGCCGCTTTTCGGATACCTCGATAATCCCAACCGATCCTCGAAGCCAGAGATCCGAGTTGCTTGGATCGGATAACTAACATATTGAACCCTCGGAAGAGTAAGTTCGGTTTGGTAACTATCTCGTTTCTAGCTACTCGATCGTGCGGAATGGTTGGCCCTTAGATTTATACTCGTTTTAAGCTTTTCTTTGAAAAACCTTCCTTTTAACTGAAATAGTGATTAAATTTGTGATTGATTCACTTATGCAACTTGATTGATTGATTCCAACCCGAATATCGGTGAAAATATGCTTTCGGTTTAAAGATATGCAACAGATTAAACAAAACAAAAAAAGTAAAGCAAAGAACACAGCAAGTTATAGTGGTTCAGAGATTCAAGCTCCTACGTCCACTCTCTCGATCTCTTGAGAGAAATTCACTAGTCACTTCCTAAGGTTTTCGACTACCTCTGAGTTTTTACTAACCTTTCTATTTTGAGCTTGAGTTTCGACTACCTCGTAGTTTACTAACTCAAAACACACACAAGCTTTCGACTATCCAAGATAGTTTACTCACTTCTTCTCTAGAGCTTTCTGACTAACTCCTTGTAGTTTACTAACTCTTTACAACTCCAATCTCACCAACAATCATACTCAAACTACCTTACAAAGGGTTTGGGGTTTCTTGGTTGGTTTCAACTAGGATGAGATATCCTTTACAATTAAGAACAAATGCAAAGGTTTAGGATATCTCGACTAAGCTTTGGATATATCTTATCAAGCTAGGCTTAGTGGAATGAGCTCTCTTCAATATAAAGCACTTGGAAAATTCTTGGGTTTTCGAGTGCTTCAACTTTTGCAATAATAAGTTTGAGCTCTTGAGTTGCTTACAAATTTCCGTAACCTTCAATGTAGATGGTCACAAGTATTTATAGACAAACACCAAGGTCACTCTTGAAAAACTATCCGTTGGAGGAGATAGCTCCATGAGTTTCCTCTTATGGTGTGTGATGAGCGGCTATATTTAGGGTTTGAGACTCCCTAACACGTTTTAGGTAAAATAGTCTTTCATGTAGTCGGTCATCACTTTTTGCGATGCGGAACAAAGTACTCACCGACATCTTTTTGATGATCCGTCATTTGTCGATGTCGAGAATAAATCTGATGTTGTCTTCTTCTTTTTGACTTTTGTCTCGAGTTAAAAGGTATAAACCTTCAGCGGCTCTTTTTGGTTACATCTCGAAGGTGATATAACCTTAACAACACTTTGTCTTAGTTCCTTTTTATGCGCATGAGAATGTCTTGGGCAATATCTATTTTTCTTAGGAATCGCGTTTTCTTCGATATTGAATCCTTGGATAGATATTTTCGGTGTCTCGGAACATTTAGGGTTTATCTTGAGCATTGAAGACATTCTTCGAGTCTTGATAATTACTGTGCCTTCAGTATCCTTGATCTTGATTTTAAATCTTATCCTGCGTCTTGAGGTCTTACGAGTCTTGAGTCTTGAGTCTTGATGTCTTAGTCTTTACAGATATCTTGAGTCTTTATCTTTGAGTCTTGATATCTCGATTTTTCATTTGAGTCTTCAATATCTCGATTTCATCTTGAGTCTTGATTTTCGGTTTTTCATACTAAAACTTGGTTTCTTAAGTTCTTGAGTCTTGAACCTATCACGATCTATATCTGGCGACTATACATTTTGCGAGATAACATCCGAACACTCTAAAAACCGAATCCTGACTCAACTATCAAGATTATCCTGAACATGTCATACTCAGGGGTTTTGGGATCTAATCAAAATCAATCTTTATTAAATTCATCTCCCAACAATCTTTTATTAAATTCATCTTCCAACTTCTGAACCCTTGCTCAACATGAAAAATTAAACTATTTTATAGTACCGCCTAGAGATGTTAATCCGGGCCGGGTTAAACAGGCCGGCCCATTTAAACCTATTATATGTAGGGTTAGGGTCGAGCAATGGTAGGCCCGTTTAAAACTGGGTCTTTTTGGCCCGGACCGGTTAGCCCGCGGGCTAAATGGGCTAGCCCTCCGATTAACCGGGCCAGCCCGATTGGCTCGCCTTGTGTTATGTTAATATATATAATATAATTTTTTCTATAATTTTATAAGTTAGTCCAAGATTAATACCAAGTCATGACTAATTTATAAAGGTGGGATCTTGGAGAAGTGACAGTAATTCCAAGATTAATACCAAGTCATGACTAATTTATTTAACCCTAAACGAAAAAGGTCAAGTTAGTCTTCATCTTCTTGTTTTTATTGCTCTGTTCCTGTAACTTGTGTTTGGACTTATGACTTATGATCTAGATATTGGAGTATTAACTATCATCTGTTGTTTAATTTTGAAGAATTGGAGTATCAACTATCATTTAGATGTTCTATTACAAGCCATGTTTCGTTTTTGAAGAGAGGACAATGTGTGATATATATAATTTTTCAAAATTTGTTGGGAGCCCGTTAGGTGGCCCGTTTAGCCCGTAACCCTCTAGGATTATGATTAGGTCTCAACTATTAGTGGCCCGTTTAAATTAACCGGTTAAGGCCCGAGACCGTTTAGCCCGCGGCCCTATAGGGCTGGCCCTAATGGGTTAGGGCCAACCCGTTTAACATCTCTAGTACCGCCCCACAAACTTGCCTTAAGACTCACATAAATGTATTTATAATTAAGACTAAAACTCATATGAGACGGAGTATAAACTAACACAAATTGTATCTACCCCTTCCAAAGTGTTAAAGCGACAATTCTCAAATTATATTTCATCTCACCGTGAGACACTCTCACACAAATGTGTCTCTTATTATATGTGTATTTATATACACATTAACATATTTTTGTATTAATCAATATATGTTTGTGTGTGTATATATTACATATATCATCTTTTAAAATGTTTGATGAATATAAAACATTAATATAAAAAATTATGTCTTTGAATTTGAATTTATTTAATGTCAAAATGAATGCAATTACAAATAATCAAGTAAGCGGGGCGGGTTGGATCCGGTGGATCCGTGAGGCGGGACGTACGGTTCTTGGATTTGGCCAAAACCGTCCCTGATGTGTCCGTTGCCATCTCTATGTATAATTCAGGGCATGAAAAATGTTAAAATTATTAATTTAAGACCTTAAATATTATTTCTATCAATTTAAGGCCTAGAAGATAGAAAACTATCGATTCAGGGCCTGAAAGATAAAAACACTTTGAGGCTCACATATTTTAAGGCCATGTTTGACACAAAAATTTCATATCCTATTTTCATGTTCTTATTTTTTTTATTTTTAGGGTTTACAATTCAAGGTTTACGGTTCAGGAGGGTTTAGGGTTCATGGTTCAAAATTTAGGGTTCATCGTTTAGGGTTTAGGGTTTAGTGTTCAGGGTTTAGGGTTTTAGTGTCAAACATGGTCTTAAAATTTATAAGCCTCGAATTGATAGTTTCTATCTTTCCCTGAATTGATAGTTTTCTATCTTTCAGACCTTGAATCGATAGGAAAAATATTTCAGGTCTTCAATTGATAATTTTACCATCTTTCAGGCCTTGAATTGATAAAACTCCTTCATACTATTGAATAGAAACAACTAATATTATTAAGTGAAAATAATCAATATGGTTCAATGCATGGTTTAATGGATACATCTAATGCCAATTAATATTGGTTAATAAATACAATTAATATTATTTAATGAAAACAACTAATAACATTTAAAAATGACAAATTCATATTAGACCATCTCATACATGAGACGGAGTACAACTTAGCACAAATTACACTCATCCCTCCTAAAGTGTTGAAACGTCAGTGTCCAACTTATGTCATCTCACCGTGAGACCATCTCATACAAGTGTGCTTCTTTAAAACTACCTCTGAATCATGCATACTCATGAGTCATAAGAATTTGCCTTTTATATTTGAAACATTTCTACAATATTTTGTGTTTTTAAAAAATTCTATAGAATATTTAGAAACTAATATATGGATGTTCTTTTGCAACCCACTGAAATTTTGGGTTTGCATGTTGGGCTACTCCTGCGATTGCTTATGATATTCTAATAATGTGTAGTAAAAATGATGTTTCAAGTTCTGTACGATAATAAAACAATGTTATTTTTCAATACGTAATTAGACTGCCTCAAGGTGATATGGTGTATAATTTGAGCATGACGCTTTAACATTTAAAAAAAAATGGATATAATTTGTGCTAGCTAATTTATACCTCATTTCATGCATGAGACTAGGGGTGTAAGTGAGTCGAGACAGCTCGCGAGCTACTCGTGCTCGACTCGTAAAAAGACCGAAATCGACTCGACTAAGTCGAGTTCGAGCTACTCGAGTAGTTATCGAGTTTAAGTTCGAGCTCATAAATACTTAGCTCGAGAGGCTCGCGAGCCTAATCGAGCTTGCATAGTAATTACTATTATGCCATTAATTTTATTAAATGTAAATATATTTATATTTTATTAATATATTTTATATTTAATTTTATAAAATTATATAGGTAATCGAGTCGAGCTCGAGTCAAGTTCGAGTATATCAAATTTTTGTCATTAATTTTACTAAATATATATATTTATATTTTAATAATATATTTTATATTTAATTTTATAAAATTATATAGGTAATCGAGTCGAGCTCGAGCCGAGTTCGAGTATATCGAGTTTCTTCTCGATTCGAGCTCAAGCTTAAAAAATTAGGCTCGATCGAGTTCGAGTCGAGTTTCGAGCTTCGAGTATTTTAATCGAGTCGAGTTCGAGTTCAGCACTACTCGACTCGACTCGGCTCATTTACACCCCTACATGAGACCATCTCATACGAATTTTTATCATGTATTAAACCAAATAGTTACAGAGTCAGCTACAATAGATTCCACAATTGCATCCGAAATTAATGGTCGAAAAATAAGATGAAACAATGTCGCCTGAAGCAAATTAGTTAGGCTAGCCCATAAGCTATAATATGCTACGTTAGTCGTATCCAACTAAAATGATAATGTTTATTTTGCGATTATACAAACAATCTCAAATTTTTAGTACTATTAAGATTTAAAGTAAGGATTTGAAATCCTACTAATACTACTCTTTTTTATCACCTCTATTTTTTTTTTTTTTTCTTTTCCTAATATACTCACAGTATTTACCGTTTTATTCTCTCAATACAATTATAGCGATATAATAACACAACGTCAATCAACTTTTTTATCATCACAAGTTCACAACCCTTGTAAAAACTTTTCACATTATTATCCTAGTAGCAAAAACTAAACTTTAATAGAAGGGCATAGGAAAACAAAGTCATGCTTTGTAAATTCAAAAAAGCTCATTTATGGAGTATCTACTACTCGAATCTTGTCTAATTATGGCAAGGTAGTGGCAAGAGTGTGTTTAGAGACGAAATGAGAAAACATACAGATATTCAAGCTTATCAAATAACCGCATTTTTAACTGCAGATTGGTGGTACCTAAAAGATATGCAGTCCACGAAGAATGATTACTTTTTAATAAATCCCTTGTATGACTACAAATTCTTCTATGCAATAAATTAATGTGATGCTGATAAATGAAGAAATATAAGTATTTTCCTTGGTTGATCAAAGTTGTTTGATTTTGCAAAGACACAACTTGACTGACTTGTCGGAGCCTACATGATGCGAATGAAGCCCGAGAAACTGTTGGATCATTTTATGATGCGAATAAAAGCCAATATCAAGCAAGAACTACGCTAAACTGTTGAATTCATTGAACAACGCTAAGGGTTTGAGAGAGACTCTCGTTTTTGCATAATAATATATCAATCAAATTGTTTTCAAAATACAATAGACCAATTCAAACAGTACAAATATTAGATGTTTAAGGATTAAAACCCATGAAATTAAATAAACTAACCAAAATAGTGAAAGTCTAAAATAACAAAGTAAGATATGGAAATAAGCAACATTACTCTTATTGATTTTGTCTCCAATTGGAGAAGAGACTGACACTTAGTAAAGTATGATTCGGTGGTCTCATTTCCATCATTTTCTCCGCCCAAATTAATCCATTCACCATGCTTTTAAGAATGTCCTGGAAATCAAATCACCAATGACAAGACTAGGAGTATTAGAAAATGATGCAAATTTCTAAAATAATCTAGTTAATCGAAAAGCTTTGTGGATAGATTAATTTCTGCAACACTCTAGCAAAGAAATTGATTATTTTCGAGAAAATGAAATTCTGAAAATCTCTAGCAAAATGAAGAATTAAGAAGAAAATGAGAGAATTACTAAGCATGGTAGAATATTGCATGGAGAAATAGAACAATCTTGACTATAAAATCTCAGCCACATATCATTTGACTAAGTACATATCAAAATTGAAAATGTATATATATGTATCAAGTGATTGTAATTATTGTAAGACCAATACAAAGCCAATCTCTATATAGTAAATACCATGCCTACTCTGTAAATCCTCTGTTTCTTCTCAAACTAAAACATAAACACATACATGTTAGTATAGTGCACAAGGTGTGTGTAAATGTATGATGAGATGCACGACCCACCAATGCAATATCGTTACAGCAACGTACAAAAGAGAAAAACAACAATATCGTTACAGCAACGTACAAACGAGAGAAACAAGTTAAAGGTAGTGTAAAGCGGAATGTGCTAATCTTTTTGACCAATTAGTTTTCTCACAAAAAAATCAACATTTTATTTTATAGAGTGTTGATTTTTACAAGGATTAGTAATAATAGTGTACATTGAACATGATGCACATAATACTTTGTTTAAAGGAGATGACATTCGTATGAGATGGTTTTTATACATGATATATGGTATAATCTATAACACAAATAATACTCATCCTTCCAAAAATATTAGGCGATACACAATTTAAGATTCCCATCATTACACGAAGAATGGACAAGCAAACCACCCTTAGAAATTGTAGTCGATCCATTCTCTATTGTTCGATTTACACAACTCACAGCTAGAGGGTTGCAGTCAACAAGTTCAATCTGCTCGAGAGAGGCACAATATTCAAGATGGAGCTCTTGTAATCTGTAAACAGTGTTTCATGCTTATGTGTTTAAGCTTTGGGAAACTTCCACGTCGTGTTTTCAGTTGCACCAAATCAGTGTCTTCAATAAGGAGAAAAGCAAGTTTTGGAAAATGGTTAACTTTTGTATCCCACTTTGGGCCTCGAAAGGCATAGCTTCGCAACTCGAGCTCTCTAAGATTTGGCAATGATGCAGCAATTATAGTCATATATTTCCAGGGATAGCCCAAACCACTCAAATGCAACTTCTGTAGAGATGGTGGCATCTTGAAAATAGGAGTTGAACGAGGGCTAATAATCATAGGATTCACGACAGCACATTTAAGTGATCGTAGTTCATTGAGATTGGAGATATGATCAAAGCAACACAAGGATTCAGTAGCATGAGGCTCCAACTCAATTAGAATTCCCAATTTCTCTAGTTTTGGAATTCCTTGAAGAACCTCCTTGGTACAACTTTGAGCACTCACACCATTAAGTCTCAAGAGGTTTGGTAGGAGATTGCCACAAGGATCCGTTAGGTCACTTCCCATGATTTGAAGATGTTCTAATTTTTTCATATCCCATATCTCAACGGGCAGATACGATGGAGCTCCGCTAGACTTGATGCTCATATGCCGACGAACAATCAAAAACTCAAGTTTCCATAACTTACTAATGGAAGGAGGGAGCTTTCCACTATAAGTTACGGCGAGATATCTAAGTAATACTAGTTTGAGCACTTCCAACGGAAATTCGTAGAAATGGATTGCAAGAGCATCGAGTACCTTGAGCAACCTCAAACCAAAACATATCGGTACTGCATACTCATGATATGGACCGAAACATAGGAGAGAACAAGCCGTGGATGCACAAACATGTTGGATAGAGGTATACACATCTTTGATGTCAAATAATACGTTATTGTGGACACACAATCGACGATGTCCTTTTATGCTCTCTTCTAAACTATCTTCAACATTATTTAATACATGAAGAAACTTGTTCTTCTCTGTTACACATATGCCAAAAGGAACAATGAAGGCCGCAAGTTTTTTACTATGTAATTTACCGCCAAAGGGTTGCTGCTCTTTTGATAGAGCAGAACAACATTATTCAAAACAAGCTCACTCAAGCATTTCTTATAATGGGAATCTGAACTTTCAAAATCAGCTAGTTCAAGAAACCGCTCAGCTGTCCACAAATTTAAGATATTGGATTTGGGGATCTCATAATCTTGAGGAAAAGCTCCCATATAAAGAAAGCATAGTTTTAAATATTGAGGTAAGTGGTCATAACTTGGAAGTAATACCTCTTGTATTTCTTTGCATGCATCCTTGAGAAGTCGATTTTGTTTATCTTCCGCTACCTTGTTCCAGTACTCCAGGTCATTGTCGGACTTTGATAAGAGGTTGGCAATGGCGACGATCAAAAGAGGAAGACCTTCACATTTTTCGGCAATTTTCTTTCCAGGTTTCACAAGCTCGTGAGGGCACAATTCTTCACCAAACACCTTGCCACAAAAACGAATATTCCAACTTTCTTCTTTATTCATCAACCGTATTCATCATAGCCTTGTAGTAAATATCACCCACCTTCGACGTGGCTTATGGCGTACTAAAACGTCGTTTATGAACTCTGTGTCCCACACATCATCCAACACAACGAAACATCTTTTACTATTCAATATTTTCTGCAAAACTCGACTTATTTCCTCATCTCCTTTACCAACCAATACATTTGAATCAAGATTCAGTTAGGCCAAGATCCGTCGTGCGATTTCAACATATTTACATTTTTTTCTACCAACACTCATCATCATCATCCATCTTGCGTGATTCTCTCAAGTAAGCCAACTTCATCTTCTTCAACTCAACGGTTAAGGTCTGAATTTGTGGTTTTATACGCTTCAGACCCCGAAGGGATTTAGAAAGCAACTGAGTCGCGACGTGGGATTCGATTATGTCTTCAAACTTGTGTACCTCCCTCAATCCTTCATCCAAGGCGTTCACATATTTCTTCCCTCTCAAGTCCACTTCTTTGAAATGCTTCAGTAAAGATTTCACCTCTAGTTTTGCAGGTCTAATGATTCGTAGATCAACAGAAACATCACTAGAATATTTAAGGTGCCTAATTGTGTGTTTTAAAGAAACTACAGCAGCATAAGCCATCTCTCTCTCCCTCACAAGACTTTCTGGAATGAATTTGGCAAAAGTATTTGTTTCATCAAACTATCATCCTCATTAATTCATTACTTCTCCCAAAATGATGCACCGTATATTGATTATTTTATCTTGCATAATTTTATACTTACAAGTTGCATTTTATTCCAATTAAAATAGTAAAAGATTCTACTCTCTTTCTGAGCCACTGAGCAAACAAATATTTTATAACCAATAATTATATTTCTATGCATTTCGAACATCAATGCCAATTAATCAATGTACATGTTGAATGATAGAAGTCAACTAATGCGTACCACCTACTTATCTACCCATGGTTCTACTTCTAGGTAATTGTTGATCGGTGGGGACGCCTAATTAATTCTAACTTCTAATTCAGGAACCATACTTTGAAAGTTTAAATATAGGGTGGAACATATTCGTAACTCTCATTTCACACCACCGGGTCAACCCCTTGGGGTTAATATCATTGTGGATTATTAGTTGTGGTATTATAGATTAATACTTATGGTATTATTAATTATTGATCGTAGTATTAACGTTGATTAATGCTTGTGATATTATTGATTATTGTTTATGGTATTAATGATAATATTTTATGGTAGACAAAAACTCAAACGAGACAGTCTCACAACCTAGCACAAATTACATCCATCTTTTTCAAAGTGTTAAAGCGTCAATGCCCAAAACTTATGTCCCGTCACCGTGATATTGTCTTATGCAAGTATGCCTCTTAATGGTATGTTTATTATTTTTTGTAGATTGTCTATTGTTGAGCGAAATTAAATAAATGAATTGATTCACACCCTTTTTACAAGTTCGGACTTTTAGATGAGACAAAATTATTTCATGGTATCAGAGCCTCTGACTCAGCCCAAATCCTAGGTTCGATTCTTGTGAAAAGCACTCCACCCATTTAAAATTATTCACTCGTTGGGTCTCTTCCCAGAGAGTAGAGGCAACGATTCAACCCACAAGTGAGGGGGATTGTTGAGGGAAACTAAATAAACTAATTAATTATGCACTTATTTATAAGTTTGGACTTTTAGATGAGAATAAATTATTTCATCATTTAAAATTATCAACTCGTTGGGCCTCCTCCCCAGAAGTAGAGGCAATGAGAGGCAATGATTCGACCCACGAGTGAGGGGGACTTTTAGATGAGACTAAATTTTTTCATGGTATCAGAGCTTAGGTTCGCCCAGATTCTGGGTTTGATTCCCGTGGAAAGCACTCCATCCATTTAAATTGGCAACTTGTTAGGCCTCTTCCCCAGAGGACAGGGACAATGATTTGACCCGCAATAATTCGGCCCACGAGTGGGGGTGGGGAGGTGTTGAAGAAAATTAAATAAATGAATTGATTCTCACCCTCTCTACAAGTTTGGACTTTTAGATGAGATGAAAGTCTTTCACCTATGATATTGCTTATTGAGTGGATTAATAGTTGCACGATTAAGTGTAAATAAGTTGTATCTTTTAGTATAACAAATTGCACGTTTTTAAAATGCACTACAAGTACACGCTGCACCTGGATACATACAAGATTTAACGTTGCTTATTTTGTAGTATTTCTAATTAATGTTTAAGATATTTTTTAATATTTTTTGTGATGAGAAAAAAGAATGAAAAATATTTAATTAAAGAAAACAAGAAAAGCCAAATAAAAAAATTTAATGGAGAAATTGGAGATTGAACAAACCCCTTGACTTTAGAATACAAGTAATCAGCCACCAGGTTATGTCCCAGTAAGTGTATCATAACTTGGGAGGGGGGCTCACTCTAAAGTTCAAATGGGTCCCCAAAATTACTCTAAGATACAATGTGCAAAAGTTGCGTTGCACTTTAGTATTTAGTTTGAACTAAAGTGCAAAAAAATTTTTGCACATTGTACCTTAGAGTAATTTTCCCATAAATTTTGTACATTAGAATAATTTTCCCAAAAAAACTAATTTGTAGCTCCATATATACTACGCGATATGAAAAAAAAAAATTATATTTTTATCTTTAAAGTTAAATACTTCGAAATATTAGCAACAGTATAATCATTACACAAATTAATTAAAGTTGGTATGATTTGTTCACCGTGAAATATATATTTTTTTTTACAGACATACTCTTTAGTAATATAAGTTACACCCTTTAGTAATATAAGTCACATCCTTCAGTTATCATTACGACACTCTTTGATATAATATAAATCACACTCTTCACTTTTTTGAGTAATACTCTTTATAGTAAAACGTCACACCCTTTACAATAAAAAGTCACACTCTTTAGTAATATAAGTCTCACTCCTTAACCAATTTCACCGTGAAACTTGTTCACATTATACTTTGTCAATTAATTATTATCATATTAACTAATAATATAAAAATAATGCAATCATCCCTCAAAAATATTAACTATGATATAAACTTTCATTTGTTTCTATTACTACATCCACCTCATTTAGATGTGAAGAACAATTTAATTATTTAATTTTGATTTATTTATTTATTTCAAAAAATGTATCTTACTCCATCATTACTAAATATTTGTAAATATATTGTTAAAAATATTTAATTTTTTATGATATAATTTATTTAAAATTTATACATATTTTATCAAATTATTTTTATAAAAATTTTACTAAAATTTACAATTATAATATATATATATATATATATATTACCCTCAGTATTGATATTGTTTTTTACAACTATTTATATATTTTCCAAATCAATCACCAAAATATTATGCAAGTTTTTTTATCAAAACCATAATAATATATAAGTAATATGAAATTTATATTAATTCATAATGAGATTATATTCTGTGAACATAAGATGATACTATCTTAAAGATTTGAGTTCAATATGTTTTCCCCTAAACTTGTATATCTTAATGGGGGAGTAACTCTCCACTACAAAGTCACAAACAAAATAACTTTAAGATACATTGCAATTTTATTGTGAATCTAAGATACAAAATTATGGTTAAAAAGTCTAAGTTACCCTTTAGTTGTTTTATGCACTTCTGACCAATTTTCTGCACTTCTGACGCATTTTGACTTTTTATAATTTAAATTTTTAAAAGTCCAAATATTTTAAATTATTAAATTATTTATTAATATAATTTCATTATTTATTTCAAAGTGCATTTTATTAACTCATTTTGCAATTCAAAAAATATGTAACTTTTAAAAAATAAATTCTTTTAATTTTTTTCACCTCTAGTCTAATTTTGGAGTGCATTTTTTATAAAAAAAATTGTATTTTGATCAATTTTGAAGTGCATTTTTTAAAGAAAATTGTATTTTAAGTCAATTTTGGAGTGTATTTTTTTAAAATAATTGTATTGTGGAGTGCATTTAAAAAAAATTATTTTAATCATTTTGGGGTGCATTTTTTAAAAAAAATTGTATTTTGAGCCAATTTTTACAAATTGTATTTATGCACTTATGGGCAAATTTTAGAGTGCATAATAATTAATTTATGCACTTTTGAGCCAATTTTGGAGTGCATTATTTTTATTTTATTGTACTTCTAAACTATTTTTAGAGTGCATTTTTTTCTCACTCTAGAGATTACAAAAATAAAACATACAATAAATAATTATAGAAAACTATAAAAATATTTACTTTTTCTATAAAAAAATGTTCTTTCCCTATAACAAAATACAACTAAAAACACATAATATCATAAAAAATTGCTAAAGTAATCTGCAGAAATTAAACAGATTGCTTAAAAAATAATCTGTAAAAATAAACAAAAATACACAAACCGCAAAACACACAAAAATGAACACGCAGACAATCCTAATAAATAAATTACAACCTAATTTGTATAAATCCTAATAAAATAACACCTAATCTGCAAAAAATTACACAAAATTTATAGAAAAAAACCCTAATTACAAATTAGGCAAATCTCCAAAACAAAACATAAAATTACAAAATATCAAACAAAAACCTTAATTATGCATCGCATCGCCGCCGCCACTCTTCCGCCGTCGCCCCCCACCGCCACCGTCTCGCAACCCACCACATACACAAAGATATATCACTCAAATTCTCAGATCTAAACAAATACAGAAAAAATAAATACAAAATAATTATTTTTTTAAATCTTACCTTCAATGCCCTTCGCACCATCACAAGACAACCACGCCTCCGAGGCACAACACACTCTGCTGACCCTCAGAGACACAAACCGTCTTCTTGAAACCCCCCACACGCCATTAAACCCCACCAACCACCAACCTTGAATCAAACAAAACCCTAGATCCAGTAGATCCACCAAATTGTGGGGAAATGTTTAGAGAGAGAGGGAGAGGATGGTGGGCGGCGCCGCCCTCAGGTAGTGAGGGAGGGAGCGGTGGGTGGGTGGGTGGATGGGAAGGGGAAGGGGGTTTTCTGAGAGCGGTGGGTGGGTGGGAAGGGGAAGGGGGCTTTCTGTGAGCGGGCGGGGGGTGAGTGGACCGAGTTTTTGAGTGTGGGTGGACCTATCTAAAATTGTAATTATAATTGATTCTAGGGGGTAAAAATGTCTCATTTTGTACCTTAGAGCTATGTTTTAAAAATCGGAATCGGAAGTTGAGTCGGACGACCCCAAAAAAAGGTTGGACCGGGGTCGGACGGATTGAGCGGATTGAGCCGGTTTGACGTCATAATAAATATTATATATATATAATATGCATAATTTTTTAAAAAATTCAAAATATAGAGTATGATAAGTGAATATAAAGTATCTAAAGTCACTTCAAACTTCAAAGTTCAAACTTAAATTTCTAAACACAATAGAAATGTCCATTAATATAAATAGTTCCAACTTTCAAATTTCAATTTCCAAACATAATAGAAATGTAATCAACAATACAAAAGTCACAAGTCATAACATAAAGCAAACATAGTAGATGTCAAATACAATACAAGAGTTTGAAATTCAAATCATCATCACAAATGTCTTATGATTGCAAAATAAATAAAAGTGAACAACAAGTCCAAATTTTATGACGTAACATCATTAGGCTCAACTTTACTCTTAAGCATTTCATCAAACACCTTCAATGCATCATCAATCATCCCATACTTCACATTCCCATCAATAATACTAATCCAAGAATGAAGAAACCACATTCCTCACCTCACTCTCATAGAAAACTCTATTCCCACACAGTGGCGGATTCAGGATAATCAATTTGGGGATGCAATTATAATTTAAATAATACTCACTATGTATTAAACTTGTTTATCCATTTTCTCCAAAAAATATATCTCAAACTTACCATTTTCCATCAAAGAGAATAAAGTAACTACATCTTTTTCAATTATCCATCTGAATTACATCCCATTTCATTACTTTTACCCACAAAAAGTAATTTACTTTAATAATAAAGCAAAAAAGATTACAATATTTCCAACCAAAAATAACTTTACCACTCTAAATATTAATAAATAATTTTCATATTAAAACTCGTGCTAAAAATAAATGGATAAATAAATTTAGAACGAAAGTAGTATTAATTACTTGATATTTAAAATTTCAGAGATCAATACTAAAATATATAGTATTGAGATGATATTATAATTTTTATTTTTATTTTTTGACAGAGGAGATGATATTATAATTACACTTGAATTCATTAAATTTAATTTTTTAGAAACCTTCTAAAATAACATTTTAAAATTTGGAGTACACTTAAATTCTTTTTAAGAAAAATACATATTAATTGTATTTTATAAATGAAAAATGAAAAGCAAAGCCCCAAAAAATTGATAAATGGGTTGGGCTGAAAAAAAACAAAAAAAGGGGCCGATTAAAAACCTAATCTTCTCTCTTCCTTCATTCAGTCATTCTCCAGTTTCTTCTTCAATCGGCACCGTCGCCCGCCAAGCCATCCACCACCTGACAACCTCTCACGCCACCCGCTCTCTTTCTTCCCCAGATATCAGATTATCAGGTAACTCTCTTCTCTCTCTTTTTAGCCCGGAAATATTGAACATATTTTATGCCGGTACGTTTTCAATCGGCGCCGTCGCCCGCCAAGCCATCCACCACCTGTACGTTTTCATTAAAAAAAAAATGAAAACCGGTCAAAACCGCCGGTTTAACGGTTGACCGTTTTCGGTTTTGACCGGTTTTCAACCGGTTTTTCCGGTTTTTGGGGTAGCGGTCCAATAGCAGTTTTATATACCTCTATTGGACCGGTTCAGGGCGGTTGGTCCGACCGGGTTTTTAAAACATAGCCTTAGAGTCACTCTTTAATTTTCTTGTACCTATGAGTCACTTGTCTCTATTTTTTATACCTTAGAGTCATTTTCTCTATCTTAATCCATCTTTTCTAATTCTTTGAAATATGTTCACGAATTAGATATAATTGTATCTATTAAAAATTTTACATTGATATCATTTTACTTATGACAACTTTTATATAAAAATATTTTACGGATTTAGAATTCGTGAAATATGACCCATTGTTCAAAATGAGATGCATATATAAAACAGAGGGGAAAGCGGATGAAAATGGAGGGAGTGTCGTTTTGTTTATACAATAACACACATTTCTCTTTACAGTAATACATTTGTGTGTGTATATTAAAACAATCTTCAATATCTTATAGACACATATGCATACTCGAAAAAAAAATAAAAAGTGTGTGTTATTTGCCCTTACTATACATACATGTACTTACAATAACACATATTTGTCCTTATAGTAACACACCTTGGAGCTAATGTTGTTGTTCTGTCTTTGCGCGAACACAAGATCCACGAATTTTTCAGCTACTTCTATTTAAACTTATATTTCACGGTGAAATATTTCACAGGAAAGTCCTCGTCTATTTCGATTGGTGTAACTTTTATAAAAAACAATGTTTCATTAACCCATTTGAATTAGATTAAATCTCGAGTATAACTTCATATTATTCGTCTAATTATTACAAAAATCTTATTGATAATTAAGTTTCAAGAAGATAATAATTAAGTTAAGAACAATCCTTATTGACAAGAGGTGTCTAACTTTTTACATTTATATTTCACGGTGAAATATTTCACAGGAAAGCCCGTTTTTACTTATAAATTATAACTCTATTTCGATTGGTGTAAGTTTTACAAAAATCACCAAATATTAAGTTTCAAGAAGATAATAATTAAATTAAGATTGTTTATTGACAATAGGTGTATATTGTATAATTTTTCAAGCTAATTATAACCCACGGTCAAGCGTAACTAAAATATAGCATCAAATATGCGTACATTCAAAAGCATAATATCATTAACATAAAATTTCTAATTTCAATTTTTTGGTAAGAAATTCGATCGAATCTAAGTCGTCTGCCTTCGATCTTCACGCGATTTAACACATGTTTTTGGCATTCGTATAGAATGCAAAATATAAGAATTTTGTATTGAATACAAATATCAAGAAAATTATATATTATACCTTAAATAAAATAGATCTGCAATTTTAGTAAGTATTACATGCAAAAGAAATCATTAAATCAACCCAAATTGTGTATAAATTAATAAATCAACATGAACTATAAGATTGATAAACGGTGAATAATTATTTCACCAGATCATTAGATGTAAAATAAGAACATGCAAAATAAAAATTCTCAAAGTAATAAAAAAAAAAGCATTTTGTATGGAATACAAATATAAAAAAAATTATATAGTACACCTTAAATAAAATATATCTACGATTTTAGTAAATATTATTACTAGCTGCAAAAAAAAGCCATTAAACCTACACAAATTATGTAGCAATCAAATAAATAAACATGAACCTATAAGATTGATATACAATGAAGATTTGTCTACCTAATCATTAGATGCAAAATAAGAATTTGCAGAGCAAAAATCCTTAAAGAAACAAAAAATTTAAGAATTTTGTATGGAATATAGATATCAAGAAATCATATAATATACCTTAAATAAAGAAGATTTGAAATTTTAGTATGTATTTACCTGGAAAAAAAATAAAATAATAATAAAGCAACACAAATTGTATAGCAATCAAATAAATCGACATGAACTGTGAAATTGATGTACAATGAAGAATTATCTCATTAAATCATTAGATGTAAAATAAAAACCTGTAAAATAATAATTTCTGCAAAGCAAAAAATCAAACAAAAAAAAAAATCATGCAAAATAAAAAATCGAACATCAAAAGCAAAAAAATTACATGTGAATAAGAAGAAGAGAGAGAAGCAAGAAAGGGTAGGACAAATAAATTGAAAATTCTAAAATAATAAGTAGACTAAAAAAGAAAATAAAATAATTCTTGTAAAATTTAAAGTTATACCACCTAGAATTCAATATGTACGGTTAAGTTTTTTTTTTTTTTAAATATTTAGATGGAGGGTTGAGATTAAGTTTAAAGTTAGAGTTATGAAATTAGAGAAATTTTGAAAAAAGGTCATATCTTCAACTAAATATGATTTTTTTTTCTTTGACTTAATTGCGAATAAAATCACAACTTTTTCACAAATTGCAATCTAATATAAACTTTTGGATTTTAACAAATAAATCATCATTTTTACTCTTTTTTGCAATTCCAACTTTGGGCAGTTTGTCCCCTTGCTCGAAAATTAATGTGTACAAAAATTACACCATCATCATCCAAGAAGCATCCACGTCAAAAAATACTTATTAACATAATAAAGAAAAATTAAAAAACAAATTAATATTATATATACTAAAAAATGAATTTAAAAAATAAAATAGAGAATAAAATAAAATATGTACAAATGAAATAATTAAAATGTAAAATTAAATATTTAAAATCAAATATTCACCCTCTTCACATCTTCATCTTCATCTTCGAAAAAAAAATTGGTTATGCAAAAAAAATTCAGCTGCACCTCCATTTTTCATTCATATTCCCTCCCCTCAACACTTGAACCAATTTTGAAATGTGAATTGAGTCACCACATACGCTACTCCATACCCGACTCTCAAAATGGGAGCTCGCTTTTTGTAAAGAAGCATGATATATATAGCGAGCTTATTTTTATTTTATTTTTTTAATTACAGAATAGTTTGATTTAGTGTAATTTGAGCAACACATATTTTAGTGCAATTGGATGTTGAAATTTTTTGTGTAATTAGATTTTAGAGAATTTGGAATTTTTTGCAGAATTAAGATTACTTTGTGAAGATGCGGTGGCGAAAGGAACGTGGGGTCGGGGTGGGGCAACGGTGGGATGGTGTGGGTGTGGACAGCGGTGGAGGCAACATTAAGTTGAAGATGAAGAGATTTTGGTATAATTGAATTTTTTTTGCATAATCAATTTTTTTTCTCGAGAATGAAGATGTGAAGAGGATGAATATTTAATTTTTCATTTTTCATTTAATTATTTTATTTGTACATTTTTTATTTTATTCTTTTAATTTCTATTTTATTTTTTAAATTTATTTTTTATTATATATTATATAAATTTATTTTTAATTTTTATTTATTATGTTAATAAGAATTTTTTGACGTGGATGCTAACTGGACTGACGATTGTGCAATTTTTGTACACATTAATTTTCGGGCAAGAGAGCAAACTGCCCGAAGTTGAAATTGCAAAAAATAGTAAAAGTGATTATTTGTTTGTCAAAATTCAAAAGTTTAGATTATATTGCAATTTGTGAAAATGTGGTGATTTTATTCGCAATTAAACATTTTTCTTGTGTGTGTTCTTTCTACATTCATCTGTTTAGTTCATGTTTTGTATTAAATTTTGTTCATATAATAACACGTTTATATTGATATAATAATAAGTTTTAACCCTAACACTTGCTAAATTGTTGTATTTGGTGTTGACGTTGGCTATAACCTCAAAGTAAGCCATTTTTTCATTAATTCTTGTTGACCTTCTAATTTCATTGAAGATTAGAGCAATTTCTTCGTCCCCTATTGCGCTTTCCAATCTTCTCTTTTTTAGGATCATAAAATAAGACAAAAATGTATATGAAACGTTCTCTTACATGTATGCGTGTAGAAGTTGAAAGTCGAAAGTCGATAGTTAGGCGGATTCGAACAGCCTAGCACCTAGGGGGAACTAGTCTGCCCGGTTTTTTTTATATATTTTTTTGCATTTAAATGAATTTTATCTACTACATATTAATATTTTATACTCCCTCCGTCCATCAATCTTATGTATGATGCTTTTGTCACAAGTTTTAAGAAAAAAAATAGATAAAATAAGAGTATTATAGGGTATTATGGGGTCCATTTATAGATAAAATGATTGTTTGTGAGTAAAGTACAATAATATTTGAAGTAATTAAGTGATAGTTATGGGATAAAGATAAACTATTTTTTGCCAAAAATCGAGTGTGCATAAGATCGGTGGACGAACGAATAAGACAAATGCGCATAAAATTGGTGGACGGGGGGAGTAACAAAAATACACTTTAAAATTAATTAATGAATTAATTATACAACAACCCAAATCAAGGTAACAATTTAAACACTTTTAAAAAAAAATCCATAATCCATAATAGAGTACAAAAAAATTAATTTAAAAAAAAAAACTAAATAAATTTGTACTTTAAAATTTTGTAGTCGAAATTATCAATCTTTACATTATTAACAATTTATTCCAAAAATTAAATATCTTATACACTTATAGGTGGGCAGACAACAAGCAAATGACGGATACACTTGTCTCAATTTAAATTTGGGCAATTTTTATTTATGTTAGTCGTGTTTTAATTTTTTTTAATTAATAATTGAAACGATGTCATCTCTCAATGAAAAATAAAATGAAAAATTAAGCAGCCCGACTTGACCGCCTAGCCCCAGATTTGGCCGTCTAGAAAGCGTCTATGCCAAAAACGCCTAGAACTAATAAAATCAAATGGGTCGATGACCGCATAGAGCCTAGATGGCCGCCTAGGTTGACTTTTGCATCATTGCTTACATGAGACGAGATACAAACTAACACAAATCAACACTCACCTCTTCCAAAGTATTAAAATGTCATCCCAAATTATGTTCTATCTCAATGTGAGATCATCTCGCGCAAGTGTGTCTTTCATAATAAAATTAACATGCACATTATTTAACAGGACCATTAAAATAAATCGAAAAATTTCATTAATTTTTGTCTCAAGGGAGCCGCGAAATAAAATTTTAATCCTAGGACCTTTCTAAAACAGAAAATAGTTTAAGGATTAAAAAACAAGTTGATAATGTAGGATTTGTTAATGCATAATACCTACATTATTTTTATTTTTTAATTTATATATTGATGTCTTGAATTATCTATCAGTAAGAGTGGGTATCATGTGGATCCAAGTGCACCGTGCACTTAGTGCATTTTAAAACCATACAACTTGTTATACCGAAATATGCAATTTGTTAAACTGAACCGTGTAACCATTTTTTCATATTAATAGTTGTACAGTTCAATGCAAATAAATTGCATCTTTCAATATAACAAGTTGCATAATTCTAAAATGCACTATAAGTGCACAGTGCACCTAGATGCATACAAGACTTAGTCAATCAGTAATTACTCAATAAAATCACACAATGCGTTTAGGCTGCCTCCTAAGCCAATTTTTAGAAAACTTGGCATTAGCTAATACATTCACAACAATTTGGTGACTAAGGCAAATACAAGAAAATCGCCAATTTTCCACCTAAATTTACAAATCTACTCTATCTATTGCAGCATAAATTAAAACCTTACACTCCCAGCACAAACTAAATCTTGTAAAAACTTATTGTTCAACATTACATTATATAGAACGTATACATCGAGTAATTTCATCCGTCGAAGAATACCTGATGATTTCTGCACCCTTGAAGTTACAAATGATCCACAATAATCAACCTCGTTTGAAGCTAAAAGCGTCTCCAATTCTGAACCTCTTAGTTGAATGTCCTTGTGAACTATTTCCAGAGAAAGATGTTATGATTTATTTTTTCTGTGTGTTTTTAGGGTACAGTATGCCTAAAATGGATGATGTACATATATGAACATTTCTGGGGTACAATAGCTATGCCTCGGGACCAGTTGCAAACAAGCTAATAAGGCCTCGAAATACTTGAGCAGAGAGCTGATGTGCTTGAAAAAGCTCACCATCCACATTCCATACACCTTCCTTTCCGATAGATGTGAATGTGAAAGCCGGAGTCTGGCCACAAGGAAATAGTCAGTAGAGAAAGAGGGAGAGAGAGAAAGAGAGGAACAAACGAGCAAGATGAAGAAATATACTTTGTGGTGTTCAACAAATTGAAAATCCAGGGGGTCCCCGCCTTTCCTAGCGAGCTGAATAAGGTGCCTGAGCATAAAATCAAATATAGAGAAAGAATATTTGTGATCAAAACCACCAGACTCCTAAATTTTTTCAATTTAATCGGTACCATTTGGGTCTATTTGCAAAGAGCCTTTAGGTGATGTTAGTTTTGGGATTACAAAACGGGATTTGGGATTTCGAAATCTAAATCCATTTTTACTTTGGGATGTTAGAATCTGAATTTTTTAAAAACTTACATCTATCCTATAAATCCTGCAAATACTATTTTTTTCGCATCACACTATCCTCAATGCCCATTAATGCAAATATAATTCTTTTTATTCCTATTCTTTTATTTATCACTTTTTCACCTTTTCATCTCACATTCACAACTTCCAATGAAACACACCAGTACAATTACAATCAACAATAATATTATAAATACAACGTCACACTCCTACTCATCAATTTTACATAAAGTTAAATCCTACCATACTTAAATCTCAAAACAAACATACACCATTACAATTTATCAAGATTTTGAAATACTAATTTCAAAATCCACTATATCCCAAATCAAACATACGCTGGTGATGTTTGTTTTGGTTTGAAGTGACTTTTTTTTTAAATCTAGGTGATTTTGAATACCTGAAAAATAGTAAAATGTGTGTTTGTTTTGGGTTTTTGAGTAGGTTAAGATTTAACTCTGTGTCAAATCAAATGTTTAAGAGAGGATAATATTGTATTATTAGTATATTAATATTATTGTGAGTATGATTATAATGATTGGATGATGTGAATTATGATTTAAATATATTAAAGCGTGAGGAGAATTGATTGTACATAAAAAGTGTGAGTGGGTTTATAGGTGTTGTAGTGGTGGTTTTTTAAACCCTGATTTCAAAATCCTGAACTAGAACAGGTTTTAAATTTCAAAGCCAAATTCTTGGTTTTTAAAAAACAAAACAAGCATCACTTTAGTGATCACAAGATGCTTAAATAGAGGCTATGGAAGTGTGTGTGTGTGTGTGTGTGTGTGTGAGAGAGAGAGAGAGAGAGAGAGAGAGAGAGAGTTACCATAGATAAGAAGGATGAGGGCAGTCTTTAATCAATATGAGATGGAGGAAGCCATCAGAAAGATGAGCCTCAGCTACAAGGCCATCAGGAGCCTTTTCATTGCGGCAAGATATCACAGCAGCACCAACACTAAGAAAACGACCTCTGGACCTTGACCATTTTACCCCTTTAGGGTTTAGACCCAGGAAGGGGGACCCAATCTTGGTATCACTGGGTTTTGAGTTGCATACTGCACAGTTAGAACGACAACTCACCCAATCCGACTTTTTAGGAAGACAAAAAAGTGTACTACTACTAACAGCTTCGGGACTCGAGCTAGCTTCTCCTGATTCAACTTCAACATAATTCACTTCTGCTTCGTATGATCTGCAAAATACATCAGAAATTAAAAACACAAAATTTATTACATAAAGAAGAAGATGCTGCTTAAAATATGAAACAGAATGGAGTTAAAAAGTTTTTCGGTCCAAAAAAAGCCAACTTTTTTGACTTAGTCCCAGTATTCAAAAAATTGTCCAATTTTAGCCTAAAATCGCCGGAAAATTGAAAACTGTGTCGTAAATGTCCAATTTTGGACCAAACTTAAATCATCACAATCACATGACATTCGTGTTGACATAAAATGACACCATTTTCAATTTTCCGGAAATTTTGGGGGCAAAATTGGACAATTCTTCAATATTGAGACTATATCGGATTTTTTTTTTTTTACTTTTTTGGGATCAAAATTGGATAGTAGACAAGTTATGGGAACAAAAAACCTTTTAACTCAAACAGAATGGAACATGTATAATCATGATTACATGTAGATGGATGATTTATAAATTAATAACATCTTGGAGAAGTACTTGTGCAAAAGAGAGAAAGAATAAACAGAAGCATCATATAATAGTGGAAGAAAATAATTGAATACTCCATTCATTATGAACTTTTTGTTTCATTACTTTGGCAAATTTATTATGAAAGTAAATTATAGCCTAGCACACTCTTGGTCATTGCTAATTAGAGTTATTGACACTACATGCAGCAAAGTTGCTAAAAGAGATCCCAGATATTTCCATTTGCTAAAACCAGAGCTAAATGAAATCCACATCACAAAATCTCCTTCCCCCCCACCCAATCATATAAAGACGACAAAAATGTGTATGAGACGGTCTCATACATGAGACAGATCCTATTTACTTATATTATGTGATCCGTGAGTAAATGGGGCTCAGATCCAACTATGTTTTAAAGGGGAATATAACCCAAATACTTAATTGAGTATCATCTCATGCATGAGACCGTCTCACACAAGAGTAACTCTATATATGAATATATACATATATATCATATATATGTGTGTGTGTGTGCGCGCATATGCAGGACCTATAGCAGCACTTTTATTGTCAAAGCCAACTAATTGCACACCTATGCTGAAGAAAGACTTTTGTCCCAGCGAAGTCATATCTCTTGGGTCCCATCCATCGATGCTTCTCGCTCTCCATAATGACATCTCCATAGAAGCCATACCTAATAGTTACCCAGAATATGTTATTGAAAGAATAAGAAAACATGCAACAATACATTTTCGTTCCACTTGAACACAACTGAGGCACTAAACAAAAAGTAAAATATTTATTTAAGAGGCTTGTCCGTGGGTCATAATGATGGGGAGTTCTCCATAAGACCTGGAGGGATCAATCAAACAATTTAACTAATTTTTCGGAACAATAAAAAGAGATGATTTTTGAAAGAAAAATGAAACAAGATTACTGAAAATGTAAAATCTAATATTGAACAATGAAGTAAATTTCAACAATGAGAACACCATGGAACTATTCTGTTAGATTTTTTTTTTTTTGGTGTATGTTTAGGATATTGGTTTGGTAAGAGCTACATGTCTGGCTGTCATAAAGGAGTCAAAACTCCACATCTGCACTAATTTTAAATGCAGATACACATCTAATGACTATTATTTAGTCTAACCAACTAAGATTGATGTGAAAATATGGATATGTCGAAAGCACAATGAATGAATAATATCATGAAATCACTGAATATAGGCAAAATAATACCCAGCAAAAGAAGCAGCATAGCGCACACAGGGTTCTTCATTCGACACATGTGTTTTTCTCCATCTTACGAGTTGAACTATATCAAGATGCACCCTTTTCCCAAGGATGATATGCAATGCTGATGTCACAGGGTCTCGAACCCCAGTCGTACTGCAAAAAAAAAAAAAAAAAGCATCATCAGTATGTTCAACAAAAAGATTATACATATGAAAATAACTATGGACATAAAAAATATGAAAAGAAAGACAAGCATGTGGAAATAAAAACATATAAATAGTTAATTACATAGAACCATGACAGAAAAGGAAATATCAAAATTTTCCCTCCTAAACACAATTTCTCAATTTGCAAACTTGGAAGAATTAAAAAAAAAAAAAAGTACATGGGTGTTGGGAAGTGGAAGAAATTTGCAGCTTTTTATGATAAAATTTTAAAATTTCACATGGGGAGCGTGAAGTTGTTAAAGTCCTTTGTTTTATTTTAATTTATTTATCAAAATCTCTAACTTTTTTGTTTTGAATTCATTTTTAAAGCATAATATATTATATTAATCTACTTTTATGATCTTTAATTTGATATCCATAATGAAAAATTTAATAATTAAATTTCATATTTAGAACGTGGGTTTTATGGTGGCTTAAAGTGATTCTTTTATCTTTGGGCCTTGATCAGAGAGGCGGATTCAGAAAATCTGGGTGCTATGTTTAACTTCACGTGGACCTTCTTGTCCTTTCATCCGTCGGCATTAAAGAGGGTCTGCCCAGAGCACCGTTAATTAAGCAGAACAACTGGTGACGACCCCCATCGGAGTAATAAAGATCAATGTCGATGGCGGCGCGGCAGGCACGCCGGGGAGACTGACGGGCGCTGGGGTCTTCAGTGATAATTTTGGAGTATCAGGGGATTTTTTTCAACATATCACGGAGTCAGCTGTGCCTTCGAGACGGAGCTAGCCACGGCTCTACAGGCGACTCTCGTTGCCCACGATAGAGGATGGCATTATATTTGGTTGGAATATGGTTCTACTTATGTCATCCAGATACTTTGTTCGGCATCATCTCTGTTTCCTTGGAGACTTATGGCGACATGGCACAGGGTAAGAGAAAAACTTAAGAATATGAAAATGGTGATTTCCCATAAATACGGGGAAGGAAACGCTTCAGCTGATACGCTTATGAGAAAGGAGGTTCAGGGTTTTACTTGGTGGGATGTTGCACTGGGTTTTTTTGTTCTATTACTTAATACTTAAGAATTTATGCACAGAGTTTTAACGTTTTGATTAGCTTGCGCGTTGTTTTTTCTTTTTCACCTCCTTAGAGATGCTCCCTTTTCCTTGACCGGGGGTTTTATCCCTAAGGAGGGTTTTCCCCCTGGCAAGCTTTTTAATGAGGCTCCGGCCTTTGGAGTGGATTGTAGTCTTATGGCTTTAGGGTTTTTTTTTATAAGATTTTAGTTCATTATAAAGTTTTTTTTTTATGTGTATTGTATTGAATTGGAATATTTTTAATAAATTTGAATACTTGTTTGTGGTGGGTTTAGTTCATAATTAAAAAAAAAATGAAAGCAAAATAAAGTATATTATATACAAAATATAACAAATTAATCCCAAATAAATGGGGTAGGCTACATGAACCAATAATAGAATCACGTCGGGTCACGCCCAAGAATTAGAATATATTCTATACAACAAATTATATTTAATAAATTATATATTAGTATAGATAAAACCATATAAAATATATTTTTTAATAATAAACTAGATATACTAATTCTGCATCGCATAGACTTATTTCTGGTAAATTTAAAGGCAAAGAGTAACTCTTATCAAGCAAGAACTGAGGCAGCTTCTATGTTCTCCCAAGAAAAAAAAGGCGCAATGCATCTAAAGGTCCCTTAAATATTTAACTTTTATTTAGAAAGAACTCTAAAATATTGAGAGATGTTTTCAGGAGGTCCTTTTTTAACATTCCGTGAAGGCTTCTTTTATTAAACTGGTGCCTTCATTAAACTGATGTTTTCAATAAAATTGACTAACAAATTAACAAAAGAAGTTTTGACGGAATGCTAAACAAGGGCCTCCTGAAATCATATTTGATACTTTAAGGGTTTTTTTTTAAATAATAAACACTTTAAAAAACCTTTCGAATAAATGTGGTTACTTAAAGGACCTTTAGATGCATTATGCCTAAAAGGAACTATTGAAGTGTAGGTAAAGCTGAAAATACCAAATCACGATGGCATCAGTGGATCCAGCAGGGATAATCCCAAATCTGAACAAATCATTTGGAAAAGAAGATTCAGGATCTTGTTCTGCATAAACAAAAAAAGTAAACAAAACACAAATCATTAATATAGATTCTTCAGCAAAACAGTAGTGGACATAGTGTCCAAGTGTTTCTATTATGTCCGTATACCCGAAGATGCATTCATGACAAGTATTTTTTGGGGAAAATTAGGGAAAACTTACAAAAAAAAAAAAAAAAATGCTTTGTAACTTTGATTATATTATGAAAATGCCCTGTAACTTTTGAATTATACGAAAATGCTTTGTAACTTTAAAAGAGTCGGTAAAAATGCCCATTGACCGGTTGTATCAAGCTAATAATTTTTTCCAACTTTCTTTCCTGACATGGCTTTATCTTAAATTGCCACGTCCGCCTCTCCCAGTTCACAAACTGTACACAGCCAGTTGAGGCATTTTCGTACAATTTAAAATTACCGAGCATTTTCGTAATATCATCAAAGTTACAGGGCACTCTTTCAATTTTCCCAGAAAATTATTACATGTGGAGATGATAACATACCAAGATTAGGGGGTTGGGTTTCAATTTGTTCAGAGCCCGTGAGTAGAGGAGACCCATCTTCATTATAATCACAATGATCTAAACTGGTTCTTTCAACATTACCAATTGGTACATTCGATTGAATCTCAGCAGGATTTATGGTATCCCCAGGAGCTGGAGGATATGGAGCTTTATGCCTTGACACGAGAAGACCATTAAGGATTTCATTGAAAAATCCGTCACCACCCTAGTAACATATGAAAGCATTCATAAGGAAACTAACCCAGAGGATCAAAAAAATACAATTATTAACTATTTTTTGTTTTAAAAAGTCCATTTAAGTATTGAAATTTTATTTTACGAGCCTTTTCGAGATGAGAATTGATGGTATTTTTCATTTCATTTTAAATAGTCCCGTAAAATAAAATTTTGAAACTCAATGGAAGCTCGTGAAATTAAATTTTGATACTTAAAGGGCTTTTTAAAACAAAAAATGAATAAGGCACCAACTGAAACAAAAATTTGATAGTTTAGGGACCTTTTGATGCATTATGCAAAAAAAAGAACAACATCAAACTTAACACTTCAACATGATACACTACATAACTTATGAAGTATCAAAATCATGGATAGGCCTCTCTGACATATTGCTAAGAAGAAAGACATGTGCAAGCTTTGCATAAAATAATGAACAAAGATCAAAATTATTCTGACTATTCAGAAAGAGATCAATGCATAAAATAAAAAAGAAATTGCGATGGTTAAGCGTTCGGGCAATTGGGGGATGGGAGTAATTTCGGCACCATACCACTTCCAAATTTTTAGAATTCATAAAATTTTCAATATATACTTAATATTTATAAACATAGATTAAAGTGTTTGATATTAACAATGAAATAGCCAAATTGCTAACCAATTAAACAAAATGTAAACTATTCAGAAGATTACATAGGTAAGTACTTACATAGGTTATATTAATATTTTCCTGTATAAAAAGATAATGCATGTTCCAAAAAGATTGAAAATCAGAAGATGCACAAGTAAAGGGGTATAAATACTTACAACAGCTACAACGCCGTCATATAAACTCAGGTCTCCATTTGTAATTGAGGACACCACATCACGTGCATGTCCAGCCCTCTCCGTCACTATTACCTAACGAAAAGGAAGAATGTACGGAAAAGAAAAGTTATTCAATTCCCTCAAAAAAAAAAAAGAAAAGAAAAATTATTCAATTGACTAACATGGGAATATGCAAGCTATAGTAATTTATTAAATAGAAAACAGCAAATAGTCAAGCTATCTAACAGGGCAGTAAATGGGTAGAAAGAAACCTTAGATTAAATCAGATATTCCTTGATACTTGGTCAACGTAAGAAATAAGCATCAACTTGTCCAGTATTGGCCAGCAGTCTATCAAATGAATACAGTTGCATCAATAGAATCAATTTTTCATATGTAGCCCTTAGATGGTGGAGATATTTACTTTATTTTTGGGGATTGTGTGGCTGTTCTATTAGTATGTAAAACTATAATAGTCAGGACAGCACGATATTACAATAGCTGGTTTAGATGTTATTTCCTTATATTAGTTTATGTATTCTCCTGTGAGTAGGAATGTAAACAAGCAGTCAATCAAGAGAATATATACAAAATAGTTTTCTGATGTGTTCTCTTCCAGGGTTACACAAACACGACTTTGGCCCTTATTTTCTGAAAAGGTATTTTGTCACAAGTGTGATAGTTAACCCAACTCTCTTTTGGTGCCCAAAAGAAATTCGCTTGATGGTGATAACTTTTAATGATGGCCACGCCGCCACGGCCTGTCGAATATATATCTTGGAATAAACAATAGGAAACATTTGCACCTAATAGCTAAGGTAAACTTAAACGGATCATTAGTTTTCTTGGTTTTGAATTCAATGCACTATTTACTTTAATTGGATATAAGGGATGCATACCAAAATGGAGATTCGGAAGAAATCTTTTGAGCCTACCCACTAGCTTCGAGGAGAGACTCAACAAAATAAATTAAGTTAATAATTGAAAGATGGCAAAAACTAATGTGAGACATTCTCACGGTGCAAAGGTTCACAAACTAGAACAAATTAACATCCACCCCTTCTAAAGTGTTAAAGCACCATCCCCAAATTATGCTCCGTCTCACGCAAGACCTACTCATGGAAGAAATTACTATATGGACTTAATCAGCCTAGGCATAATTTGAATGCATGGAATTGCTATAAAAATTATGCAAGAGTTTTATTTCTCAACTGTTTATGTTGATGACGTAAACTTAATAGATGATGGTGTTGGCGAACTAGAAAACTTGAAGAAACTTGCAAATGATTTTGAGATCGTGGATTTGGGCATGCTGAAATAGTTACTGTTTCTGTTTTGTGGAAGAGATTGATTCCTTATTTTGTGTACATATTGTATACTTATATATTCACCAGAAAACAAGAATTATTTGGATATTCTGGAATTATCAAAGACTTGTAGGTATATTGATATATTTATCTCATATATCAATAACATGTGACAACAAATGAACAAAGAATCAATCTCAATTGCGCATAATTTGGATCTCCACGAAAGTATGGAACAAGTCGAGGTAAGCAGTTAAGTTATTTTTATTATTATTTTTAAGGAAAGCAGTTAAGAAGTTTGATAATGGAATATTTCAATGATCGAGGAAAACTATAGATATACTAAAAAAACAGGTTTCATATGATGCAATTAGACACTTAGGTTAACAAAATCACAATGGGAGATATATTCAAACCAACTTGAGGAAGTCTTAGGCTCCATTTGGATAGGGGGGATTTGAAATGAATGAATTTGAAAAATAATAAAGGTAAAAATGCATAAATTTCAAATCATGAAAGAGAGTGAAGGAGGGGGGGAGGGAAGGGGTAGAGAGGTTTCAAATGACTAGGTTTTGATGAGGATAAGTATTTGTAAATCCATTGGAGAGTGATGATTTGTGTGTGAAATCCATGGATTTTAATCCATCCATCCAAATGGAGCCTTAGGGAATTTTCAGCTGTTTTGAGCCCAAACACGCAATATATTAGATTCATATCATTTGAATGAAATATCAGATATGACCATGTTGCAATTTGAAAACCTGCGAAACTAACCTTTACGGAAACCAAAAAAATAAAAATTTAAAGAAAAGTAGGTAATATGGAACAGAGAGATAGGTTCAAAAAAAAAAATGCAACACATGTGAGAGTTATAAGCAATAACAAATTTAAATGGAATGTTTTTCAAGTATCAATATCATATCCCTAGCCTGCACTTTTAATAGTACGATAAGAACGTGTTTAGTATTATGCTATCGCTCAGCTAATACAATTCCAAATTCCACTACTGTAAAAACAAGGATTATCAGGTCAAAATCAATTGTCGTCAAAGAAAACTAATATTTTCCAGAACAAATTGGAACACATATATCAAAATTCTTTAGCACAGAAAACATGTGAACCAGAATAACTGTTTGTTATCCTGAACATTTAAAAACATCAGGCTCACTAATTTGACAACAATTCAACTAAGTATAACAGAAAGATGTTTGCTTAAGAAAAACAAAGGTTTTAAATTCTAAGGTCTAGATATGCATCGAATTTGGATAGTATTCTGTCATTTTGTATTAAAGAAAGGACTTATTAAAGTATAAAAATGAAGATTTCTGAAAAAAAAATATTACAGTAAGCGCTTGTTTTGTTGAAACAGTACCACCCTATATGGTGTATGCTTCACAGTATTCACAATCTTACAAGCCCGCCCGCTATGATATGAGGCCAGGTTTGGGTAGTCCCAATTTGAGGTTATTATGGCTCATAGGAGGAATCCACAATACCGGATCACATCCCCCAGCATATTATACGTGAAATTCAATTTCTAACCATTTTTTGTGTTGAGGGCATAGGTGGAATCTCTTTGTATCAAAGGCATAGTAGTCTAAGTGTTTTGTACAAATTACAATACTCACTATTAAATAATAAAATTGATTTGTAATCCCTTAAATTATGTATTTTATTTTTGACAAACAAGCAAGATATTGATGCATTGTCCAGCATAACGCATCCCAAATATAGTGCATCATTGTTTAACACATCATACATACCAAACAAGCCCAAAAATATGTACAATGCCACACAAGTTGTGCTCTAAAGTAACCACTAACATAATGCATATACAGAGCATAGAGTATGAAATCATTTAGATGAGATAAAAATTACCTTGGTTTTTACTTTGGCTTGGGAAAATAGTGGAGCTACTACTTCCCATATTCTACACCCATGCGCTTTCCCACTCCTTGGATTAACAAAAACCTAATCAATTACAGAGTCAACTTTGAAGGAAAATAAAATAGACATTGTTCTTAGTTTAAAACTTTCCAACAGAAGAAACTAACTATTATTAAGTGAGAATAAAGCAGAAAAAATTTATAGGTTGTGGACAAGAAACTAAATCGTACCAGAAGATTCTTAGGCCGCTTAGCTTCCATGTGTAAATGAGCATGAATCAAATTAGCCCAAGTCTTACAAATCTCTAAGGACGTATGACCAAAAGTGTAGACTGATGGGGTCCACGGAGATGGTTGCGTCTTTGATTTTTGGACAACATGGACTGTGAATCGATACATCTGTGGAAGAGAACACATCAGATCAAAGGAGCACTAATATATATAACAAAATTAAGGTTTATTGAAAAAAATGCCAACTAATTTTGAACTTACTATGAAAATGCACGCTAATTTTGTAATTATACGAAAATGTGTTTTAACTTTTGAAGAATTGGTAAAAATGTCCAATGACTGGCCATATCCAGTTATCCTACCAGTAAAAGATGAAGTGGCAATATAAGAATAAGCCACGTCATGCAAGAAAATTGACGAAAATGCCCATTAACTAGATACAACCAGGGGCAATTTTATTAACTTTAATAAAATCGAAAGGCATTTTCATATAATTGCAAAGTTAGTGGGCATTTTCATAAGGGAAAATACGTTTTTTAGTCCTGTAACTTGCTCATATTTCAATTTCAGTCCTGTCGACTTTCACGAATTGAAATTAGTCATGTAAGTTTCAATTTATCGACATTTTGATCCAGTAACCGACTGTAGGAGGTTAAACATCAGGTTGACCAAATCAGACTCTGCCACATAGACAAATCAGACTATGCCATGTCAGAGTTAACCACATGTTTCACCTCCTATAGCCGGTTACCCGACCAAAATGTCAAAAATTGAGAGTTACATTATTATTTTCAATTCATGAAAGTCGAAAGGACTGGAATAAAAATAAGGATAACATACAAGACTAAAAAACTATTTTCCCTTTTCATAATAAGTCCAAAGTTTGTGGGCATTTTTTCAGTTTACCCTAAATTTAACAAGTGTCCTGAATGAGTAGCATGTATCACCTCAGAAGAACGATCCAAAACTGATCCTTCAGCACTAGAAGGAGGAGATAAATGAACCAAACCCCAATCAATGAAATTAAGAGCATAAATATCAGCAAATTTAACCTCCAATTCTATATCTCGAACAACTTTCATTCCCAAACAAGACAGCTTATCATCATCCTGATATAATGCAAACAAAATGTAGAGTTAACCAAAAGGACAATTAAAATTGAAAAGGGTAAGAGAAATAGATGACAACTAGACAGAGAAATTAATTGAGTTCTGCAAGTATTATAGCTTAAAATAATGCAATTCTCAATAGGAATATATTTGAGATATTTATTTACATTTTTATTCACCATTATCTCTGTCACAAAATATAAACGAATGCAATCAGTCACTTCACGTGTATTTCAGTTTATTGTTCAATCTAGTCTCCATATAGCTTTGTGTTTACTTTTTGCTTCAATTTATGTCAAAAACTAACAATCATAGTTCTATATTTAACTTGATCTTAGCCACCAGAAAACCATGCCTTCCTCTCAAGCCATAAGCTTCAAGTCCAGCCTTTCTATTTATATATATTTTATCAACACCAAACAAAAGTATCCATTTAAACTTACAAGATGACCCTTACTCACTGTATTTATCCCACAACAACATATCAATGAATATTGAAATAACATTTTTAAATTAGAAACGATCTTTTACCCTTTTCCTAATACAGTGTGGAAAATATAATGCTATGCCAACAAGTTCAACTAATCTCAATGACTACAAGTTCATAATACAAAAGAAATAATAAAGGGAGAAAGTAAAATCCAGATGTTAAAAATCCATTATCTCTAATCAAAGAACAAATCAACAAACACAAGCTTCAATTCAATCAGAATATAAGTAATTAATTTACTGCCACTTACATAATAACACAAATAATGGTTAAAATTCTTCCACTTAAAGTTAACAGCAGTTGTAAATTCATGTAAGATAAAAGGATTGAGATACAAAATATTACGCCTGCATATTTTAAAGCAGAAATTAGATAATCACTCACATTATGCGAAGATTCACCCAATTTCCATGACAACCCATCTGAAGTACGTTTAAGAAGGACCTCTCCAACATGATCCAAGAAGAAATTACAGTTTGAAACAGAGCCCTCAGCGACATCATCAAGCGGCTGAATTGGGGGAGAATTATTTCTCATAAACCCATTTTCGTCTCTTTCCATGCTAATCTTTGGATGAATAATCTCAAATTCCTGAGATAAATCTGGAACAATTCTTCAAAACAATCAAATTAAGAGAGAACGCATGTTTAGAATTAGCGGTATGATCTGGAAGATAGTTTAAGATGTGTTGAATTTGGAAATTGTAGGTTCTAGCCTACATTCTTTCTTGCTTTCTTTCTTCAATTCTTCCCTCCCTCCCTCTTAATCTTTCTGTTGATTTTTCTTGTGTTTTTCGCGGGGGGATTGGAAGGCAATAATCAGCTGTTGCATTTTACGGTGTATTTTATAATTTAATTACATCGTTTAAAGCCATATTATAAAATTTAGTGTATATTTTTTATTTTTCATCAATTTTACTACTTTTCTTTACTTACTCAAATTTAACACATATTTTCATTTAATAGTTAAAAACATTTCGATTCATCATTTTCGACAAGGTTCGTCTGATTTGATCGTCAGAATCCACCTATTTTATTAACGTGTAACTATTAAAATAAAATAAAAAATATATCACCATCTAAGATTAAAAAACGCGGGATATAAAAACATCTCAGGTCACTAATTTTCAATTTTAAGTAGTGATATTTTTTTTTTTAATATTTAAACATCAGCAAGACAAGCTCACTCTGATGACTACATTAGACGAACCTTGCCGAAAATGATGATCCGGGATGTTTTTAATTATTAAATGTAAGTATGTTTTAAATTTTGAGAGAGAAAAAATATGTGTTAAAATTGATGAAAAATAAAAAATATATGCTAAATTAAATTATTATAGATAGATCGATTAAATAATTTTTTTATTAATTTAAAATATGCAAAGTTCTGATATTGAGCATATAAAATGTAAACAAATTGTATATTTCAGTTAAAACAAACGGCATATTTTAATTAAAATTTACGCATATTTTAAAAATGCACTTGAATTGTATGGTATACTTGATGTACAACGCGCGTATTCCATTACTCAACCCCATAAAGTTATATACATATTCCATAAAATGTAAAATTAAAATAGACATGCGTGATATGACAATAATATTTTTATGCAAACACCCAGTTTCGTTAGGCGGTAATTTAGACCGAACAACATGCTCACTGTTTAGCCAGTTCCAACAAAAGTTTTCAACAAACAAAATGATCAATTCATATGATCACAGAGACTTGTCCTTAAAAGATAGTGGTCTTTTGAACTATTGCTCTGATACCACTTACTGATCTAGAACGAGTCAAACACAGATATATGGGGAATACACATGTATGAAAAATCTTTTGAAATTTCGTAGGTTAGCTTGAAACAACAAATTAAGCTGATGAAAGGTGAGCCAACACAAAGTCTATTCCAACAAACAATCGATACAGATACAAGTTTGTCTGTTAGAGCTTGACACTAATAACTAAGCTATGGTAAATTGGTAAGCTTAACAGTTGGACAACTATCTAAACTAACACTAGCACAAGTTGTAATCCTTGACTATACTCGTTTTAGTGTTGTTGAAAAACCTTTAAGCACTTAGCTTATGAATTTTTTCTATAAGGTTGTGAGTTTATTAATGCAGTCAGTTGAATTGGTCTCAACTGATCAAATCTGTATGTTTTTCAAGTTTGTGCTTTGACAAGTTAATGTACAAGAAAATATGAAAAGCAGTAGTCACACAATATTTATAGTGATTAAGAGTCTCAACACTATTACATTCCCTCTTTCATATTAGCAGGTAAATTATTTTACTTAAAAATTGTTGGTTTATAGTGTCAAGATACACTAATTACCTTCATCCTGTCAGAGAGGACCCTTTTAAGTCTATTTTGGGCTTGCAACCAATTCCAAATCACATGATGTTACATCCTTGTTGTTTAAAGGATGTCAATCTTAAATGATATCCACACGCCCCTATGTCTATCCCTGTGTACCACCACAACGATAAACTTGTAGATTGTAGGACTTAAGTTTTTCTCCCCTTAAATTCAACTGCTAAAATCATTTGTGCTTCTCTTATGAAACGATCTCATGTTTAATGGGGGGAAAATGAGTGAAAATTGTAGATTTTATGTTGAGCTTGAGTCAAATAACCAAAAAGAAATATGGGCAAAAATTTACACTTGCATGGTTAAAATACATGCAATTTAAATTCGTCTCACGACCAGTCTCACTATACACCGTCAATACTGACCCCTATATGTAATTAAAATACATGTAGAACAGAATACATGTAATTAAAATACATGTAATTTAAAATACATAGCTTGAACAATTGTAATGACCCCTACATCCCCAGGATCCTATACAAGTCAATACTCATCATTTCAATGATCAGTCCTAGAATCTGTTGCAACCAAAAAAAAAAAAGATTTACAAAAAGCACTTCTCTGGCACACTGTTGCTGTCTTGCTGATAGTCTTTCAAAGAATCTGTGCAGTAGAACAGAAACAGGATGCAATACTCACAAACTATCTCCACACAGTTTCATTTGCGTCTGTGAAAACCGCATTGTGATGCCCGATTAAGCACTGAATAACTTCTATAGCACGAAAGTCAACTGGCATCCCATCATAAAGGGAGATCGATGATGATGCATCTTGAGTTTCATCATCATCATCATCTAAATAAAGATAAATAGGAAATTAGATAATATATACAGGAAATAGAGAGGACTAGATTCTATCAGTTGGACAATTAGAGAGGGGATAATATCATTTTTGGTTCCTAAAGTCTACCATTTTCCAGTTAGTCCTGAAAGTATACTTTTACTCCCACATTTGGCGCTACTGTTAGTTGGCTGACGGAATCAACTATCTGAGGGTGCTAAATGTAACATTTAATGTTTTATAATTGTTTTAATAACTACACTTGAGTACAGAACTTATAAAAAATTACAGTTAGAACCCACAAATAGTTGATTTCATCAGTCAACAGACGGTCAACTAACTGTTGGACCAAATGTGAGAGTAAAAGTGCACTTTCAAATTCAAATTTGATAGTGAGTGAAAGAAAGGGATCAAAACTGAAAAAATGTAAACTTTAGGACAAAAAATGATATTAACCCTTCAAAGAGATTAAAAGCAACAAATAGACCATTCAGAAAATACACTAGCATTTTTCCAGAGAAAACTCACAGCTAATTCTCCTTCATTTATTGATAACACCATGGGTTAGTCTTCACAAGAACATGAATCATATGACAAAATGCCGCTTCATAATATGTAGATTTTATATTAACCTTGAATCAATTGTAAAAAGTTTATCTTATGCAACTTTTAATGACTTGCAACCAGTTTACACTTGATAATATAGATTCAACACTAACACAAGTCTCCTCGATTACATATTCTTCTCCTTCCCCTTTCAATTACCAACCACATATCCATTATCTGACCCTCTCATTATCTCATTTCAAAAAATTGTACGCACAATTCATTTTTCATCCATACCTTCTGGAAATAAATCATGAGAAATTCAGAAGATGATAAAAATGCTTCCAGTATCTGTTTGGCAGTTCATTCACCTCCCCACCCCCCAATATCAAATCGTAGGAAAATTCACCAACACCATACTACAAAATTGTAGAAAAATCCGGAATAAGTCGCTAAGACCCCGGTACTACCCAAAATACGGAATACGTAGCAAAGACCCGGTACCTCATTTAGAGAGAGGAATCAAGAGATCAACGAAAGTTGTAACCCCCAAATTATAAATAAATATATGTTTATCATCTTTTTCTCGCATTCTATATGTTTATTTACAGATGTTAAAATTTATTGGTTCACAAATATCTATAACCAAACTTGTTGACAAAATTATCCATTAAAAGTTAGAAGGGTGCGGAAAAAAAAAAAAAAAGCTCTTCAATAAGAAAGATGCGGAGAAAAAAAGAAATACTTTGTAATTTAATTTAACTTATAATAGTTTGTTATTTAATCCTAGAATCTTCATATACCGTGACAATCATATTGTGCTAAAAATTATAAGTGTTATTAATGAGGATTTGACATTTAATTTTCCTAAATTATGGCAAATACTAACAATTATTTTGGGATAAAAAATTTTGTCCAGACCTTGTACTCATTTAATGGATTCCACCTCTCCCTTTTAAAAAATAATACTAAAACTAAGGGATAAAAAAATAAATAAGTTGCATGGATAAGATAATTACATTCGATTAATTAGGAATAAATTATGGTGAATATGTTACATAAGTAGGGCAATTCATTTAAACATTACTCCACTAAATCACACAAATTAAGATAATCATAATATCCTTTTTCATTTGTACCAAGTCACTTCTTTATTAAAAGGTAAATTAAATGGTTTTAAATACCTCTATTTATATTCATATTCATTTTGTCATTATTATACATCTCGACAATCTGAATAACAATTGTATATCTTGAATTTAATGACATGTCCCTTGATGAAATAATATCATTAGATATGAAATAAAATAAACAACAATCAATATAAATAAAAACTATATAATTAAAATAATAAATTATTCGACAATGAAAAACATACAAATTTATATTGCACTTCAATGGAATTACTGGGTACGTATTGAACGAAAAAATCAAATGAATTCTATGAATAGTAATGTTCCTTGTACATCTTCAATTCATCATATTTGATAAATAAATCTCCAACTACATAAAAAAATCATTAAATCTATAACAAATATATATATATATATATATCATATAAAAACTACTAAGATGATTTGTTTATAGATTTTAAGCTTACGTGTGAGAAACTTTCTATCATCCCTAAAATCATCTCGAAGACGACATAAGTCCACAAATATTGTATCATCAAAAAATAAATTCATCATTTCAAATTTGTATAAAACTCTTATACAACTTGAAACTAAAATTACTAACGAAAACAAAGTCACTAAGAATTGTTTTGCGTGAGAATGATGATTTTGGATGATGGAACTTCTCTTTAAATAAATGTACGACAACAAATTAGTGGGCTTGTATTCAACAAGTCATTAAAGCCTTATTTAATTTTAATTTTCCAACAAAAAACACAAATCAAGAATTGATCAAAGATAAATATGGGACAAAAGAAAAAAATATATGCATGTTTTTTTATCAATTAGAGTAATATAATCAATATGTTAAAATATTGACTTAATTTAAGAGTGTGAGTTATTATATTTATGGTACTTTTTAATATCACAATTAAAAAAATTGTCAATATACAATCTTTTTGGTTGAGTAATTCAGTCACAATTACTATTTCGAATAACTTAATGCCCAAATAATAATCTCGTTAATTTATGTGGTAATCATACCTCCAAATTGACATATTCAAAAATTGAAGTGATTGGATCACAGTGTGTAATTAAGATAGAAATGTACAATTAAATGTTATATATAAATATAATTTCATTAAGTTGGAAAATTGAGAGATTAATTAAAATTAAATTATGTAATAAATGGTTGTTAAATTGCTAAAAAGGAGATGACATAATACATTAATGGTCATAGTTACTAAATTAAATTAAAAGAATACTTACCTTTATAAATAATAATTATTCAATTATTTGTTGATTACAATTACGAAATTACCTAAATCATATAATTCAAATAAAGTGAGTAAGAACTAATTCTATAAAATAAATTAACGAATCAAATTTTAAAAAATAAAAATTTATTACCAATGATATTAAATGTAAAGAAAAAAATACTTGTAAAAATTAACAAAAAACATGATATTACATAATAAATGATTGGTCAATATTACCAAAATGAGAGATTATATATTAAATGGTATAAATTGTAACATCCCGAAAATTTTCAAGTCAGTTATATTTAAAAAAAAAAAAAACTTTTCTAATAAATTTTTCTCCAATACTTTTAAAATTTAAATCTACCTTGCACTATTTAAAGATATTTTTATTAAAGTCCCCAAAATTTTCTCCAACTTTTAATTAAAACACGTAATAAATCAAATATTTCTCATCACAATTATTTTCGAGAAGGAGACAGAGTTGATATTCTTCTTCTATTATTATTATTATTATTATTATTATTATTTATTGTTGACATGATTATCATTATTCTAAGCTTATTCATTAAAAATTTAGATTAGATCATATAGAAGATATCTTCAAAGTTTTATCTTTATCTATAAATTTCAAATTTCAATATTTTTATGAAATATTTGAATCTCAATTTCATTAGAAAATATATTTTCTTCCCTATAAACAGAGGTCTCTTTTTATGAAATTAAAACACACATAAAATATTTTTATCATAAACTTGAGTTGAGTTTTCTGAATCAAAAAGTACTGTGAAACTCCTATGATCTTCTTTTACCAAGAGGTAGCAATTTACTTCTCCTTACTTTTTAATTGTTTTAGTTTCGATCCAGAGCATATGATTTTATTTAATTTGATGGTTTTAATAAAAGTTCAACTTTGTTTTCATCATCACTTGTTCAAAATCAAAATTCTTTCCAGCACTACTACGATTTTCGAAGATAAAGGTCAATTGTAAATATGATCCAATTTTTTTTATTTCAAAATATTTTAATTTATAAAGGTGAAATATTTCTTGTTCTAAAAACGTTATTTACGAAGCTGAAGGCTTAATCTTTTTTTTTATATAAAATACAAATTCATAAGTTTTAACCTTCAAAAGTTTGCTGCCGATGCATTTTGGCTACTAATTTCAACTCATTAAATTATTTGTTAAGAAACTAAATAATTATTATTTTGTCTAGTGAATAATATTAAGATTTATTATATTACTTTTAGGCACAGGGATTAAAGTAATTTCATTGCATCAAGTGCATCCACAACATTAACATAAGGTGGGGTTTTTATTCTCATAATTGATTGGTATGATTTGTCACTTTTAGATATTCATGTGGGTTTAATTATTGCTTGATGCATCGTACATTATGACTTTTTGTTAACGCATGTTATGAATTTTCAAATCACTCGTTGACGCATGTTTATTCGTGTGAAACCACACATCTCTGGTTTAGCCAGTGCATCTCTGGTATAGCCAGTGCATCGTTGGTATAACCAGCACATTCATGGTATAGCCATGGAACAAGTATATGGTATGTATGTTATGTGAGTTGATGGTTTTATTTACGTGTTATGTTTAATTGTGACAGCTTTAACCTTATTTATTTTGGTAGTGGTTTTTCTTTCACCCCAATTTACTTAACCTTTTTTTAGATTAAGAAAGAAAGGGAGTGCGGTGGAGGGACGGTGGATTGCCTCAAGTGGTTAATTAAATTTTACTTTAGCAATTGATTTTATTTAAAAAAAATGATTCATGTTATTTGACATTCAAAAGCTTTTAAGATGTTAGAGTATTTTTATTTAAATGAGAGTCGCATCCCTATTATTGTATTAAATCTTATTTGAGACAAATAAATTTTCAGTGATTCAGTATAAGATTCAAAATTTTCATATTTTAATATTTACTTCCGCTGCAAATTCTTATAAAATTTATGCATATTTGGCCTACAAAAAATCGGGATGTGACATAAATTACCAAATTAAAAGTTGCACAATAAATGATTGGTCATAATAACTCAAAAAATAGAATACTTATAAATATAATAATAATATGATAATCTTGGCTTTTGTTATTAAAAAGAATAAAATTATTCGAGGATGAGATGTATAAAATGGGATAAATTTCGGCATTAACACCACTACAGGTTTGGTCCACAATTAGAAAAAAATAAAACAAACCAAATAAAAAAAATAGAGAAAAAGAAAAATACAGAAATGGTACCTACAATTTTGCCCACGATCAAAGCACTACAATTGAAATTAGTTTATAACACATCATTAACGAATTGAATTAATGGTGAATCTAAATGGATGAAATTAATAACACAACATAGATCGCATAATTAGAATAATAATAATAATAATAAAATTAAGCAAAAATGTAGAGTAAAAATACTTCATACGTGAGCAATTAGAAATATATTATTTATTTTCACTAAAAGGTATCAGTTGCTTTTACTAAAAGATAATACTTATGAAGGTACTACTTGATTACACTAAATAGTATTAGTTGAATAGTACGTAGATTATTAGTTGATGAGAGATCAAATTTGTCAAAAAAAAATGTCAAAATCACAAAACAACATTAGCATATTCAAGAAAATATAAAACATGGGATGAATGAGATGATTTTGGATTAGAAACAATAAAATAATGAATTCTAAAAAATGGAATGATGAAACTTTTTGAAGATAAGACTTCTTTTTAAATAGGTGCGAGAACAAATCAACGGGCCTTGAATTCAGTCCATCATTAAATTCGCATTATAGTTTATCAAATAAATGTGAAAAATAATTTATTTAATTTATGCAAAATAATGAACGATCAAGATTAATCCACTAAAAACGATCAATGGCCAAGGACGATTGACGCCAAAACTATAAAAGGAAAAATAACTCCTATTATATATTTATTTACTATTGGAAATTAGAAACGGGTGTGGCACACGCGCACACCCTTCACTTTTATTTTGCCAAGCTGGTGCATATTTTGCCAAATATCTCATCTAATCATCAAATTAAACAAAATTTCGACAAATTCATCGAGTTCCAAGTCAAAACCTGCTGAAAAATCCAAACCCTGAGTTACTGCTTCCGGCAATTCCTTTGATCGCTGATCAAACTTCCGATGGTGCTTTCACAGAAAATCCATGAGGCGTTCAAGGGGACGGTGGAGCGAATGACGAGCCCCCGCACCGTCTCCGCATTCAAAGAGAAAGGCGTTCTCAGCATCAACGAGTTTATCGTCGCCGGTGATAATCTCGTCTCCAAATGCCCCACCTGGTCCTGGTATTTTTCCAATTACTTCCCCCAGTCTGTTTCGGTTGTGCACTTTTACCCTAATCGCTGTTTTGTCGTGTTTATTTACACTTATGGAGAGAGTTATGGATGTATCGTTCTAGTTCATATAGTTATATTTCGTTTTAGGTTTCCGGATTTTTGGGCAAAAGTTTGTCTATTGGTCCTTTTTATATGAGAATTTGATCCAGTAATGAACTGAGTCCCTTTGTACTCCCTGCCTCTCAAAAATATATTGCTTCTTATCAAATTAAAACATAATGATGCTAGATGCTTTGCTAATTTCTAATCTTCACATAATTTATTTCCATGATCCTCATAAAAATCTGATATCCATGATTGTCCCAAGTATTTATTGATTAGGCTTGCTTTTTGGCTCCAACGAATCAATTGTAAAGCTACAATGGCTGGTGCCATTGTACTCCTTCACAACGTAGTGATAGATAGGTGCCAGGTGGAAAGGACTATTGTTCTTATTTTCAATAATGATGTGCTCCAATCATTTAGGTTTCTCGTGTTTGATTGCTGTGTTTTTTGGTTTTTTCTTTTTGTGCAAAGGGAATCAGGAGAGCCTAGCAAGAGGAAGTCATATTTGCCCCAAGATAAGCAATTCCTGATTACTAGAAATGGTAAGTGCCTCCCTTGTCTCCAGAAATTTCTGGTACTGTCAGTAAGAATGTTATTGTGATTTTTATACACTGTCTTATGTTAATTGTGCTGATGCTGTTGATGGTATCTTTAATAACTACTGGGTATAGTTGGCTGAATGTTACAGAACCCTAAATCATTTGAGACTTGCTATATTTGTATTATTCATTCTAGTTGTGTTTTATTACTTAATGTGATGTCACGAGTTTCTCTAATGTACTCCCTACATTTCAAGGAATGCTTTGTCATGCCTAACAACAACCCAAGGCCTTCTACGGCATATTGTTTTTATCAATTTATTTATTTTCTTCTTCTCTTGTTTATTTGTTTGTATCTTCCTTATCATGTTTTCTTTAAATGCAGTCCCCTGTCTTCGTAGAGCTGCCTCAATTGAAGAAGAATATGAGGCGGCAGGAGGTGAAGTTTTACTTGACAATGAGGACGATGATGGCTGGCTGGCAACTCATGGGAAACCCAATGGTATATATATAGATTGTTAGTTCCCTAAAAAGTGTTGAAAATGAGTTTCTTTGCTGATGTTGCTTGATGCTTCTTTTGTCTCTAGAAAGCAAAAATGATGAGGATGAAGATTTACCCTCCATGGAGACACTAGAAATCTCCAAGAAAAACACAATCCAATCAATATCGTCTTACTTTGGAGGGGAGGAAGAGGAGGAGATCCCAGACATGGCTGAATTTGAAGAAGCAGACAACCTTGTCGAAAACGATCCTGTAAGTTGCATCCTGGGTCTTGCTCCAATTTCATTATTTACAAAATAATTTTTTGGTTACCCTGAAATTTTTCGAAGCTAGACTCTTCAACTAAAAAAAGAAGATGAAGAAACATGGTATATTCATATGCATTCTTTGTGGCATGAGTAACTTCTATAGCTACATTCGTTTTGACTTCCGTATGTGTTTCCTATAACCACTCTTGATAAACAATAGCAATTGACTGCTTATTTTAGTTTTATTTTGGAATATTGTCAATTCATGGCCTGAAAGTTATTTAAAGTTTAAACTATTAATTTAGGATCTGAAAGATTTTTCATATCGATTCAGGACCTGCAAAATAGGAAACTGTCAATATGGGGCTTGAAAGATAGTTTAGGACTCATATTAAGACCATATTTGGCATCTTATAGTTTATATTCTTATTTATTAATTTACGTAATTACTTTTTTTTTTCCACTCACTTGAAATTAATACTCCCTCCGTCCCCTTCTAAGTTTCCATTTTTCCGTTTTGGTCCACCCTAATCAAAGGTTCTCATTTCCTTAATTGTAAGTTGCTTCCCCACACCCTATTACAGTTAATAATAAAGTTGAATTTTATTACAATAATTGCCACTCATCTCAACTACCCACTACACTTACTTTTAGTGGCATTTTTGTACATTAACACATCTCAACTGCCCACTACACATTTAATACTATATTCCTTAATCCCCGTGCCAAAAATAAACGAGAAACTTAGAAGGGGACGAAGGGAATATATGTTTAACTTTTTGAAATTGTGTGTCCTAAACAGGTAGTTTCTATCTTTCAGGACCCCGGATTGGTAGTTTTCTATTTCTTAGGAGTGTAGGTCATGAATTTTTCTATTTTTGAAGCCCTAATTGATAAAACTTCTAATTTTGGTTAGCAATGTGGGCAACGCTTACCACATATCTTGTGGCTCATGCCACAGTAGCTTTTTGGCATGAATAAAATTGTTTATCGGTCCACATGTTGATTTTGATTTTCATATGTTTATTCTATAAGCACTCTAATAAACAATAGCAATTGCTTGTTTATTTTAGTTTTAATTTTTGATGTCAATGTAGGCAACGCTTCAGACTACATATCTTGTGGCTCATGAGCCTGATGATGACAACATTCTTCGAACTAGAACATATGACTTGAGCATTACGTAAGTCAAATTTACCTTAAAGATTCTCTGAACATTTTAAGTTTGACAGAATGTCTTTCACAGGTATGACAAATATTACCAAACTCCTCGGGTCTGGCTTACAGGATACGACGAGGTTAACATTAAATTCCTCTTTGCTGATTTACTTCCATATTAGGCTGCAATGCTATGCTATTGCACAGATTTTTTATTCTTATTTGAATATGCGAACTGTTTTAAGTTTTGATTCTGGTCCTCATGTGACATTTTTCTTCAATTAAATAATTATATCCCCTTATCATCTATGGCAGTCAAGGATGCTTTTGCAACCAGAACTTGTCCTTGAAGATGTTAGTCAAGACCATGCACGCAAAACGGTGAGACACAATCTCTGCATTTTTTGGTTTTGGTGCTCATGTTGGAAGTTAGATACTACATCTACTCTTAGCTGGCTTGTTCTATTTTGCTATTCGTGAATTTAGAATCTCATGGAAGGAGTGCTACGAACCGCAAAAAAATAAGCCTCCTGAGATCTTCACGATTCATATTCGCAATCGAACAATTAACAAGGATCTCGACATGTGATCTATTGGATTAGAAACAAAGCTACAGGAAATCAAGATAGATAAGGAAAGTGGTTGAGTAATAAGTCAGAGATGAGTGCTATAAGAGAAATCTTGATGAGTCGTGAAATAGTTTTTATGAACCAATATGAAAACTCTCACTAGTAGTATTGTTATTTATCCTTTTAGGATTTATCTGCTTGCATTTTTGCAAAATAACCCAAATCCTAGTCCTAGATAAGCCCTACACTTAGTAATGACCCACAATAGAGAAATAAATTTAGAGAAGACGTTCTTTTACAATCAAGAAAGAAGTTGAAAACTACTTATGTGGAAAGTGGAGAAGTGTATTGGGGTGATAGGCAGATTGGCATGCTCCATTATGCTCCAAAATCCGCACACCCAGACAAAGATACTCAAATTGGCAAATTTGCAAGCTACATCGTGCTCCAGTGGAATAAATCAATCTACATCCTGAAAATGGCAAGCTTACCCTTGTTTCTCAGGCCTCAAGCCTTCACATTGGTTAGCCTAGAATATTCTTTTCAATGAGATTGAATGCACTTTATTAGAATCCACCTGTCTCTCTTGAGTAAGCCCCTAATTTCTTCCATGAACCTCTTGGGCATTTCCCTTAGTATTGGTCCAAAATCCAAATGGAACGTGCAGCAGATCCTTTGACTTGCATGCTAAGATTTCTCTGCATTTTTTTCAATCAGGATATATAATATGCTCTTTTTTACCTACAGTGGAGTGATGCTGATACCAAAATGATACTGCCTTCATAAAGAAAAATGAGACATGATTGAATTCAAATTCACAGTCAAGCAATAATGTCAAAAATTATCTGCTGACAATTTGTCATAAGAATCAAATGTGTATGTAATAGGTAGGTGCTGTATTAAAAAAAAGATGAGGAATTGCAATTGATAAGTCAAAGGTGAACACAACAAGAAGAATTGTGATAAGTTAGTTTTTTGAACCAAAAAAATGATTTTTTTTAATATGGAGACATTAATTTAAGATGCTTATACAGTTATGCTCGCAATGACGTGATAACATAAAAATGAAAATAAAATTGAGTTCTTTAAATTAAACCTTGAAATCATGAAAATAAATGACCTACAAGAGGAAGCCAATAAGGAAAGTTAAATCTACACGATCGGAAGGAAACAAGAAAGAAATTATCAATTGTTTGTCTTCTTGAAAGTGGGCAATCAGTTTTTTCATTGGGTTTCCCCCCCCCCCCATTTTTGTGTGTGTGTGTGTGTAGTATTTTGAAACTGCTCTCCATGCCCAATTTAATCAAGATACTAAATTTTACAAATTTGCAACACGCTGAAATTTAAAAAAATTCTCATTTGTAGTACACATCCCACCCGTTTACAGGTCCTGATCAATTGACTTAGTGGCATTCTTTAGCGCATGTCTTCTTTTGGACCCACCCTGTTGCGAACCTTATTAGAATGGATCTCTTGAATTATCAGATTAAGTGCTTCTTTGAAATTGCAGGTGTTGTTTTTGTTGTTGGTATGATAGAAACATGCTATGAATGCTTTAGCTGTACCCCATTATTCTGGGAGGAAAGATGTCAGAGTGTGCTTTCATTTATATTACTTATTATTATTAATTTAGATGTGATCATTATAATTTTCCAAATCGATACTCACCAATGGTTTTTCTTCATTACGTGATCAGGTTACCATTGAAGACCATCCACATTTGCCTGGGAAACATGCTTCTGTTCATCCATGCCGTCATGGGGCTGTAATGAAAAAAATCATTGATGTTTTAATGTCACGAGGAGTAGAGCCTGAAGTTGACAAGTATATTCTCTTTCTCCTATCTTCTTCTTTTATTTTTTTTTAAGAACCCAAGTTCCTGTATTTAAAATATGTCTTAAGTGTGATTTCTGAATATAGATTCCGCAAAACGAATTCGACCTTAGTTATATTATAATTTTAGAAGCACCATTCTTGCAGCTCATCTAGACAAAAAACTTGTATGCTACGGCCTCATACATGATACGGATCCCATTTATTATACATGACCCATGAACTTCTGAGGCTCCAACTAGAAATATGTTTTAAAGGAGAGTATGAGCCAAATACTTGAGTGTAGCACCATCTCATGTATGAGACCGTCTCATACAAGAGTCCCTCATATATATTGTATATGTGTGTGTGAGTGTTTGTTTAATCAGTTTTAAACATTTTGACTTGGAATTCTGACATTGTTTAATTAAAACAAGGATTCAAGCTATCTTTTGGACTTTCTTAAAGACATTAATATAATCTTGCACTTGTTATACTATTGATCAAAGCCATTGTAAAGAAATATTGCTTATTTTGTCTACTGTATTTTGACTTTCCAACTTAATGGAAACACGCACAGAAAAAAACCCTGGTGTCAAAGGATGGCTATTCCAACTATTTTGAGTTTGAAAATCTTTTTTATGTTTCACAATTATTACTGTATCCTATGATTATTTTTTTATTTCTTTTAATGTCAGGTACCTTTTCTTGTTCTTGAAATTTATGGCTTCTGTGATTCCTACAATAGAGTATGATTACACAATGGACTTCGATCTAGGCAGCTCTAGCTCCTAAATTCAAGGTAAAAGTTTAATGGTTCATATATGCAGGTCTTTTTTCAAATCCTAATGTGGATAATCTCCTTGTTTTTCTTATGGTTGCTGCTACATGAAAATTAACGTGCTACTACTTTTCAAGTAGTCATAGAAAGATTAGCAGCTTAATGCATATTGTAATCTCAGCATATTCTTGTATGGGCAGACACTCTAGGGGATAGCATTTTGTGATAATTTAATAGCAAAAATGTATTTGAGTTTTTTTAAAGGTTGATTATTCACCCTGGAATTTGACAACCTCACTCAATTTAACCCTTGCCTATTTTCCATCTGATTAATTGATGAATTTAATCGTTTCTTGATCAATTTGTCTGTTACATTTCAACATGTTGAGGAGATGAGGTAATGTTAAATCATATACTAATTATATTGTTTGTTTTTTTGCAGAGTGATGGGATGCCCAATTATCATGAAAGAAAGCAGCTCTTATTATGATGTTATTACAATGTTAATTGCTCAGTTTCTTCCATCATCTGTTCCATGTATATAATTGTGCATGAATCTTGAGTAATTGACTTACTTCCAGTACTTTTAATTGTTAATTCTTATGTTCAAATGCATAAATTGCTGTGCCTTTCTGCCATCCTAATACACACTCTCTCTCTCAAACGAATATTAAGGAGCTCTATTAAATGAGCTCGATCGAATATTTTTTCGAGCTGAGTACTGAATGTTTCGCGAACGTCTTCGTTGATTACATCTATAGTTGGGATGACTGAACCATTTTTGCAACTGAGCCTTTCTGGTAACAGTGAAGATTGATTCTATTAACAAGGAGCTCGATATCGAACTGTGGAAGGTTAATGGCTATCTGTATTGTTTTTGAAGCCAATGAGGTGTTATATATTTCACGGGAATCTTTTTTAATGTAAATTTGCTCGTTTTATTAATAAACTTTCTGTTAATTAGATTTTAGTTTGTTTAACAAAAAAATAAAAATATTATATATACACATTTACATAAAAATTTAGGGAATGAGGTCATCTATTCTATAATTGGTGTTCCACTTTGAATTCCATAATATGGATGAATGACACGTGGAATAATAAAAAAATATCCTATGAACCATCATACCTTGGATCCATGTGTTAAAAATTCAGAAGGGTGAAACACCAATGAAATACAAAAAGTGAAACATGGGAATCCAACCAATTTACATGATGGGTTTGTAGTTGAAATCCAGCCATTAAAAAAAAAAATTGCAACCCAAATATAAGATTTAGTTTCGTCTTATATATGAAATCATTTTCAAGACCTAAGAAAATCTGGCTACTACAAATTTTACACAAATTCTACTATAATATAAAATTTATATCATTAATTTTCATTTATAAACTAATACTCATAATATTTAATGTTATGATATTAATTTATAATTTATAAGTAAAATTGTATCATGTTATTAAACCTAATGATATAAATATTATAAAGTGGACAAATTTCAGGGTGCCAAATTTGGACATGTAAATATTGTTGAAAGCGCAAAGATGGGACATGTGTCTATAAAAAAGATCTCAATTTCGAAAAATCAAACACCACTCTTTTCCGCATCGAACTTCGGATCTTGTCATCACCCTGACCAAAACTTAGGTAATAGATCTCCTACTGTACAGCACGAATATATGTATGTGTGTGTGTGATTCAACGGTTCTTTTACTACACAACACCGTGCATGGGTATATAGATATAGAACTCCCACCATATATATGAATACAAGTGCAAACCCTATAAGAAATCTTGGAGTAAATTAAAAGGCATTGGTTTATAAAGATGTGGAGCCGTTGCTTCTTCACAATACATATTCTTCTCTTGGCACTTCCCACACTCTCACTTGCATCTTCTGTAAGTGCAACTTTTTTATTCTAATATCATTTGTAAGAAAATTGACCTATAAGAAAATTGATTGGATCGGATCCTGTCATTTTAGCTTTTTTAGATACAAATCTTTAATAATAAGAAACGATCATTATAGATTGTTTCATCTCGTCAATAACTTTTATATAAAAAAGCTAAAATGATGAAATCTTTAGTCATTATAGATCAAATTTCTTGTTATTGTTATGCGCAAGGATGGACCCGGCGCCCTCCCCCAGGATTAAATATTTTTTATACTATATATGTAGAAATTTTTATATTTATGCTATAAAATCATAAGAATTTGTTAATAAAATTTTGTTCTTATGTGTATACTGTGAATTTTTTTTTTTTATATTTTTATACTATATATGCACTTAATGAAAAAATTAGCCCTCTTAAGACGAAAACTTGGATCCATCCCTTATGTGTATACTGTGAATCATTTTGAATATTGTTCTTCGTTGTTCATGCAATAGTTTATGGAGTTTCTTGTGGTGTCATATATATATTTTGTGACTCTAATATTTCATTCATTACTATATATTAATATCTATAAGTTATCGTTAATCATGATTCACTGATTAATTAATGCACGGCAAATAAATAGATATTTTTTTTTTGAAAGGACAAATAAATAGATATAGTCGTACACATATGGTCGTTTCACAGAATATTATAACATTGTCTTATTACTCACGTTGGTATGTACAATTGTATTCTCTCTTCTCAAAATGAGTAGATGACCTGATCATGAAAATGCATGAAATTATATAACTACTTTATTTTTCATAAATTTAATAGACACGTTTTTGTTTATCATATATATAGTGTGTATTATACTAATGTGAATATATACGTTCATAGAGTTAGTCTTTCCTGATCACACCTGAGATGATTATTGGTAACAACATTTGAGTTTTTGTTCCTATTTTTTGGTTAAATAGTTGACTGCAGAGCCCTATTTTAACCACAAAAGGACCTTTATTAAAAAAAAGAAAAAAGAGGATCCCTCTTAATATCTCAAGCATGAATTTGGCGTGCTCACATTAGAGTATGTATTTGGTGATTTTTTTTTTTTAAATCATATCATCTATCATCAGTTGTTTTATTAAATTGCACTCCCTCCATTCTAGACCTAAAATGATATAGAATTTAATGAAAGTGTTGTTTATTAGTATTAAAAAATGTAAAATTGCTTTTAATTGAGAGTGACTAGGTCCTTTCAATAAATGAGATAAACAATAAATTTTTTTTTGTGTAGTAATTAGTGGCATGAGATGTAATTTAATGATGTTAGTAAGAGATTAGTTTGAGAAGGTAAAATTATGTTTTTCAATTTATAAAATGATAAAACTAAAATAGAACATTCATTTATGAATTTTAAGCAATAAAAAACAAGACGGAAGGAGCGTTACTTTTCACTAAATAGTATTATCACCTGTTCACTGAACCTCATTAATAATTTTTGATTTTTTTTTTGATTTGATCGTGGTCCGACTAATTTACGTTATTTGATTTTGGTAATGTCGTTTTACAAAATTCATTTTCGTCCTGTCACCTGCTAGTTACAAGACAAAAAAGTCAAAATTTTCTAAATTATAAGACTAAAATCAAAATTTATATATTATGGCAGGTGACGGGACAAAAAAATCGAATTCTGTAAAATTGCAGAATCAAGATCAAATAGCGTAAATTAGTAGAATCACGATTAAAATGGATTAAAGTTAAGGGAAAAAAATCAATATTTCCATTATTTTTATAGTATGGTTTTTATTGTATGCAAATTTTTTGATTTTTTCTTTTTTGAAATATTGAGGATGAATGCGTCTACACTCTATACGTGGAGACCGGGACAGTAATAAAAGCTGGAACAAATTCCCAAATCAGCATCACACTTGGCGACTCCAACAACAAATCAGTTTCAATCCCTAATCTCAAGGAATGGGGCCTAATGGGCCGCAAACACGACTACTTCGAAAGGGCATATCTCGACCTCTTTTCGGGCCGAGGCCCATGCATCGCCCAGCCCATTTGCAAGATCAACGTGACGTCAGACGGCTCCGGGTCCCACCACGGCTGGTACTGCAATAACATCCAGGTGACGTCATCCGGGCCCAACATGGGATGCAGCCAGTCCATATTTTATGTGGACCAGTGGCTCGCCTCCGATGCTCCACCCTACGAGTTGTCGGTTGTTATCGACGCATGTGGGCTTTTGGCCCAATCTGAAAATGGGCTTTTGGCCCAATCTGTAAATGGGCCTTTTACTGTGAGGAAGCGCGTTGGATCTGCAAGACAGTCGCGTCGTTTCTTATCAGCCCACATGATTTGACTTCGACTTCATGAAGAGATTAAACTCCATCCTAAGTCCTAAGTAATTTGAATAATTTTTTTTTTCTGGTCTACTATTTAGGGAGCAAATTTTGCGTGAAATTATCAGCACGAATGTGTTTGGTGTAATAGAAATTGAAAATGAAATAATCTTCCTTTCAGAAGAAAGAAAGTAAAATGGTTATCTCACTTTATTTTTGTACAGATTTCATACACTTTTAATAAAATTTACCTTTGACATTTCAAATAAAAAAAAATACTTAGTGATTTTTCCCTCATAAAGATTTTTCCCTTTTGAGTCCTTTTAAGGCACACTTTCGGGGGGATCTTTTAATTAATTTATGTACTTTACCAATTCAAGATCTAAAAAATAGTTTAACTATCAATTTAAGGTTTAAAATATTTTCCTATCGATTTAAGACCTAAAAAATAAAAAATTACCAATGTGAGACTAGGAGACCAAAAATAGATTGTTAATAACAAGCTCAATTAACAGAATATGTCATCAAGCGCAGTTGCGTTAAATCTAGTTAAGACGCTTTTGAAAGTACAATTGAAGGCTTTTTATGGTCGTCAACTGTAAATATAGTTAAAAGGCTCAACCATGAAGTAAGATCATGGAACAGTAGATTATATATATACAGTATATTTCGTTTGAAAATCAATATTTTGAAAGTTCAGAGGATAATTAACAAGCATAATTAACAAAAAATAAATAAGGTAATGTTAGAAATTGTTAAATTCAAATAACATGTTTTAATTACACGTAAACATGTTTTAATATAAACACTCAATGAAGCCAACAATCTATGATGATTAACCGAAATAAAGTAAAATATTAATCAATCATTGGAATTTGGGACAACGAAAAATATTAATTAGAAGTGAAAGCGTGCTTGAATCCATGAATTGATGAATCTATGAATTTCACTCTTCTTCACTTTTTCGTAAAGAAAATATAGAACGTCGACTGAGAATACTAATGTTTGGGGACCATAATCCTACCTTAAAGATTATTTTTTTTTTTATTTGGTCCCTCAACAAATCTAGAATCACCTAATGGTATCTAGATGTATCCATAATTATTTTAATACTCTTCATATAAGCCCATAACTTAAGTTTTAATGGATCATTTTAATTGAACTCCTTTAGACAAATGTACACATTTAATTTGACATATGAAAACTCAATAAATTATTGGGGAATTATTTACCCGGATCTATTCGGGATGAATATTTAAATACAAATTTAATTCTAACAATTATTACTAGCATGAATTAACCCATATTAATTCAAATAATAATTTCAACAACAAATCATGCATATAAACAATTCACGTAAATCCTACGCATGCGGAAATACTACGAGTTTACGTGAACTTACCTCTTGGAATGACAATGGTCTTGTATGTGAAAACACACCAAAAGTCCTTCCCAAGTATTCCCTAGTCATTGCTCGACAATCCGGTGGAAGGATACTCTCGAACAATTAACAAAAGGAAAAAATAAACTTTGTTGCACCACTTTCGTGGATTTGCTAATTTTTCCAGCACATGGAATTGCACACTCACAATTGACGTTTTTCGAAAATACACAATCTGTCGACGTTTCAAAATATTTGATATTTTATCGACGCTGATATTCTTCTGAAAAACCAATTTTCGTGTTTATGTGGGGATGAAACATTCATCCCCTATTTATAATGAGGGGTTGGTCGAAATTTTAGGTGGAAATAAAGATGGGAAAATCTTTTTCTTGATCTCCAAGAAATCTTGAATATATCTCATATATTCTTTTTTCCATAATTAAATATTCCACAAAAATCCCAACTCCTCTTGTTATGGTAATTTTCGAAAAAATAAGGATAAAGATTCCAAGATTTGGATCTTCTTGAATTTATGAGATATACCTGTATTGCAAATATACATATCTTCCATAATATCTTTTCAAGAAAATCAAGAAAATCTTTCTTTCCCTTATTCTTTCAAAATTTTCGAAAATAACATATAAATAACCAAGTGGGAGATTTCTTGAATTTAATGAGATAATCTTGTATTTCAAGAATACATATCTTCATTCCATAACAAAATTCAAAGAAAATCTTTAGCAACAAAATTTATTTTATTTTTAAACACCAAAATTTTTTTTATTTATTAAAACTTTTATGTTGGACTTTTACTTGAGGGCCTTTTAGGAGAATTAAGATTGGACATTCCAATGGATCTTGCATTATCAATATTGAGCCACAATATTATTCAAGCCCATAAATATTAATTAATCCCACTACATAATTAATATTGCACTATCCATCTTTAACCCATATTACAAATCAATATGGCTCCCGATTTATTATTTCCGTGTTTAAGATTATCTAGCCCATTAATTAATTCAAACCACTTTGAAATAGCTTTCCATTAATTAATATCTTTTATCCTTGGTAAAGGAACGGTTCAACATTATTATCCATACCAGGAAACTAGTTCCACTTGCAAGATTTGGTATGATAAAACTTATGAACCCTCCCAGGGGGAAAATCGAACAAGCGTACTTGCACACGATTCTCCGTATTAAATCTTAGCAATTGCATGTGACCAATAATATTGCCCAAGATATAAAATATTGAATCTCATTGATTCTCTACCCGTAATAAGTCAAAGCAATAATTACTAACCACACGCGATCCTATTTAAGGGACGAAGATTAAGAAATAACGAACCACTGAGGTCTAATTCTTCCTAGTTCAGTTCTGAAGAATTTATCCTCCCGTAGGTCCTATTCAGTGCACTAAACATGCACTAGTGTAATCTCTTGGTCAAGACAAGCCAATCCGAGCCTTACACTTCAACCTTTCACGATGGATTGTTCATTTCCATCTAGGTCGTGAATGGTGTACTTTTGGTTACAATGGACTGTTAATTTAATCTTCTGTGATCTGGTATCACTAAATTAACTACAATGTAACACGTAGTATTTATTGAACAGTTATGCAGTAAATATATGTAACATTCGATGATATTTAAAGCATCAATGATAAACAATTTATTTCAGTAAATAAGACCAAAATTCAGTTTGATTATATAAAGTAAAAGCATACTTTCCAGTATAATCCCAACATAAATTGGATATTTCCAACAATTAAGCAAACTTTCATAAGCTCAATAAACAGATAATCCAACTCTACCTCGAGCTCAAGGACGGATCCAGAAATTGATGGAGGGGTGGGCTAGAAAATATAATTTCAACAAGGTTAAGTCTTGTATGCATCAGGTGCACCGTGCAATCCATAATGTATTTTAAAATCATGCAACTAGTTGAATTGAAATATGCAATTTGTTTACACAACACAACGTAAAAATTAATCTAGGAGTGAGTTTAGACTAAATAGTATTTTATCTTTTGAGTTAATTAAATAAATATGTGGACTGTTCATAATTAATATATAAAAAGATTGAGATTGAGATTTGTGTTAAATTAGTATGTTGATTTTGGGTATTTTCTATTTCAATAAAATAATTTAATTGAGTTAGAAATAAATTGAATTTAGATAGACTGGGCTGAAAACATAACAATCCACATTAATTACGTATAATATACATAATACAAAGAACTTGGAGAAGAGTTGGGGTGGGCTGCCCACCCCATGAATCCGCCTCTGCTCGAGCTTTTTAGAAAACACAAAATTTGGTCCCTCTTTTGTATTTATAACTTTAAAGTACTACTTAATATATGTGTGCAAATTTTCTCTCCCCGTTGAGAGAGTCTGGAGGCCGAAGAAGATGATGACCTGGTGATTGAATTGGATGACGTGGAAGAACACAAGGAGAATATAGAGTTACGTCTGGTTGGTCGATTCCTTGCTGAACAAAACCTCAAATTCAACATTGTAAAGAGTCGGATGGATCTGAAAAGAGTGATGGATGAAGGACCTTGGATGATTGGAAACTATCCATTAATAGTCCATCGCCTTTCAATGGGAGATGTTCCACTCTCAGTCACTCTAGACAAGATTTCGTTCTGGTTCAGAGTGAAAAACGTTTCCGGCGGGATTATTTATGGAGATGGTAGGACGATTTATGGAATAAGATGGATCAAATAAGGGCTCAATTTGGTTGAATTTTATGCAGATCAGGGTGGAGATCGATATCAATTATCAAACAACCATTCGAACGGAAGAAAAGTTTGAAACTTGCGAATGAGACCTCATCAATAGTGGAATTCAAATACGAACATCTTAATTTGTTCTGCTTCATAAGTGGGATGCTAGATCACACATAAAGTTATTGTGATGTCGCTTTTGAATCCACAGATGGTAAGATTGAAAAGATGTGATCTCAAAGTTACTAATTGGAGTGGGAAACCTTTGAGAGGAGATAGATGGCTCCGGGACGGGCTAGAAAACATGGTAGAATTTCCATAATCCACACGGAGAAAGAGGGTCGTCTAAGAATTTTGGAAAGAATGTTGAGCAGGGCGAGATCCGGGGTGAAATAGAACACCATGATTATTGCCACTACTAAAGGGAATACGGATCAATGGGACCAACTTTAGAAATGAGGAAATTAACTGACAATCCCATGTTTGACTCCCTTGATTATGTAGGAGAAAGTGACGACAATGCCCTCGATTTGATAAAATGAAAATGTATGGTAAACCTTGCTGAAACCACTAGTGCAGGACATGGTAAATTAACTGACATGGAGGAGGGTGACGAGGAAATTTAGGAAGAACAAACCCATTTTTTTATTGGCTGGTCCCGGTCGCCGGACTCGATCATGACTAATGATTGCACTATCTTGGAATTGCAGGGCGTTAGGTCATCCTCCTGCAGTTCCTTTTCTTTGTGAGCTTGTTCGAGCTAAAAGTTTGGATGTAATTTTTCTTTAGGAGACTTTATCTCATGCTAATAAAATTAAAGAAATAAGAGTTCGTTTGCGTTATGAATGTGTTTTTTCTATTGATTGTGTGGGTCGAAGTGGGGGTTTATGTATTTTATGGAAGTCTACGTCCCTTTGCAATATTGTGAGCTATACACAAAATCACATTGATATTACTGTGTTAGATAATGATAAAAATTGGTGATTCACATGATTCCACGATTCCCCAGAAAAGGGCATGGCAAAGGTTATCATAGGACCTTCTTCGACGTCTTGCAAGAGTTAACACCATGCCTTGGGTCATTATGGGTGATTTCAATGACATCATTTCGCTAGAGGATAAACGGAGTGGAGCTGCCTATCCTAACTGGTAATTACAAGGTTTTAGAGAAACAACTCTATATTGTAATATCTCATATATTGGATTAACGAGTCATTAGTTTACGTAGCATAGAAGAAGGAACACGAAACAACTCCTTGAAGAAAGACTGGATAGAGCATTGGCAAATCCAGGTTGACACTCTATTTTTCTGAATGCAACTTTGACGAACCTAATTGCCCCGATATCGGATCATACTCCAATTCTCCTTAATAGAACTCCTATAATGAGGAGACATAACAATCATCGGTTTTGTTTCAAGAATAAGTGGCTCGAGGAACCAGATATCAAAAGAGTTGTTACTAACATTTGGAGAGGCTTCAATGATTTTGAATTGTTTAAGAGGCTGAAAGCTACTTCAAATGTCTTGGGGGAATGGGGGAAACATATTTCTTTGGCCTAGATACACAACAAGCAGAATATGGAAAAAGAAATCAAAGAATTGCAGTCAACCGAGGAAGGAAGTATGTCAGATCGGTTTGTGCAAGCGAAAAAAAAACTAGCACATAGTAAGTGAAGAAAAACTACTGGAAACAAAGAGTCAAAGCTCACTAGCTAGCAGGAGGGGATCCAAGCACTAGATTTTTTCACCAAATTGCATCGGTGAGAAAGAAGAGAAACAAAATCAAGGGCTTGTTCAACGAGAGAGATGAGTTTGTGGAAGATAAAGTGGGGATAGACAATCTAGTTAAGAGCTACTTTGACGAACTCTTCACGCCTACGGAAAGTCTCGAGGATATTGACCAAGTCATTGATTGCGTTCATAAACGCAATACTGAGGATGATAACAAGATGTTGGTGGGTGATTTCGATCCTGAGGAATTCCGTATAACTATTTTGCAGATGCATAAAGATAAATATATGGGTCCGGATGGTTTCAATCCGGGCTTCTACAAGAAGATTTGGGGAATAGTAGGGTCGGATATTGTTTTGACCAGCATCAAGTGGTTAGAGGAGGAGTCATTTTTGGAGATTCTAAACACGACAAATGTGTCTTAATCCCTGTAGGTCCCGAACGGGTTTTGTGAGGGCAGAAGTCTAGAGGGGAGGGGTGAATAGACTTCTGAAAACTTTTGTGCAAATCAGGTGTGAGGGCGATTAACTCCGATCGAGTGTGAGTGAATCGATTTGGGTCGATAACCAACTTCTTGTCGATCGCTGAAAGGCGGTCGAGTTCAAGAACTATCGATTTAAGCGATGTGTGCGGAAGCTTAAGTTTTACCCGTGTGAAAAACGGTTTTGATAAATCGATTCAAGGTTAATCTTTTAATCGATTGGTGAAGTGTCAAGTTTGATCAGATCAGAAGCTTGGTGCTAACTGATCTCAACTTGGAATATGTATGCTGATGGTCCCGGTTGAAAACCCATTTTGCGCGTGCGGAAGCAAGACGTTTTAAATTCGGTGCATATAAAAAGCGGGGATGAGGCGAGTGCTCCAATTTTGCTTTTCTTTCTAATCTCATGTGTGTGCTTTTGCTTATAAGCGAATCATTATAACAAGTATAAACATAAAAGCGAATAAACAACACAATAATATATAGTGGTTGGACAACTTTTGTCCTACATCCATCTCTCCTCTCTAGGGAAATTCCTTCAAACAAGACTTATCACCCTCCACGGGATTGCCAATAGATATTTCCGAGCTCACACTCGGCCCGGACTTATAACCCTCACTCGGGTTAGCCTCGGGACTTATCACCCTCCACCGGGATTGCCCTACGGATGTTTAACGAGTTCACCTCCAATCGGGACTTATCACCCTCACTCGGGATTGCCTAACAACTACCTCACTTCACCACTGGGTTTGGGTTTTGGTGTTGTCTCCAACTATGGTGAGATTTTCCCTTACAATGGTTTAGCCTCAATGCTAAGATTGGGAAAATCTCTCTAAGCTTATGATACATCGTGGATTGCTTAGATTGGGTTCTAGAACACTCTTTGAATATATTTGTATATCTATAGACTTGTGTTCTAGGGTGGGAATGCTTTGGCTATAACGCTCTTTGGCTCTGTAGCATTGTTGCTATCTTTTTCGCACTTCCACACACTGATAATGAAGGAAGAACTTTGTATTTATAGTGTGGATTTGAATGTTACCGTTGGAGAGAATCACATTCAAATCCATACTATTCTTCTGTAAGTTCTGCAGCTTTTCAGGCTAGTTGTCTTCCTCTCGTTGGTCCGTCGCCAGCTGGATTCCAGCGGCTATATTCCTTAACCCGATTGCCTCGGAACATTAGGGATATTCGAGCATTCGGTATGTTCTTGAGTCTTCAATAAATCTTTGCCTTGCCCGGTATTTCTCACGAGTCTTCGGTACTGACGAGTCTTGAGTTCTCGATATCCTCTTGAGTCTTGATTTCTCACGAGTCTTGAGTTCTCGGTATCCTCATCGAGTCTTGATATCTCGATTTCTTCTTGAGTCTTGAAACTAACTTTATTCTATATCGCCGACTATACATCGATGGGATAATATCACTAACACTCTAAGCCCTGAATCTGATTCATCTATCAAGATTATCTGAACATGTCATACTCGGGGTTTTGGGATCTAATCAAAATCCTCTTTATTAAATTTATTTCCCAACAATTTCCCCCTTTTTGATGATGCCAAAACCATCTTGTTACAACACTCTTAACCTATACTCAGGTTTCAGTTTTTCCTATTACAAGAATGGTAAATCTCTTAATAATTGATTCAGCAATGAATCACCCAACAATTTCATCACTAAATAACAATAATCAGGCATATCAAATATAAAGACATGTAAGAAGATAATGAGGTATTATCTTTGAGCATAAAGATAAAGTTTTCATTGATGTATGATAGACTATTACAGTTTACAATGAACCTTTTAAAAGACAAAGATGAGAAAGAATTACAAGAGTCTTCAGTCTTGGTCTTCAGTCTTCTGTCTTTTGCTCGACTCCTCATTCCTCTTCTTCTACGGACTTTGTCTGATCAGGTATACTGACACTCATGCTGACTGAGTTCAGTTTCTTCTGAGTTCAGACACCCTGACCCTTAGGTCTTTCTTACTTACTGACCATCAGGTCATTTGACCTATACTGAGTCTCAGTTCACTTTACTTTACTGAGCCTTTCAGTATTCCTTTTCGCTCAGGCTATCTGATTTCTTCTTTGCTTGATCTGATCAGTTCGACTGATTAGATCAACACATCTTTAGATCAACATATCAGAATAGCATCAGGTCATCATATCAGGTTAGCATATCAGGTTTTATCATATCTGATCTTGATCACGTCTGATCTTGATCAGTCTCTTTTGCTCATCTTCTGATTTGCAACCTTTTCTTCTGATTTGCTGGCTTTAGCTTTTCTTCATTTCTGATTCTGCACAGCTCATCAGTTCACTCTGGAACTCATCTAACTCATCTGATCTTGATCAGTCTTGTCTGCAGCCTCGTCTGATCTCAATCATCTACTTTTGATTCCGTGAGTTCCCCCTCAAGTTGAAGTCCCCTTTCAATTGATATAGACCGATATATCTGATTTTGTGAAGTTTTCAAGCTCAGCTGATTTTCTTCATTAGGTCAGCTTTGACTGTAATCAGATTTTTGTTTGACCTAATCTGATTCTCCTCAGATTAAGACAATTCTTGGAAAGTGTTACTGCCATAACTTAGTCTAGAGTAATAGCCTCTATTTCCTAAGTTGGTGCGATTTGACATGCGTAGATTTCGTCTGGCACTCTCGATATGTCAATCACCGTAACTTTATCAATTATCGGTCGCGAGATTTCTACATTTGTCCTTGTGATGCAAATTTTTCTAAAATAGGCTTTGAGAACTCAAATTTGCATCTGCACCCTTGCTTGGCCTCTATAAATTGTACCAATGTTTTACACAACATAACTCATTCACCATACATATCTTCTTTGTAGAATCATGTATCCTGGTGAACCCTTGTTTCCGGTGAGACTTCCGGCAAACACTTTTACCCCTTTTTCCATGATTTCATCTTCTCAAATCAACCCATTTCATCCCTTATTGCTGCTTTCGTCATCGTCAAAGATTTCACATACGATCGTTGCAAAGCTTCTCTTTCACCATGGCGGCGGTTTTGCTATTGCAACTGAGAAGACACCTCTCCTAACCGTATGCACCTTGTGTGTCTATCTTTATAATGACTACCATCAATGGAGACATAGTGCGAAAATGAGCGTGAGTTTGATATGCGATCTTGATCGGACAACGGTGATCTTCGTATATCACACTCACCATTTTTTGTTGGCGAGCCCTTTTACTCCTCCTTGGGGCTCTGGCTTAAAATCCTATTAATGCCGCTCTCACTCCTTGGAGAGTCCATCGGTTCTTGGCATAGGATTACCTTTCAAGCCTCCTCATCGCATTAAGTGGGGAAAATGAGAGCATCGATTTAAAATCTCTCTTTCCTCCTCTTAATCACCCCTTACGCAATAGATCGGGTTTGGGTTTGGATGAAGGTTTAGGGATATGGCTTAAGGGTTTAGGGTCTAGAGTTATGTATTGACCTCCAGGTTTTCTTGCATTTGTAACTTGTAATGTAACCTGACCTTCGGGTCTTTATCAATGAAAAGTTCTATTATTCCATTGTTGTGTAAAACTTTCTGTTTTCCTTGGTACCGCTTTTGTTGATATCGGATCGGAGAAAGGTTTAAAAAAATGCGCCAAAGTAAAAACATTGATAAAGTAATCTTTTGAGCACGCTTTCCGATACCACTTGATGGTCCGGTTGAAAACCCATTTTTTTGGCGTCGCGGAAGCAAAGGCGTTTTAAATTCGGTGCATATAAAACGGGGATGAGGCAAGAGTGCTCCAATTTTGCTTTTCTTTCTAATCTCATGTGTGTGCTTTGCTTATAAACGAATGCGTATAACAAGTATAAACATAAAGCAGTAAACAACACAGCAATATATAGTGGTTGGACAACCCGTCCTACATCCACTCTCCCTCTCTAGGAAATTCCTTCAAATGGGACTTATCACCCTCCACGGGATTGCTTAATAGATATTTACCGAGCTCACACTCGAATGGACTTATAACCCTCACTTTCGGGTTCACCTCGGGACTTATCACCCTCCACGGGGATTGCCCTGAGGATGTTTACTTGAGTTCACACTCCAATGGGACTTATCACCCTCACTCGGGATTGCCTAACAACTACCTCACTTCACCTTTGGGTTTGGGTTTTGGTGTTGTCTCCAACTATGGTGAGATTTTCCCTTACAATGGTTTAGCCTCAATTAAGATTGGGAAAATCTCTCTAAGCTTATGATACATCGTGGATTGCTTAGATTGGGTTCTAGAACACTCTTTGAATATATTTGTATATCTATAGACTTGTGTTCTAGGGTGGGAATCTTTGGCTATAACGCTCTTTGGCTCAGTAGCATTGTTGCTATCTTTTTCGTGACTTCCATAATAATCGATAATGAAGGAAGAACTTTGTATTTATAGTGTGGATTTGAATGTTACCGTTGGAGAGAATCACATTCAAATCCATACTATTCTTCAGAAGTTTCGTAGCTTTTTCGAGCTAGTTGTCTTCCTCTCGTTGGTCCACGTCAGCTGGATTCCAACGGCTATATTCCTCGACTTCGATTGCCTCGGAACATTAAGGATATCTTGAGCATTGGTATGTTCGCGGAGTCTTGATAAATCTTTGTGCCTTGATATTTCTCTGAGTCTTCAGGTTCTCAGTATCCTCTTGAGTCTTGATTCTCTCGAGTCTTGGGTTCTCAATATCCTCTTGAGTCTTGATATCTCGATTTCTTCTTTGAGTCTTGAAACTAACCCATTCTATATCTTTAATTATACGATGTAGATAATATCACGAACACTCTAAAACCGAATCCTGATTCATCTATCAAGATTATCCTGAACATGTCATACTCAGGGGTTTTGAGATCTAATCAAAATCCTCTTTATTAAATTTATTTCCCAACATATGCGCTTTAAAGGTTGTGTGCGATTGTGTAACAGTTAATCAAAGCGGTAAAGACACACAAGATTTATAGTGGTTCGGACAAACCAGTCCTACGTCCCTCTTCCCTATCACAAAGGGCACCTACTTAACCAAATGGACTTTGTTTTATGTGTAAGTCCAACACGAAGACACCAACTAGATGTTTAAGGAGTTCACACTCAACCGATCCTGAGATCGGAACTAGAAACCCTGATGCGAAATCTTGCTAAACAACTTAACCTAACTTGGGGGTTTGGGTAAGATTGTTTTTTTGGTTCCAACTATGAAATCTTTTCACAGTATATGCTTGACTAACAATTTAGATGAAAAGATTTCTATGCTAAGAACTTATGGGATGAACACTTAATAAAAATTAATCTTCTTGTTCGTGTTCTTGTCGGAAATCGATATTAGCTTGAGCTTCTTGATTGTTCAACGTTTCCTTTTTTTTACTCGAAGTGTGATCCCATATTTATAGACCTTGAAATCAAAGAGCCGTTGGAGAGCAATTTGAATTCGTTTATATTTGGTAGACTTGCGGGCTTGATGTGGCGTGCTTGAGAAAGCGGCTTGGCCAAAAGCGTGAATCAGTATTTTGTAGCCATTTTAGAGGTAGCATCAAATCCATAATTGAAGCTCTCGATCATCGTGTCTTGTTCTTATTGGATAAGCAGACTCACTTTTCGATGTTGTTCTTCCAACTAAGGTTGACATTCTTCTTGTTCGGATCATCGGCGTATGATTGGGTGAAACATCGATTTTCACGGTGGTGATTTGATCGATCTGGGCGTCGGTCTACCGATAAGTCTACGGGTGCGGTTGACTTAGCTTCAACTAGCGGACTCGGTGATGTAGGTCTTACGGTCTAATCTTCACGGAAGTCATCGATCTTCAAGTATTACGAGTTTGAGCTTTATGACTCGGTGAGATATCGACTAGATCGAACGATCGATCTTCTATTCTTGTCTTGCATTTCGGCTTTGTCATATCATTTGTCCTTTGAGTCTTGAGATCGACCTATACATATTGAGTTTCCCCCTCGATATGTGACCTATCTATTTCATCGGTTGTTCTATACAATCATTATCAAGCGGTCTCCTATAGCGGGTAATATAAACATCGATTCACTAATGTGTCCGATTGGTCCTATTACATGTGTTTTTGGAACTTTCATCAAAACTATAAATTTCCCAACAATTTCCCGCTTTTTGATGAAACCAAAACACTTTTGAGAAACCAAATCTGATTGATAAAAAAATAGAAGCGATTAAGAGCATATAATCGAAGACAATGAGACTTTGTCTTAGGATGGAAAATAAACTTTTCTCATTAAGAAATGTTGATTACATGTTACATCGGAAAAGTTTTGTAAATAAAACGGTGATCTGAAGTAGTCTCCCGATTCTTCACTCTTTAGGCTTGTATCCTTCGGCATCTCTCTTTGATCTTGAGAAATGCGTTGAAAATTTGATAAAGTTTCCATTTGACATCATTAATCTCTTTGAAGATCGATTATATCGTTTTGCTCGGGATGTCAAAATAGAATCTTTGAAATGCCGATCTGTCGAATGAGCCATCTGCCTTTCTTCGAGTACTCCAACAGATCATACTCACAGATATTTTTACATTGATAAGCTTGGCCTCATTTTCCGGATACTTTAGAAAATCCGGGTATTTATTTTCTAAACGATTGAGGAATTCTTCATCGGAGAGATTCTTCTTGTGGAACAAGATTAAGAACAAAGGCATCCGAAGCCATTCACTCGATCTTATTCCATTCCTCAAATTTCTTAGCATGCTAATGATTTTTGGGATGATCTCATCAACTCTTTGCTTGGCGGCTTAGGTTACGTACGGATTTTCGGCCCTTCCTTTCTTAAGCTCTCAATTTAAATTTCTTCTTGATTTTACGCCTCTGCCTTTTTTTTACGCCGCTTTTCTTCTTGGCTTTTTTGAAGACTTCTTCAATTCTATTTCTTTGGACATCTTTTTTGGATCCGAGTTTGTGATGTCCACGACTGTTATGTCGGTTGGTTTCTCAATCATCCTTCCCCCTTTTTGGTTTGATCAAAAAGAGTAGTGAGGTGGGAGGTCGAGAACCAAGATTGATGCGATCGCTTTTGTTGAGATCTGCAGCCGGATATGCCTTGAGTTTGAGCGGTTAGATTTTGAATCTTCGATATCGGCTCAATCTTGACAAATTCCATGGCAAGAGAGAGTGTTTTAATTAGTTTGTCAAGTTTCTCTTACATCGATTCTAGCTTGTCGGTGAGCATCGGAAAAAAACTTGTTGTTTATCCACGAGTCGATTTGGCATCAACGGTCTTTATCGGTTCGGTTGCCTTGATGGACACATTTTGGGAGAACCCGATCTTTGATTGCCCCAATGGGAAATAGCCAATTCCCTTTGATCTGTTATTTCTTTGATGGCAACCGCTTTTGATCGCCTATCGGTCCCTCAACTTCTTCTTTTCGGAGATCTTTGAGACAAGATTTGATCTCCGAAGTTGATCAAGATAGTGGCGTGTGATGTTGGAATGTTGGGTGTCACTTGATCCGATTCGATTGTTTGTGCCTCCGGTGGTTGGTCATGAAGCCAAACACCAGCTCCACTATCATCGGCTCTCCTGCATCCTTCATGATGGCATGCCCGGGAGCTTTGTCGATCTCCGATCGTCCTGTTCCGGCAACCCTAGCTTTCTATGGATCAGAGCTTTGACGGATTTAGCAGTTATCAGCTCAGCTGGTGATCCCACTTTAGCAGATTTCCTCATGTCGAAATCGAAGTCTGCAAACTCATCCGCACCGCCCATCTATTCAATAATTATTATAAAGTCTGAGAAGCTCTTTAATCGAAGATCTCTCCAAGTGAGGATCTCCATAACTTCCTCTCTTATGGCAGGATGGGCGACCAGTTCTGGATACAACTCATCAATTTCTCTTTCGATTCACATTCTGATCAATTTCCCAGTTATGATCTTTGTTGATCACGGACTCGGGGAATTGTCTGTCGGTCGGTTTGATGAGATGTGGAAGGTTACGGTTGTGCTTGAGTAAGCGGAAGTTGGCTAATCGGTTCGACTGCAGAGGATTCTGTTGGAAGCGGTGCTTCAGTTCCACATCAGGTAAAGCTTTACGCGAACCGATGCGATTTCCGGTGTTAAGTGGGCGGGTGGAAGAATAGGAGAGACACGCTCAATAGCCATTAGTCTGAGTGGTGAATCAGCTCAAGGAAGCTGATTCGCCCGCATCTGGTGTAGATGAAGTTGCTTTCTTGCTTTTTTTCCTTTCTTTGAATTTGGGGGGTTGGCGATATCATCGTCACGGTGGCCAAAAATGGTGAAGTGGGCAGGAGAAAGGCCTTATAGGACTTGGTCCATTCTGTTCCCATTTGGCCTTTGGCATTTTATCTGTCAGAGGATAAGCGCAACCTTGTTGAGATTGCCGATCTTTTTTCTTCGGATATACTGTCTCCACTCATCAACTCCAAATTTATCATGTTCTTGGAGTAGAATGGCCTTGAAACCCATGCCAATTGATGTTCTTGGCTTCATCAATTATGCTGACCATCTTTGCATACTGGTTGAGCGGATGTAAGAGCATCGGGCTGAATAAATACCCATAATTGTTTTTTGACAATATGTCAAACAACAATCGGTATTTCCTCTTGAGCATTGGCGACAAAACCCGGACGTATGATGTTTGTCAGCCTCTCTGAAGAGCTCTTTTCTGATCAGCTCATCTTCGTTCTCCCTGTAATGAGCAGGCGAGATCCGTCCTTTGGGTAGGCTGAACAGACGTGTTATATCCTCATTCGTCAGTCTGATTTCTTCTCCGGTGACTGTCGAAAGTAGTTCTTCTCCTGGAGCATCTGTATCCACTCTTAAATTCCTTAGGAATTCTAGTGCTTCATACTGCATCACTGGATTGCAGTGAGCAGCGCAAAATTTCTCAAGGCCTGCTTTTCGCAGAATTTGCTCGACCTCCATGGATTCCGGATCCTGAGTGATATTGAAGCTGCATCTGAACTTATCATCCACAATCTTTGTTGCCAGTTCCGCATAGTTGCACATTATTTTACCCATACCGTGAGTGATCATCTACAGATAAGATAGATTTGGTTAAAAAATTGTGCATTAATACAAAGAATATCACACAAGCGGAAACTAAGAAACAATAAAGCATAACACAGGATAGAAACATTTAAGATCAATGGATTTAAAAAAAAATACATCAAATAAACATATATTACCAGATTCTGTTTTTCGGAAAGATGATTTTGAAACTTAGGAAAATACTTTGAATCTGAGAGAAGTAATCTGGAGTTTTCAGAGAATAAATCGCAAGTTTGTGAAATGGAAAACTCTGGTATGGTTTTTGATGAACTTTATAAAGACGAGGAGGGAAAAAGAAGACAAGATTTGGAAGATCAACCATTTGAAAAGATTAAACGCTCCAGATTAAGCGGTTTTGATCGTAGGGTCAGGAAAAGCACGTACGAAAACCTTTTGGATTTAAAAGCACATTTAGTAGCAGTTAATACATGTTCCCCATGTCCGCATTAAATGATTTGCAGGAAATACGTCACAAGGATAATGGGTACAGTAAGGCAAATAATATCGGATAAGATCCGATAAATAAGCAAAGAACAAGAGAAAAGAAAGGCGTATCTGGTTGACTGATATTGTAATCAATCAATACCACTTGTCCATGTTGATTTCACTTGTTGATCTTAATACGCCTAAGCCTTTAAAATTTCCCAACTGATCCTTTTAGCTGATTTTCTTCACTTGCATCTGATTTGTTGAAGTTTCAAGCTCAACTGATCTTCCTTGAATACGTCTGATTTCCCTTTTGATCCTCCTTGATCAGTTGAAGTTCCCCCTTCAACTGATATTTCTATTTTTCCCATAGACTGATGTATCTGATTTGTTGGAGTTTTAAGCTCAGCTGATCTTCCTCATCTGATCAGCTTCGTATGTATCAGATTTTGGTTGACCTAATCTGATTCTTCTCAAGTCAATCCAATTCTTGGAATGAGTGTTACGGCCAAAACTTAGTCTAGAATAGTAGTCTCTATTCCCTAAGTTGGCGTGATTTGACATGCGTAATTATCGTCTGAATCTTTCGATATGTCAATCCGCCGTAAATTTCTCCAATTATCGGTCGCGTGATTCCTACACCTTTGTCCTTTTTGTCTTGATTTCTCTAAAGGTTTTGAGAACTAGAATTTGCATTTGCACCCTTGCTTGGCCTCTATAAATTGGACCAATTGTTTTACACAACATAACCCAATCACCATACTTATCTTCTTTGTAGAATCATGTATCCTGGTGAACCCTTATTTCCGGTGAAACTTAGGCAAACACCTTTACCCCTCTTTTCAATGATTTCAGCTTTTTCAAATCAACCCCTGTGTCCTTATCACTTTGTCTTCGCTGTCATCAAAGATTTCACATACAATCGTTGCTAAGCTTCTCTACCACCGAGGCGGGGATTCTGGCTGTCAAGAATCGAGAAGACACTTCTCCTAACCGTATGCACCTTGTGTGTCTATCGTGATGACGTAACCCGTGATCAACAGATTTCAATCGAAAATGAACATGAGTTTGATGTACGGTTTGCATCGAACAACGGTGATTCCCGTTATATCAACTCACCATTTAACAATTTGGAGAGCCCATCGACTCTTTCGTAGGCTCTCCGGCTTAAACATCCTATCAAGGCATTTGCCGCTCCTTTGGTTTTAGCCAAACAAGCGGCTTTAGGATTTCTTTAAAAGCCTCTCTCACCCTTGTTAAGTGGGGGAAAATGAGAGCATCGATTAAAAAATCTCTCTCCGACTTTTGGGTTGGGATGAGGTTTAGGGTTATAGGTTTAGGGTTTTCGGTTATGACTTATGTCTTGACCTCCGGTCCTCTTGTACTTGTATCTTGTAATGTAACCCCGACCTTTGGTCTTTATTAATGAAAATTTCATTATTTCATTGTTGTGTAAAATTCATGTATCCTTATGCGATTTTAAGCTTTAATCTTGTAAATTCCACTTGTGAATCTTGTTGAATTTCAGCTTAATCGACTTACAAAGTATAACTGAACAGATTTAATCAGATAATCCTTTAAACGATCAGTTCATTTAATCTGATAAACTTTAAATCGATCAAGACCTTCTCATATCGGTTCCTTGATCGATCTTACGATCGATTGAGATACCAAATTCAACCCGATTTCACTTGAATCGATTAATTTCTTAACCAGCTAGTTCTGGAGATCATTCCATCAAGCATTTTAGGTGCATTTTCTCCAAGATCCAGAAGCCCTAGCTCATTGCATAATTATCTCGAATCGATCGATTTAGTGGCTTGGTTAGAATATAATAAACTTTTACGTATATCACATTGAATCTTTTCCATTATGATATTCTTCTTTTCAACATGATCTCTTATAAAATGGTGCCTGACATCCACATGCTTGCATCTTGTATGTAGAACAGGATTCTGAGTGATTGCAATAAGACTATTACGGTCACAGAAAATAGGTACATTCTTAGTTTCAATGTTATAATCCCTCACCGCCGACTAAGCGAGCGATTGGGAACAACGACTTTCTGCTGACCATATATTCTCGCTTGATAGTAGATGTTGCAACTGATGTCTGCTTCTTTGAAAACCACGAGATCAGTTTACTTCCTAAGAACTGACAAGTTCCTGAGGTGGATTTTCTGTCAATCTTGCAACCTCCATAATCGTAATCGAATACCCACTAAGCTCTAGATTATCATCTGATGGGTAAAATAAACCAAGGTTTATTGTCCCCTTCAGATACTTAAGAATCCGCTTAGGCGCTTCTAGGTGACTTATCATTGGATTTGCCCGAAATCCGCACATACACCTCATGCGAAGGTTATATCGGTCTGGCATTCGGTCAGTGCAAGAGAGATCCAATGAGAGCCCTATATTCCTTCCGATTTGTTTTTCGACCATCCTCATCCGGATCCATCTTGAATCCGGTCATCATAGGAATTTTGGCTTCCTTACAATTTTGAATTCCAAACTTAGCCAATAAATTCTAGTGTACTTTTGCTTGGCAGATGAATATCCATACAGACTTTTGCTTTACTTGAAGACCCGTAAAGTAATTCATCGACCCATCATGGACATCTCGAACTTCCTTGCATCGACCTTTGAATCTTTCACATAGACTTTTGTTGGGAGATCCGAAGATGATGTAAATCACGAAATCGAACCATCGAATATCTTTTCCATCTTCTATTCGAATAAGGTTCTGGGTCCATCGTTCCTTTAGTGAACCCACTTTTGATCAAGAATCGAGAAAGTGTATCATACCAAGCTCGAGGAGCCTGTTTGAGGCCATAGAGAGCTTTTTCTTAGACGGTACAACTGGTTGCCCTTTTCAAAGCACGGAGGTTGTTCGACATAAACTTCCTCTGCTAGTACCCCGTTTAAGAAAGCACTCTTTCGTCCATCCGATACACGATGAACCCTCGTGGGGAAGCATATGCGAGAACAGCCGAATGGCTTCTAGCGGCGGCGGGTGCAAAGGTCTCATCATAATCAATTCTTCCGATTGTGAATACCCTTAGCAACAAGTCTTGTCTTATTTACGGTGATGGCGTTTTTCTCATCTCTCTTGTTCTTGAATACCCACCGTGCCAATTCGTCTTAATGATTTGGTCATCTACCGGTTCCCAAACTTGATTTTGCCGAACTGTTTCAAGCTCCACCGCATGGCTAGAATCGGCAAGCGTCTTGTAGAAACTTCCTCTATTGTTGTTGGTTCCTTCATAGAGCAGATAACAACAATACATGGCACTTTCTGTCGATGTCTAGTTTTAACTTTATCGATGGGTCTCCGATGATCGATCGGTTGGATGGCCCGGTTATCGAGGTCCTTACGTTACGATTTGGCGTCGGTTTGGAGAACATCGTCATTTTCGATAAAATTTCATTGCTAGCGATTGGGAGTGGTGCGAGTTATGATCCACTTGATAAGAACAAGTCTCGGTGATGTTGGACTCATCATGTCTTCGATGTCTGTTCGTGGGAACTTCAGATGTTCCCCCGAACCGGATGGTTCGATTGATCTTATCTCATTTATATCGGCTTCTTCACCGACAGTTTTTTCGTACCTTAAGATCCGAATGATCCGGTGAATAAGCTAGATCGGAATGTATCTTATTCTACGGTTTACGATTTTTTTTCCTTGATCATTAGGTGATCCATTTTCCGAGCATCGGTACTTGTTGATCGTGTACATCTTGTTCTCGAGGCAAATTTCTCTTGTTTAAGATGCTTCATCAAAGACTACATGGGGTGTTTCTTCCACAAGTAGGGTTAGGTGCATTGTAAAACCCCGAAAGTTTTGCTAGATGAGGAATATCCTAAGAATATACCCTCATCCGACTTTGGCCTCAAAAGTCTTCAAATGACTCTTCCCATTGTTGTGTATGAAACACTTACACCAAAAACATGGAAGTAAGAGACACGAGGTTTTTTGTCCTTCCACGGTTCATAGGGTGTTTTGTAGTGAGCCTTAGTCGGGAAGACATCCATTCGAGTATGGCATGCAGTGTTGATTGCTACGCCGTAAACGGCTTGGTATTGCATGTTCGGCTAACATCGCGGCGGCGAACTTCTTTGAGAGTTCTGTTCCTCCGCTCGCTACTCCATTTTGTTGTATGCGTCCTTGCGGTGATGTTTCATGTCAGATACCAAACTTAGAGCAAAAATCGGTAATAAAAGAGTTGAAATTGCATACCTTTATTTGATCTCGATTTTTACTACATCGACACCCTTCTCATTTTGTAATCTTTTTAGCATTTCGGGTATCTTCGTTGTCGTCTCATTCTTCTTATGTAAGAATATAACCCGTAAACTTGGAATAGTCATCCACGATTACCGGAGTATATTTCGTCCCGTTGAGACCGACCGGTGTAATCGGGTCCAAATAGATCCATATGAAGAAATTGCGAAGATTCATTGGATGCCGGTCCGGAATTCCCTTGAATGAAGCTTTGACTGTTTCCCTTCCGACATGCAAACATATGTCCGATCCTTTGAAAATACTTCATTCGAAGTCCTTCCACTAGAGACATCCTTGTTATCTTATTAAGAGTTTTAAAGTTCGGGGATGGCTCATTCTTTTGTGCAGAGCCAATCGCTACTTTTGGAACTCTTAACAATCGGGGCATGCATTTCTTGGGCCTTTATTCCAATCATTTGTGTAGATCGTCCCTTTCCTTGAACCGATTAGCAAAATCTGTTGAGTGGCTCGATTCTTGATAGTGTAATCTTGGGTCGTACGAGAACTCAACACTGAATCCGTTGTCGCGGAATTTTGAAACGATAGTAAGTTGTGCTTCCGACCTTAGACATACGAGACTCCAGTTACTTGTACATCATCATTCTCTAAGGTTCTCGAATCCTTTGGTATAACCAAAGTTATCATCACCGAAGAGTACACGCGGGCCTTTCTGTTCTATGTAAGAGCTGAGGAGGTGCTTGCTTCCTGTCATGTGCCTTGAACATCCACTATCGATGTACCAGATAGTTGCTTGCACACCTCCTTTGTTGGCCAGACCCACGCGATCCTGCAGCCAAATCAGGCTTTAGGTACCCCTTTTGGATTGGGTCCTGAGGGGTTAGGATTAGTTTTGGGGATCCATACAAACATAACACTTCTATTGTGATCAGTTAGATCAGAAGGCCTGATTTGTCTCCCATACCTATCAACATAATCATACGTCTCTGTATATGCTTTCTGATTTGTATGATTATTAGTGTGAACCTTGGATGACTTAGAAGATTTGGGATTTATCTTTTCGTTTGTCTTTTTTTCCAAAGGTGGTTCGGCAAAGAACCTAGATTTTCGATTATAGGGTAGGTACATTCGCTACCATCAAAAGATTCATATATTTTTGGCATAGGTGGTTTTTGCGGTTTACGAAGCATGCTTATTAGGCGGTGACCTTGATTGGGTCTCAGATTGGACTTCCTTTTACTGAGTTGTCTTTTTCGATTCTCGATCCATTGATCGAGTTGAGGTTTCTTCTAAGAACCGGGTTCTTCTCGTTGATTCCTCGACCGATGCTTTACCGGTTGGGGTCCATTTGCATTTTCTTCTTACGGTTGGGCACCCGCCTTTACCTTTCGATCGGTCTTTTTCCTTATTAGATACATGTTTGGCTTTTGGTGTATCTTTGTGAAACTCGTCGATTACACCTTTTTGAGATGAATCGGTAGGGGCTTTTGAGGATGTGGAAGGGTTCTCATAGCCAAGTCCCTTCTTATTAATCGTTGTTCAAAAATAGGTGTTCATGTCTTGAAGCGGTTTTAGATGATTTTGTGAAAACCTCTATTTTCTTACGCAGATTATCCTCTCGATGATTTTAGACTTTCATGCTTTTGGAACAACTCATCGAATTTTGCTTGCGCAGGATTTTGAAGTCATCGAACTTTGTTTGTTTGTTAATTGCCGGTGATCGTTGATGCTTCTCCCGATCGAAGCTTTAACTTCGAGAATTTTAAATTTCTCGGTTGCCTTCGAAAGCGGTTTCAACCGATCTAAGTTCGGAGGCTTTTATTGAGATCATTTTTCTTTAGCAAGGCGATTATTTTCGGTCCTCGACTTATCATTTTCAAACTTCCACTATAAGCATAAGTGTCTCTTTGCATTGGAGATCCTCGGCCAATTGCTCCGAGTAGATTTGCACAGTCAATCTCCCGGCCGGTGTGCTAATGATAGCGAGTGTAGAAGCGAGCAAGCGTTGGTTTGGAGGTTACCTCGCATTGGTCCTCCCCGCCATCAGTAGATCTCATCATTGTGCAAGAGAATATCGGATCTTCATTTTCATAGAAGTCAATAAAGAAAGATCCGATCGGTAAGTCTTCTGGGAGGAGTATCCAGAGTCCTCGAGGGCGGATAGAATCGTCAATTCGACGTATCAACAACCATGGCTCTTCGTCCCTATAACGTTGCTCTCTTCTGTTCCTCTTTTCTTCCCCTTTCTCTTGGCGTCGGTCCGGCGTTCTGCGCTATAGTGACTGGCTTCTCACGGTTGAAGCACGCTCCTTGATCCCACGAACCTTTCCTTCGGTGAATCACTCCGTGCGTATGACCTATCGGTGACTTCCCTTCGATAGTAGTCCGAGCTTCTTACCTGGATTTGGTTATCTCTTCCTTCCCTCGGTCGATTATCTCTTTTCTTTTCATCTCTGTGATCCCTCCGATCATCGGATCACGTTTCTTTTCGAGATCCGTTGGGTGATCTCTTTATCTCCCTCGCTATGTTGATAGTCCTTATAAAACCTTCGATCATTTACCAAGTTGGACGTTCGACTTCTCAAGCTTCCCGTAAGCGGAAGCGTCTGATGCGCGACTCATTATATTCCCAACAGTTCGTTGGCCTTCGCTCGGGCTTTGGTTGCCTTAAAAGCAACCGATTTTGAAGTTGAGGCTTCAGCGGGCACCTCATCTTCATCGACTTGTCCTCTTTCAATCAAATCGAACTCGTGAGCTTTTAAGGCTCAAGAACAAGCTACTTGGTTTCATTTTTGAAATGTCTTGGCAATCCTTGATTAATGCGTGACCTTCATGTCCCATTTCTTGGTGAGAGACCTTAAAATTTTGTAGTTTATATCTTTATCGACATCTCTACCAAGTTCTCGGCTTGTTTATTGACATCGTAATCCTTCCATCGAGTTCGTTGATGGTTTCGTAAAACATCTTCGTTTTTCGAACTTCACCATTCGGGTTGTAGACGGGTTCGTCTTTTTATACATTCATTTCCTCGCATATCAGCTGTTGAGTATCCCACATTGCTTTTCGCAGATTTGAGATACTTAACTTTTCCTTGGTGACCTTATCCATTGTTTTCATGATAATGTGCCTTGCGATAGTAGCTAGAGTGTGCAGCTTTCTTTCCTCTGCATCCATCAAGGCTGGGCTTTTTCGCACAAGACTTCCCGGGGCAAAGTCTGGATCTCCTCCAACCGCAAGGTTGTCATAATATATGATGATGGGTCCTCTTTCGATGACTTCCATCATTCTCCTTCGATCGAACCTAGATGGTTGGACATATATATGGCCCAATCTGCATACTCATCGATTGAGAACTTCGGCAGATCATGATACATACCTGAGTGATTTTGGAAAATGAATGAGTTTTAAAAACGGTTTTTCAAGATCAGTTCAGTCGACCACAAAGATTCTTCCTCAAGAATCGATGATACACAAGGTCAGTGGTCAATAGAATCAACTGCTCTGATACCACTTGTAGGTCCCGAACGGGTTTTGTGAGGGCATAAGTCTAGAGGGGAGGGGTGAATAGACTTCTGAAAACTTTTGTGCAAATCAAAGTGAGGGCGCTTAACCCGATCAGAGTGTGAAGTGAATCGGGCCACGATAACCAACTTACCGACGCTCAAGGCGCAGATCGATTCCGCAGAACTATCGGTTTAAGCGACAAAAGCGGAAGCTTAAGTTTTACCCATGTGAAAACCAGTTTTGATAAATCGATTCCAAAGTTAATCTTTTAATCGGTTTGATCAAGTGTCAAAAGTTTGATCGCATCGTAAGCTTGGTGCTAATCGATCTCAACTTGGAATATGTATGCGCTTTTAAAGGTTGTGTGCGATTGTGTAACAGCTTAATCAAAGCGGTAAAGGCACACAAGATTTATAGTGGTTCGGACAAACCAATCCCCACGCCCACTCTTCCCTATCACAAGGGGGCACCTACTTAACCAATCGGACTTTGTTTTATGTGTAAGTCCAACACAAGACACCAACTAGATGTTTAAGGAGTTCACACTCAACCGATCCCAGGAGATCGTAACTAGAAACCCTAGTGCGAATCTTGCTAAACAACTTAACCTAACTTGGGGGTTTGGGTAAGATTGTTTTTGTTCCAACTATGAAATCTTTTTTCACAGAGTATAGTTCTACCAACACTAGATGAAAAGATTTCTATGCTAAGAACTTATGGGATGAACACTTAATAAAAATTAATCTTCTTGTTCGTGTTCATGTAATAAAAATCGATATTAGCTTGAGCTTCTTGATTGTTCGGCGTTTCTTTTTTTTTTTTTACGAAGTGTGATCCCATATTTATAGACCTTAAAATCAAAGAGCCGTTGGAGAGCAATTTGAATTTCGGGCTATATTTGGTAGACTTGCGAGCTTGATGTGGCGTGCCGGGAACGGCATGGCCAAAAGCGTGAATCAGATTTTGTAGCCGTTTGAGGAGGTAGCATCAAATCCGAATTCCGGCTCGATCATACGTGTCTTGTTCTTATTGGATAGCAGACTCACTTTTCGGTGTTGTTCTTCCAACTAAGGTTGACATTCTTCTTGTTCGGATCATCGACGTATGATTGGGTGAAACATCAGATTTCACTGGTGGTGACCGATCGATCTGGAATCGATCACCACCCGATAGAGTCTTCGTGGTGCGGTTGACTTAGCTTCAACTAGCAGATTTCGACCGATGTAGGTCTTCGGGTCCGATCTTCCGAAGTCATCTGATCTTCAAGTATTCTGAGTTTGAGCTTTATGACTCCTGCTGAGATATCTGACTAGATCAGAACGATCTGATCTTCTATTCTTGTCTTGCATTCTGGCCTGTCGGATATCAACTGTCCTTTGAGTCTTCAGATCTGACCTATACATATTGAGTTTCCCCCTCAATATGTGACCTATCTATTTCATCAGTTGTTCTATACAATCATTATCAACTGGTCTCCTATAGCAGGTAATATAAACATCGATCACCTAATGTGTCCGACCGGGTCCTATTACATGTGTTTTTGGAACTTTCATCAAAACTATAAATTTCCCAACAATCCCCAAATGCAAAAATCCGAGAACGGTTAAAGATTTGAGGTCGAATTCCCTATGCAATGTCGTCTATAAGATTATTTTGAAAGTCCTTTGTAATAGACTGAAGTGAGTGCTACCGGAGTTGGTAGATGAATCTCAATTAGCATTCATCTCTGGGAGGTTAATACATGACGATGTATTAATAGCGATAGAAACAATCCATTCTATGAAGAAAATGAGAAAAGGGAAGAAAGTGAATGTTGCCTAAAAATTGATATTTCTAAGGCATAAAATAGAGTAGACTGGAGGTGTCGAATGGCATTCTCGGAGAATGGGTTTTGATGAGAAGTGGTTAAGGTGGATGTGTATGTGTATGCAGACGGTTTCGTATTCTATCATCGTGAACGATAATATGATTGGACCCATTGTCACTGGTAGGGGGCTTCGTCAGGGTGATTCTCTTTCACCATATTTGTTTATCCTTTGTTCCGAGGGACTATCCAGTTTGTTGAACAAAGAGAATAGAACGGACGTCTGCATGGATGTAGAGTGAGTAGAATTATCCCATCTATCAAACATCTTTTGTTTGTGGATGATAGCTTACTATTTTGTTAGGCATCATAGGAAGAAAGCCGAACCTTGAAGGAAACATTCGATCTTTATGAACGTGCATCTTCAAGCCATTAATTATGCTAAATCGGAGATTTTCTTTAGTTCAAATGTGCATACAGAGTTAAAGGAAACAATCAGCTCTATTTTGGGTGTCCATAATCTATTGAACACAGATTGTTATCTTTGACTGCCTTCTATGATTGGACGAATTAAGAAGGATGTCTTTAGTTACCTCAAGGATCGGTTGTAGATGAAACTACAACTTTGACGGAGTACGAAACTCTCAAAAGTTAGCAAAGAGGTGTTAATCAAATATGCGGTTTATTGCATGAGCACGTTCCTCTTGTTGCCGACGTTATTAGATGGTTACGTATTTTGATGAATGCATTTTGGTGGGGTCATGGTACGGATCTGAAAGAATGAGTTAAGTGGGAAACTTGGGAAAAGCCGTGCAAACACAAGAATGAGGGTGGCATGGGTTTTCGAAACCTGCACATCTTCAACATAGCTATGTTGGGAAAGTTTGGATGGAGATTACAAACTACACATGATTCTTTGTTAAGTCGGATATTGAGAGCGAAGTACTAGCCGAATACGAATATCATCCATGCTTCGCTAAGTAGCTCACCTAACTAGACATGGAGAAGTGTCCATTCAACAAAAGACCTTGTGAGGAGAGGGACTCAATGGAATGTCGGGGATGGAGAGAAGGTGAAGATTTGAGGAGATGCATGGATTGATGATGATAGTTTGTTTCGAGTTCATACCACCTTTCCCGACATTCGAAGGCATGGTTATCAAAGATTTCAATATTTCGAAAACAAGAGATTGGGATATTGAGTTGATTGAAGAAGTTTTTTTCGAATGAGGACCAAAAATATATCTTGAAAACAACGCCGGCACCAACAAAGACAATGAATAAGCAAGTATGCCACTATTCCCCCAATGGCATTTGTATTGTGAAATCAACATATCGTTTGACTATGGGGATCATTGCTGATAGAGATGAACTTTCAGATACATGATGGCAGAAGATTTGAAAGTTTAAGGTTCCTCCAAGAATTAAATCCTTCTATTGGGGATTATGCCAAGGTTTTCTGGCGGTGAAGGAGAAGCTCGAACGGTGGTATAGGAACGGGGATCTTATGTCCCGTTTGTGTGGGAGAAAACTAGATAAAGTCTGTGTGGTATTTTTTTGTGGAGTGCAAACTTGGCAGAGGATGTTGGGACCTAGTGGGACTATGGATAAAAATCGATCTTCTTTGTTATGAGGTGAATGATCACGGTGGCCTCTTTAAGAGGGTGGAGACCAATTTCAGTAAGGAGGAAGTGGTGAAAATAATGTCTATCACATGGGTGATTTGGAGGGCACATAGTCAGTTAGTGTGGGAAGGAAAAGACGTTGTACCAGTTAGAGCCGTGTACCAAGCTTCGACGGCTTAACTGAATTGACTGAAATTCGAGTTTCGATAAGCATCGAAGGCACACATCATCAATGTTTGAAATGGCATGCTCCTCCTGCAGAGTATATAAAAATTAACGTAGATGAGACATTTTTTGAGAAGTACCTGAAAACAGGAATCGGTATGGAAATCATCAATGAGAATGGACATCATAATATGTCATGCACCATGTTCAAGGGGAGATATTAGAAGGTTGATGAGGGTGAGGCTTGGGAGGTTTCAGAAGCCATAAAATGGGCTCGAAATCTGGGTTATCAATCCATAATTATCGACATTGATGCTAAGAGTGTTTGGGATGCGCTTCTAAAAGGAGAGACTGATGCAACACCTTTTGGGGATTTTATTGGTACATGTAAAAAAATCATTCCCATTTTTCGAGTTTTTTAGTTAAATGGGTTAGTTGTGCAACTTGTTAATACTAAACTGTGCAACTAGAAAACATAAAAACATGCAATTAACTAATACAGAAACATACAACTACATAACATAGAAACATAGAGACAAGTAGCGATTTTTCATCATCATCATCATCATCTGTTGGGATAACATTTGCCAGGATCTATCAGGATGACCCCATAAACACAAATTTAAATTAACAATTATTACTAGCATGAATTTACCTAAGTGAATTCAAATAATAATTACGCCAACAACGACATGCAAATAAAATTCACGTAAAAGATCCTAGCATGCGAAATTTCTACGAGTTTACGTAAACGTACCCGTTGGAGAGACAGTCTGAGATGGACATGATCAAGTATCTGGCTACTAACCAAAAGTCCTTCTCAAGTATTCCCAAGTCCTCGCTCAATAACCCTGTGGGAGGTTCCCCGATGAACGATTTATAAAACAAAGGAAAAATAAAATTGTTGCACCACCTTTGTGGATTTCTAATATTTCCAGCACATGGAATTGCACTGGGGATGGAAAATTCATCCCCTATTTATAAGAAGGGGTTGGTCGAAAATTTAGAGTCCAATTAGGGTTAGGAAAGATCTTTTCTTGATTTCCAAGAAATCTTGAATATATCCCATATATTCTTCTTTCCATGTGTATTTTTCCACAAAAATCTCACACCCTTATTTACTCCTATTTTTCGAAAATTTCACGAAGATTTGCAAGATTGGATCTTTCTTGAATTTATGAGAAATTCTTGTATTCCAAGAATACATATATTTCTCCATAAAATCTTTCCAAGAAAATCAAGAAAATCTTTCTTCCTTTTCTTATCAAAATTTTCGAAAATTCCTCATTAAAGAAACCAAGTGGGAGATTTCTTGAATTTATGAGATAATCTTGTATTCCAAGAATACTTATATCCTTTCCATAAAATCTTTTCAAGAAAATTTCTTCTCCCTCTTTTCTTTAATATTTTCGAAAAAAGCAAAATATTAGGCAACAAACATTTATTTTATTTTAAGCACCTTTTATTTATTGGACTGTAATTGAGCCTTTAGGAGAATTAAGATGGACCTTCCAATGGACTTCTGTATTCCAATATTGAGTCACAATATAATTCAGCCCATTAATATTAATTAATACCACTATATAATTAATATTGCACTATCCAATCTTAACCCATATTACGGTAATATGGCTTCCGGTCATTATTTCTCGTGTTTAAGGTTATTTAGTCCATTAATTAATTAAGCCACTGAAAAACTTTATATTAATTAATATCTTTATCCTTGGAGTAAGGACAACTCAGCTTATTATCCATACCGGAAAATTAATTCCACTTGCAAGATTTGGTATGATAAAGGTTCCGAGCCCACCAAGGGGACCAATCACGCAAGACTTTGCAAGCACACGATTCTCTGTATTAATCTTAGCAACCGTCGTACAATTAATATTATCCCAAAATATAGGGTATCGAAGTCTCAATGATTCTCTTCCCATTTATAAGTCAAAGCAATAATAACTAATCGCACACGGTCCTTATTAAGTGACAGAGATTAAGAAATCAACAACCACTGAGGTTTAACTCTTCATCCCATAAGTCAGTGCGAATGAGTTTATCCTCTCTGCAGGTCCGCTTCAGCACATCGAATGCACTAGTGTAATCTCTTGGTCAAGACAAACCAATCTGAGACTTACACATCAACTTCTACCAATAGACTGTTCGGGTCTATCTAGGTTGTGAAACACACACTAGTTTACAAGGGACTGTTAACGTGATCTTCTGTGATCTGGTATCACCACGTTAACTACAATGTAACATGTGCTATTATATGAACGGTTTGCAATAAATATATATAACATTCAATAATATTTAAAGCAACAGTGATGAATAATTTATTTCAGTGAATAAGTGTTTAATACATAGGTTATACAAAATAAAAGCATACTTTCACGTATAACCCCAACATCATCATCATCAAATTGCATCTCAGTGATAGTCGTTTCATTGAGGATAAATTCTTACGTTGCAGCAGATTGAATCGGACGCTGTGAAGATTTCGACAGGAATTGAATCTCATTTCTAGGACAATTTCTATTCGCGACGTCATTCTTCTTAAGGGTATTGCCCCAAGGGCAAGACATTTCAACATGAAATTGAACAATCGCGACGTCGTTTCTAGCTCCCAATGAAGAAGAAACAAGCATAATATGGAAAGAAAAAGAGAGGGTCATGATTTCGTGTAGAGAAATGATAGAGGAATTCAGTTTTATTTATAAGGATCTGAATATTATAAATTAGGTATGTCCAGGTGAGTGCACAGATCTTATATCTGTGCACCAGTTGCATATGAGACCTAATAATTTTGTGATTTTTCTTATAAATTGTCAATCTAATTATTATTCATTGTTGTGTCAGCTTACACAAACTCTCCTGTGAAACTTGTTCATAGTATGAAACTGATATCATTACTTATTTATTGATATCACTACTTTTATAAATTAATACAAGTAGCATATAATATTATCAGGGCCGATCTTTATTTGAGTCGAAAGAGACTTTCGACTCAGGCCCGAAAATTTTGTCTTTTTTTTTGGGGGCCCAAATTTATATATATATTATATATATTAATAATTTTGTATTATTGAAAATAAGTTGTAGGTGGTGAAGTGGTACAAGGTTGTACGTTTTCACTGTGAGGTTTAAGGTTCGATTTTGTCTGGAGGCGATCGCATTTTTTTTAATCGTTGTTTTGCAATTTATTAACTTATTCCCATGCTTATTAAATTCTTGAACCACGCTTATTAAAGTCTTGAATCACGCTTATTCCTACACTTATTAAAGCTTTAAACCCACGCTTATTGAAAGCCTTAAAGCCCACACATATTAATTGTTTCTTAAATTAATAATCCCTAATTAATCTGCCATATGCCCATATACCTTCTTTTTACGGCCGTCAAATTTTTTTTTTTTCATTCTGCACACAAGAGAAGAGACAGTGAGGAACAAATCGTGTATACATTCACATTCAACCTCAAAATCCGACCGGGTAATTTATATTCATGTATGTATAATTTTTTCTAATCTTTGTTGATCAATATTTATTAGTAGTTGATTTATTTATTTAGTTTTTTTTATTTTAAACTATTTTTCCAGTATCATGCCTCCTTATAAATATATGTCTGGATATCAAAAGCGGACAAAAAAAAGCAAGAATCGAAGATTTAACTCAAAGTCAAGCTGGAGATATCAATAAATATTTTAGTTCTAATAAACAAGTAGTCACAGAGAGAAACAACGAAGCCACAAATTTATTGGTTGAAGAGACAAGCGAAAAGTTGGATGAGGGAAAAGTAGATGGGGATAATGAATTTGGTTTTGAAGAAGTGACTGAAGCTTATGATACATATGCATCAAATGATAATGAAGAAGTGGTTGAACACGAGAGAAAAGATGATTTTGTTCTACATCAGAATATAAATCAAGAGACTAATCTTGATGATCCAGCAAAGTGGAACAATATTGATCAGAAAGTTAGAGATTTCTTGGTAGAAAGAGGACCTAAGAGAGATGCTCACAACTTTTTTCCTAAAGATAATGCCAAAAGACATTTTGATGCATCACACTGTAGAAGAATTTTGCCAAATGGTGAGGAAATAGATAGAAGGTGGCTATTATATTCAATTTCTTTGGATAAAATTTTCTGTTTTTGTTGTAAGTTGTTCAAGAAAAAAGCAACTTCAGAATTCAGTTTGTTAGCTAATGAAGGCTACAACGATTGGCATAATCTAAGTCGTTCTTTGAGGGGTCATGAAGCTAGTAAAGAACACATGGAATGTATGACTGATTGGCTTGAATTGGAAAGAAGATTAACAAAAAGTAAGACAATTGATGCAAGCATACAAGTTCAAGTCAACAAAGAAAGAGAACATTGTAAACAAGTGCCGCAAAGGGTAATTGCTATTGTGCAACGATTGGCAAAAAAATAACTTAGCATTTCGAGGACGTGTTGAAAAGCTTCATGTAGAAAATAATGGTATTTTCTTGCAAATGATTGAAATGATTGCTGAGTTTGATCCAATAATGAGAGAACATATCTGACGTATCAAAGACCGTGAGACTTATGTTACATATCTGGGATGTAGAATTCAAAATGAATTGATACAAATGTTGGCAGATGAAGTGAGGAAAAAGATAATTGCAAAAGTGAAACGTGCAAAGTATTTTTCTGTGATCTTAGATTGTACTCTAGATGTTATTCACAAAGAACAAATGTCTCTTATTATACGTTGTTTGGATGATTCACAGAGTTCTTTAAAAATAGAAGAATATTGGGTGCATTTTTTAGAAGTGGGGGACACTTCAGGTTTAAGACTTTTTACACACCTTCAAAATACTTTGATCACTCTTGGTCTTGATATTGATGATATAAGAGGTCAAGGGTATGACAATGTTTCTAATATGAAAGGAAGACACAAAGGTTTACAAAGAAGACTACTTGAAGTGAACCCCAGAGCCATTTTTACTCCTTGTGGTTGTTGTAGTCTTATTTTGACATTGTGTGATATGTCAAATTCTTTCCCTAAAACTTTGTCTTTTTTTGGAGTGATTCAACGCATCTATACATTATTCTCTTCTTCAACCAAACGGTGGCGATATTTAAAAATCGTGTGAGGGATTTAACAGTTAAACCTTTGTCACAAACACGTTGGGAGAGTCATGTTGAAAGTGTGAAAGCTATCAAGGAACAAATTGTGCAAATCAAAGATGCTTTACTTGACTTGACAGATGACACTGAAGATCCGAAGACAAAAAGTGAGGATGAATCATTGGTGCTCTATGAATTTGAGAATTTTGAATTCTTGCTTAGCGTGGTAATTTGGTACAAATTGTTACATGCCATCAATATTGTGAGTAAATTTCTCCAATCTGAAACCATGGATATTGATATTGCTATCAAACTCTTGCAAGGAGTCATTTTATTTCTTGAAGAATATAGGGAACATGATTTTGATAAAGCCATGAGCGAAGCTAAAGAAATGGTGAGTCAGATGGGCATTGAAGCTATATTTCGAGAAAAACGCATTGTTCGGAGAAAGAAACAATTTGATGAAAGCAGAACTGAAGGAGTGACACAAACAGCTGAGGAATCTTTTAGTGTAACTTACTTTTTATATATAGTTGATCAAGCTCGTTCTTCTATAGAAATTCGATTTGAGCAATTCAAAAAATATGAAGAGACTTTCGGGTTTTTGCTCAATTTGGAAAGGTTGAGAAATACTGATGATGAAAGCTTGTTGAGATTTTGCAAGAATCTTCAGGGGGCATATACACATAATGGTGTTTCTGATATTGATGGAGATGATTTGTTTACTGAGTTGGATTTCTTGAAGCATGTTTTATCAAAAGAGGCAAAGTCTGCAACTGAAGTAATTAATTATTTGAAGGAAATGGACGGTTGTTTTCCCAATGCTTATATTGCTTATAAGATATTGTTGACAATACCAGTTACAACAGCAAGTGCAGAAAGAAGTTTCTCAAAGCTTAAGCTACGGTTTAAACCGTCGCAACAAGGATTTGCTACGGTTTTTTCCAGTCCGTCGCGACGACTTTTTTCCGTCGCACAAAATATCGACGGATAAAAACTGTTGGGAAATGAATTTAATAAAAAGGATTTTGATTAGATCCCAAAACCCCTGAGTATGACATGTTCAGGATAATCTTGATAGATGAGTCGATTCGTTTAGAGTGTTAAGGATATTATCGCACCATGTATAGTCGGCAGATATAGACAAAGGTTAGTTTCAAGACTCAAGAGGCTCGAGAGAAACTGAAGGCTCAGAGAAACTGAAGGCTCAGAGAAACCTGAAGCCTCAGAGAACCTGAAGACTCAGAGAACTCAAGACTCGAGAACCCGAAGACGAGAGAGAAATCAAGGCACGATAATTACTAAAGACTCAAGAATGTCAACAATGCTCAAGATATCCCTGAATGTTCCGAGGCAATCAAGCCGAGGAATATAGCTGCGTTGGAATCCGGTGACGTGGACCAACGAGAGGAAGACAACCAGCCAGAAAAAGCTGCAGAACTTACAAAGAATAGTATGGATTTGAATGTGATTCTCTCCAACGGTAACATTCAAATCCACACTATAAATACAAGTTCTTCCTTCATTATCGGTGGTGGATGCGTGGAGATTATGCACAAAATGCTACAAAGCCAAAGAGCGTTTATAGTCAAAGCATTCCCACCCTAGAACACAAGTCCCCAGATATACAAATATATTCAAAAGAGTGTTCTAGAACCCAACCTAAGCAACCCACGATGTATCATAAGCTTAGAGAGATTTTCCCAACCTTAGCATTGAGGCTAAACCATTGTAAGGGAAAATCTCACCATAGTTGGAGACAACACCAAAATCCAAACCCCATGGTGAAGTGAGGTAGTTGTTAGGCAATCCCGCGAGGGTGATAAGTCCGGTGGAGTGTGAACTCATTAAACATCGTAAGAGGCAATCCGTGGAGGTGATAAGTCCCGAGGCTAACCCGAGAGGGTGATAAGTCCAGTTTGAGTGAGAGCTCGTAAATATCTATAGGCAATCCCGTGGAGGTGATAAGTCCCGTTTGAAGGAATTTCCTAGGAATGCAGGGGAGAGTGGATGTAGGAGCTTGAGTCTCGAACCACTATACATTGTTGTGTTGTTTCTCGCTTTATGTTCTTATCTTGTCATACGATCAGATTATAAGCAAAACAACACACATGAGTTTAAAAAAAAAAATCAGAATCATCATTCCTTCACCCGCTTTTTTATATGCATCGAACATAATGTTTTCGCTTCAAGACATAAAATGGGTTTTCCAACGGGACCATCATTTGGTATCGAAAGGTGTACTCAACGGATCACTATTTTCAAAGTGATCGCCTCGGTGATCTATTTTAAAACTCGTTTTCTCGATCCGATACCAACAATTGTATCGAGCTCATGGAAAAAGGGGTAAAAGTGTTTGGAAGTCTCACCGAAACAAGGGTTCACCAGATACATGATTCTACAAAGAAGATAAGTATGGTGAATGAGTTATAAATGTAAAATATTGGTCCAATTTATAGAGGCTAAGAAGGGTGCAGATGCAAATTTGAGTTCTCAAAACCTTTTTAGAAAAATTTGCATCACAAGGACAAATGTAGAAATCACGCGATCGATAATTGGATAAAGTTACTACGGATTGACATATCGAGAGTGTCGGGACGATATTTACGCATGTCAAATCGCACCAACTTAGGGAATAGAGGCTACTACTCTAGACTAAGTTTGGGCAAAGAACACTTTCCAAGAATCGCTTAATCGAGGAGAATCGATTAGGTCAACAAAAACTGACATATACAAAGTCGATCAAATGAAGAAAATCACCGAGCTTGAAAACTTCACCAAATCGGATATATCGGTCTATATCGGGTTGAAAGGAAACTTCAACTTGAGGGGGAACTCACGAGAATCAAAAGTAGATGATCAAGATCAAGACATGGCAGCAGCCGAGATCGATCGAGATCAAATAAGTTAGATGAGTTCAAATGATGAGTCAGGCAAAAACCGTAAGTGAAGAAAAGCTAAAACCAAAAATCAAAAAGAGAAGGTTGCAAATCGAGAATATGAGCAAAAGAGATCGATCAAGATCGGGGCGTGATCGAGATCGATATGATAATGAAGCAGATGAAGACCGATCGAGATCGACGTGATCAAGATCGATATGATAAACATGATATGCTAACCGATATAATGACCGATGCTATGTTGATCTAAAGATGTGTTGATCGATTAGTCGAGCTAATCGGATCGGATAAAAAGAAATCGATAGCTTGGGTAAAGTGATCCGAGACTCATAGAAGTAAAAGTAAATTGAGACTCAAGATAGGTCAAAAGACACGAGGGTCAAGATGTCTGGAAGTCAAGAAATCGAACTCGGCCAAAGATGAGTGTCAAGATAATACGATCGATAAGGTCCATTGAAGAAGAATGAGGAGCCGAAAGCCGAAGATGTAAGATCAAGACCAAAAAACCAAGACTTGTAATTCTTTTATGTTTTTTGTCTTTATTTCTTTTGATAAGATCATTGTAATCAGAATCGATAACATACAATCAATGAAACTTTTATCTTTATGCTCAAAGATAATACCTCATTATCTTTTTACATGTCTTTTATGTTGATATGCCGATTGAATGTCTCTCGATCGATTGTATGCTCATATAAAGGGAAACTATATATGATGCTATGGGAGAAATTGTTAAGTATTTAGTAATGATCTATTTAGGAAAGATTCATTCTTGAAGAAATCTGTTGAATGATTTAAATTGATTAGAGATTTACCATTCTTGTAATAGGAAAACTCAAAACCCGAGTATAGGTTTATATGTTTGTAACAAGATAGTTTTGGCATCATCAAAAAGGGGAAATTGTTGGGAAATGAATTTAATAAAAAAGGATTTTGATTAGATCCCCAAACCCCCCGAGTATGACATGTTCGGGGATAATCTTGATAGATGAGTCAGGATTCAGGTTTTAGAGTGTTTGAGGATATTATCTCGCACTATGTATAGTCGGCGATATAGAATGTGTTAGTTTTCAAGACTCGAAGTTTCGAGAGAAATCGAAGGCTCAGAGAAACCTGAAGGCTCAGAGAAACCTGAAGGCTCAGAGAAACCTGAAGACTCAGAGAACCTGAAGACTCAGAGAACCTGAAGACTCAGAGAACTCGAAGACTCGAGAGAAATATCAAGGCACAAGAATTACTAAAGACTCAAGAATGTCTTGAATGCTCAAGATATCCCGAATGTTCCGAGGCAATGGGGCCGAGGAATATAGCCGTTGGAATCCAATCCGGACGCGTGGACCAACGAGAGGAAGACAACCAACCCGAAAAAAAAGTCGCAGAACTTACAAAGAATAGTATGGATTTGAATGTGATTCTCTCCAACGGTAACATTCAAATCCACACTATAAATACAAGTTCTTCCTTCATTATCGTGGTGGATCGTGGAGATTATGCACAAAATGCTACAAAGCCAAAGAGCGTTTATAGTCAAAGCATTCCCACCCTAGAACACAAGTCTGTAGATATACAAATATATTCAAAAGAGTGTTCTAGAACCCAACCTAAGCAACCCACGATGTATCATAAGCTTAGAGAGATTTTCCCAACCAAAGCATTGAGGCTAAACCATTGAAGGGAAAATCTCACCATAGTTGGAGACAACACCAAAATCCAAAACCCCATGGTGAAGTGAGGTAGTTGTTAGGCAATCCCAGAGTGAGGGTGATAAGTCCCGCTGGAGTGTGAACTCATTAAACATCTCAGAGGCAATCCCGTGGAGGTGATAAGTCCCGAGGCGAACCCGGAGGGTGATAAGTCCGATTTGAGTGAGAGCTCCAGTAAATATCTATAAGCAATCCCGTGGAGAGTGATAAGTCCCGTTTGAAGGAATTTCCCTAGGAACAGGGGAGAGTGGATGTAGGAGCTTGAGTCTCCGAACCACTATACATTGTTGTGTTGTTTACTGCTTTATGTTCTTATCTTGCCATACGCATCCGATTATAAGCAAAACAACACACATGAGTTTAAAAGCAAAAAATCTGTAATCATCATTCCTTCACCCCTGTTTTATATGCATCGAACATAATGTTTTTGCTTCCGCACGCGCAAAATGGGTTTTCCACCGGGACCATCAAAAACCGTCGCAACATAGCGACGGTTATGACGTCATAATCTGATCGTTAAACGATGCATTTCCGTCGGTATTCGTGACGGAAATTTTCGTTGACATGTGCGACGGTTATAACTGTCGGTATCAGCGACGGTTACAGTCGTTGATGTTGGGAAATTTATAGTTTTGAAGAAAGTTCCAAAATCACATGTAATAGGACCGGTCGGACTGTCGCACGCCCGATGTTTACATTCTTGCTATAGGAGACCCGATTGATAATAATTGTATAGAAAAGCGATGTAATAGATAGGTCACATATTGAGGGGGAACTCAATATGTATAGGTCGAATCGAAGAATCGGTAAGAAAGTCGATATCCGAGGTGTAACGTTAAACCAGAACGGAAGATCAGATCGAACTGATCTAGTCAGATAACTCAGCGGAAGTCATGAAGCTCAAACCTCGAATACTAGAAGATCAGATGACTTCCAGAAGATAAGACCAGAAGACCTACATCAGTAGGAGTCGGCCGGTTGAAGCTAAGTCAACAGCGCGAAGACTCTATCAGTAGATCGATCGACACCAGACCGATCAGTCACCATAAGATGAAAAACCGATGTTTCATCTTATCATACGTCTGCGATCTAAACAAGAAGAATACCAACCTTAGTTGGAGGAACAACACTGCAAAGCAAGGCTTCCATCCAATAAGGAAGAGACACGTATGAACAGAGCTGATACTCGCAGGATTCGATGTTGCTCTCTCAAACGGCTAAAATACACATTCACGCTTTTCGCCATGCCGCCTCAAGACGCCACATCAAGCACGCAAGTCTACTAAAATAGCCCGAGATTCAAATTGCTCTCCAACGGCTCTTTGATCTCAAGGTCTATAAATATGGGATCACACTTCAGAGTGAAATACTGAAATGCTTGGACAAACAACATAATCAAGAAGCTCAAACTATAGTCGATTTCCATACGAAGAACACAACAACAAAAAGCTTATTTTATATTGTGTTCATCCCATAAGTTCTTAGCAAGAAATCTTTTCATCTAGCTATTAGGTCTGCTTTGTATGCGCAAGGAAAGATTTCATAGTTGGAACCTCAACAATCTTACCCAAACCCCAAGTTAGGATAAGTTGTTTAGCAAGATTCGATCTAGGGTTTCTAATCTTGATTGATCAGGATCGGTTGAGTGAGAACTCTTAAAACATCTGTTGGTGTATTGTGTTGGACTAACACACTAAACTAAGTCCGATCGGTTAAATTCGGTTAAGTTGGTTAAGTTGGTGCCCCTTGTGAAAGGGAAGAGTGGATTATTAGGACCGGTTTGTCAGAACCACTATAAATCTTTGTGTGCCTTTATTGCTTTGATTAATCGCTCTCACATCGCACAATCTTAAAAGCGATACATATTCTAAGTTAAGATCGGATAGCACCAAGCTTCGATCCGACGGACCGATATTTCGTCATCCGATTAAAAGATAAAACTTGGAATCGATTTACAAACCGGTTTTTCACACGGGTAAAACTTAAGCTTCTTGACACATCGATTAATCGATAGTTATCGAACCGATCTGTTATGCGTTGATAAGTTGGTTATCGAGACTAAACCGATCTTTTCGCAGACTCGACAAAGTATTCGCTCTCACTTTTGATCTGACGAAAAAGTTTTTGTAAGTCTATTCACCCTCCCTCTAGACTTACGCCCTCCATAACCTTGATTCGGGACCTACAAGTGGTATCGAGTTTGTTGGTTCTTCCGACCAATCGACTCGTGTCATTGTGGTCAATCGAGCCCGATCTTGAAAAACCGTTTTTTAAAAACTCATTCATTTTCCAAAATCACTCGGCATGGATAACTGCGTCAGGTATGTATCATGATCTGCTTAGAAGTTCTCAATTGATGAGTATGCGATTGGGCTATATATATGTCCAACCATCTGGCTTGATCGAAGGCGAATGATGGAAGTCATCGAGAGAGGACCCATCATCATTTACTACGACAATCCTGCGATGGGAGGAGATCGGACTTTCCCAATTGGAAGTCTTTATGCGAAAAAGCCCAGCCCTGATGGACACAGAAGAAAGAAAACTGCATACTCTGGACACCATTGCAAGACATATCATCATGAAGACAATGGATAAGGTCACCAAAGAAAAGATTAAGTATCTCAAATCTGCGAAAGCAATGTGGGATACTCTGGTTGAGATCCGCGAGGGAAATGAGCAGATAAAAAGACAAGTAGTCTTCGTTTAACCGGTGAAGTTCGAGAAACCAAGATGTTGCCCAACGAAACCATCAACGAACTCGATGGAAGAATTACAATGTCTATAAACAAGCCGAGAACTTGGTAGAGAGATGTCTGATAAAGATATCAACTATAAGATCCTAAGGTCTCTCACCAAGAAGTGGGACATGAAGGTCACGGTAATCAAAGATTGCCAGGACATTTCAAGAATGAAACCTAGTAGCTTGTTCTTGAGTCTTAAAGCTCACGAGTTCGACGATTGAAAGAGGTCAAGTCGACGAAGGTCAGGTCCCTCGCCGAAACCCTCGACTTCAAAATCGGTTTTTTCAAGGTAAACAAGAGTGAGAACAAAGGCCAATGAACCCATTGGAAATATATTAAGTCGCGTATCAGATCGCTTTGCTTACTGTGAAGCTTTGAGAAGTCGATATACAACTTGGGTAAGTATCAAGATTTTATAGGACTATCAACATACCGAGATTTCAGATAGGAGATCGCATAATAGATCTCCGTGAAGAACCAGATCCGATGATCGGAGGGATCACAGAGATGAAAGGAAAGAGATAGTCGAGCCGAAGGAAAGAAGAGAAAATCAATCGACAAGAGAAGTTCGCACCACCATCGAGAAAGGAAAGTCACCGACAGGTCATACGGGCGGAGTGATTCACCCGGAAGAAAAAGTTCGTGGATCAAGGAGCGGCTTTATCAGGTGAGAAGCCAGTCACTATAAGACAGATCGCCTGCACGACGCCAGAGAGAGGGAAGAAAAGAGGAACAAAAGAGAGCAATTTATAGAGACGTAAGAGCTATGGTTGTCGACACGCCAGAATCGACGATTCCTATCGCGCCTCCGAGGACTCCGGATACTCTCTCAGAGAAGACCTGCCGACCAGAAGAAGGGCCGACTTCTATGAAAATGAAGATCCGATATTCTCGCCGACGATGATGAACTCGCTCGATGGCCGTGGAGGACCAAATCCGAGGTAACCTCCAAACCCGCCGCTCGCTTACACCAATATCATTAAGACACTTTGGGGAGATTGACCAGCAGGCTCTACTCGAGAGCAATTGCTTGAAGATCTCTCCAATGCAAAGAGACACTTATGCTATTGTGGAAGCCGAGAATGATAAACCGAGGACAGAAATAATCACTTTGTCAAGAAAATGATCTCAGGGGAAAGCCTCCGAACTTAGATCAATTAAATCGCCGTAAGGTAATCGAGGAATTTAAAATTCTCGGGTTAAAGCTTCCGATCAAAAAGCAGATCAAAGATCGATGGAAATTAACAGACAAAGAAGTCGATGACTTCAAAATCTTGCAAGCAAAATTCGATGAGCTATTCCAATGCATGAAAGTCCAAATCCTCCGAGGATAATCTGCGAAGAAAATAGATGTTTTTTCAAAATCATCTAAAACCGTTAAAGACATGAACGCCTATTTTCGAATAAAGATTGATAAGGAGGACTTGGCTATGAGAAACCCTCCACATCCTCAAAAGCCCCGATCGATTCATCTCGTAAAGGTGTAATCGGGCAATTTCAAAAAAAGATACACCAAAAGCTAAACTTGTATCTAATAGGGGTAAGAGACCGGTTTGAAGGTAAAGGCAAGTGCCCTAACCGTAAAGGGAATGTAAATGGACCCCAATCGGTAAAGCATCACCGAGGAATCAACGGAAGAACCCGGTTCTTTCGAAGAGACCTCAAACCCGATCAACAGATCGAATCTAAAAGACAACCTACAAAAGGAAGTCTAATCGAGACCCGATCAAGGTCACCGCCTAATAAGCATGCTTCGGTAAACCGCGAAAACCATCTATGCGAAAAGGATATGAATCTTTTGATGGTAGCAATGCATTTACCCCCCTATAGTCGAAATTTAGGTCAAGACTAACCGAATTAATTGGATAAAAAGAAGACAAACCGAAAAGTTAAATCATAAGTCTTCTAAGTCATCCAAGGTTCACACAAGTAATCATACAAATCCGAAAGCATATAAGGATAAGTATGATTATGTTGATGGTATGGGAGACAAATCGGGCCTTCTCGATCCGACCGATCACAATAGAAGTGCTCGCTTGTATGGATCCCAAATCCAAACCTAACCCTCGAGGACCCAATCCGAAAAGGGTACCTAAAGCTCGATCCGACAGAGGTTCGCGTGGGTCCGCCAACAAAGGAGGTGTGCAAGCAACTATCGGTACATCGATAGTGGATGCTCAAGGCACATGACAGAAGCAAACATCTCCTCGGTTCCTACATAGAAATGTAAAGGGCCGCTGCGGTACTCTTTTTATATGATGATAACTTTGGTTATACCAAAGGGTTCGAACTTAGAGAATGATGATGTACAAGCTAATCGGAGTCTCGTATGTCGGGAAGGTCCCAAGACAACCTATTATCGGTTTCACAATTGCGACAACGGATTCGGTGTTGAGTTCTCGATCGATCAATGCACTATCAAAAAATCGAAGTCACTCAACGATTTTTGCTAATCGGTTCAAGAAAAGGACGATCTACCGGTGATTGGAACAGCTTGTCCAAGAAATGCGTCACGATTGTTAAGAGTTCCAAAAGTAGCGATTGGCTCGGCACAAAAAGAATGAGCCATCCGAACTTTAAAACTCTTAATAAGATAGCTAGGATGTCTCTAGGGAAGGACTTCCGAATGAAGTGTTCTCAAAGGATCGGACATGTCTTGCATGTCAAGGGAAAACAGTCAAAGCTTCATTCAAAGGAATTTCGACAAAGATCCATCAGAGTACTTCTTTCATATGGATCTGTTTGGACCCGATTACACGGTGCCTCAACGGACGCAAATACACTCGTAATCGTGGATGACTATTCCAAGTTTACCGGTTATATTCTTACATAAGAAGAATGAGGCGACAACCAAGATACCCGAAGCCGCTAAGAAGATTACAAAATGAGAAGGGTGTAACAGAGTAAAAATCAGATCGGATAAAGGTACATAATTTCGAACTCTTTTTATTACCGATTTTTGCTCTAAGTTTGGTATACAACATGAAACATCGGTGCGAGGACGCCACAAAGAATGGAGTAGCCGAAACGGAGAAACAGAACTCTCAAAGAAGTTCTTTCGAACAATGTTAATTTGAACATGCGATACCAAACCGTTTAAGGTATAATCAATCAACACCGCATGCCATACGCAGTAACGGATGTCTCTCGACTAAGGCTCACTACAAAACACCTTATGAACTATGGAAGGGCGAGAAAACCTCGTGTTTCTTACTTCCATGTTTTTGGAGTGCAAGTGTTTCATACAATAATGGGAAAAGTCGGTTGAAGACTTTTGAGGCCAAGTCCGATGAGGGTATATTTCTAGGGTATTCCTCATCTAGCAAAGCTTTCAGGGTCTACAACAAGCGAACCCTAATTGTGGAAGAAACACCCATGTAACTTTTGATGAAGCATCTTACGATCAAGAGAAATCGCCTCGTAAACAAAAGTACGATCTACGAACCACGATATTGGAAAATGGATCACTAACGATCAAGGAAAAGGATCAAATCAGATCAATTTACATTCGAGATCTAGGTGATTCACCAGATCAATCGATCCTAAGGTACGATCAACTGCCGATGAAAAGTTCGATTCAACAGAGATAAGAAGAATCGAACCATCCGGTTCAGGGGAACTTCGAAGTTCTCACGAACGACATCGACACATGATGAGTCCAACATCACCGAGACTTGTTCTTATCAAGTGGACCATAACCTGCGACCACTCCCAATCGCTAGTAATAAGATTTTATCGTAAACGGACGATGTTCTCAAAACCGACGCAAATCGTAGCAGAAGGACTGGATAACCGATCATCCAACGACCGATAATCGAGACCCGTCTCGATAAAATTAAAACTAGACATCGATTGGTGAAAGTGCCATGTATTGTTGTTATCTGTCTATGAAGGAACCAACTACAATAGAGGAAGCATTACAAGGCATAAACCGGATTCTAGCCATGCGGGAGGAGTCGAAACAGTTCGAGAGAAATGAAGTATGGGGAACTAGTAGGCAGACCCGGTCATCAAGGCGTAATTGGCACGAAATGGATCTTCAAGAACAAGAGAGATGAGAAAAATGTTATCACCGTAAATAAAGGCAAGACTTGTTGCTAAGGGGTATTCACAATCGGGAAGGAATTGATTACGATGAGACCTTTGCAGTCGGCCGCCGCCTTTGAAGCCATAATTTGGGTGTTTTCGCATATGCTTCCCACGAGGGTTCATCATGTATCGATGGACGTAAAGAGTGCTTTCTTAAACGGGTACTAGCGAGAGGAAGTTTATGTCGAACAACCTCCGTGCTTTGAAAAGGGCAACCAAGTGTATCGTTTAAGAAAAAGCTCTTTTACGGGCTGAAAAACAGGCTCATGAGCTCGGTATGATACACTCTCTCAGTTCTTGATCGAAAGTGGGTTCACTAAAGGAACAGTGGACAGAACCTTATTCAGAATAGAAGATGGAGAAGATATTCTGATGGTTCAGATTTACGTGGACGACATCATCTTCGGATCTCCTAACAAGAGCCTATGTGAAAGATTCAGCAAACTGATGCAAGGGAAATTCGAGATGTCCATGATGGGTCAGATGAATTACTTTCTAGGTCTCCAAGTTAAACAAAGTACGTATGGATATTCATCTGCCAAGCAAAGTACACTAGGAATCTATTGGCTAAGTTTGGAGTTCAAAATAGTAAGGAAGCCAAAATTCCTATGATGACTGGATTCAAGATGGATCCAGATGAGGCTGGTCAGAAAACAAATCAGAAGGAATATAGGGCTCTCATTGGATCTCTATTATACCTGACTGCCAGCAGACCAGATATCACTTTTGCAGTAGGTGTATGTGCAAGATTTCAAGCAAATCCAATGATCAGCCACCTAGAAGCAGCTAAGCGGATTCTTAAGTATCTGAAGGGAACAATAAACCTTGGTTTATTCTACCCATCAGATGATAATCTAGAGCTTAGTGGGTATTCGATTACGATTATGGAGGTTGCAAGATCGATGAAAAAAATCAACCTCGAGAACATGTCGGTTCTTAGGAAGTAAAAACCGATCTCGTGGTTTTCAAAAAGCGGGACATCGATTACATATATCTACAAATCAAGCGTAATATATGGGTGCAGGAAAATTTGTTGTTCCCTAATCGCCCGCTCGATCGCCAAGTGAGGATTACAACATTGTAGCTAAAAACGTACCTATATTCTGTGACAGTAATAGTGCTATTGCAATCACTCAGAATCCGGTTCTACATACAAGATGCAAGCATGTGGATGTCAGACACCACTTTATAAGAGATCACGTTGAAAAGAAGAATATCAGAATGGAAAAGATTCATCTTGATATCTGTACCCCGATATTCTAACCAAGCCACTAGGCCGAGATCGATTCGAGATTTATGCAATGAGCTAGGACTTCTAGATCTTGGAGAAATGTCACCAAAAAATGTTTGATGGAATGTTCTCAGAACTAGTGGTTAAGAGACTAACCAGATCGAGAGAAATCGATTGAGTTTGGTATCTTAACCGATCTCAAGAGGCGATAAAAAAAAAATCGATAAGACTTACACGCCATTGCAGATCCAAAGGAGGCGACGATTTTAGTTTATCGATTTAAAGTCTATCAGTTTAAAGGAACTGATCAGATTCAAGGTTTATCAGATTAAAGGAAAATGCTCAGTTTAAAGGATTATCTGATTAAATCAATTTGGTTATAGTATTTCTTTGTGAATCGATTTAGCTGATATTCAACAAGCAAGATTCAGAGATTAAGAGCTAACAATCGTGATAAGAAAGGGGAATTTACACAACGATGAAATAATGAAACTTTTTCATTGATAAAAACCCGAAGGTGAGGTTACATTACGAATTACAAGTACAAGAAGACCCGAGAGGTCAAGACATAAATGTTAACCAAAAATCCTACACCTATAACCCTAAACCTTCATCCTAACCCCTGAAGGGAAAGAGAGAGATTTTAAACTCTCATTTTCCCCACTTAACAAGGGGTGAGAGAGGAAAAAGAACGTAATCCCAAGGCGGTCGCAAAAAGTCAAGATCAAGAAAACGGAGCGGGGCCGCCTTGATAGGGGATTCTTAAGCCCGGAGCCCTAAAAGGAAGTGTAGTAGGGCTCTCCAAATTGTTAAATGGAGCACGTGCCAAAGAGTTGGTCGTCAGATCTCATGGGCACATGTGTCGATATTTTATACAAAGACTAAGTCCGATGGTTCTGGTTACGCTATCAGATAGACACACAAGGTGCATACTGTTAGAGGAGAAGTGTCTTCTCGCTTGCAACAGCAGATCCGATCCGCCTGGTGGTAGAGAAGCTTTTTGCGGCAATCGTATGTGAAATCGAAGATGATGAAGAAAAACAACAATAAGGGATGCAAAGGGTTGATTTGAGAAGGTGAAACCATATAAAGGGTGTAAAAGTGTTTTAGGAAGTCTCAGGAAACAAGGGTTCACCAAGATACATGATTCTTACAAAGAAGATAAGTATGGTGAATGGGTGATGTTGTGTAAAACATTGGTCCAATTTATAGAGGCCAAGCAAGGATGCAAATGCAATTTCCATTTCAAGAAGCCTATCAGAAATTTGCATCAAAAAAGGACAGAGTGTAGAAATCACGCGACCGATAATTGGATAAATTTACGGTTGATTGACATATCGAGAGATTGCAGCGATATTTACGATGTCAAATCACGCCTACTTAGGGAATAGAAGCTACTACTCAAGACTAAGTTTTGGCGGTAACACTTATCCCAAGAATTGGCTTAATCAAAAAGAATCGGATGAGGTCAACCAAAATCTGATTATTTACGAGAATATGATCAGATGAGAGAGATCATTTGAGCTTGAAACTCCAATAAATCGGATATATCGATCTATGTCGGAAATATCGGTTGAAGGGGAACTTCAAGCGATCAAGGAGGATCAAAAGGGAAATCGGACGATTAAGGAAAGATCGGCTAAGCTTTGAAGTTTCAATAAATCGGATGCAATGGAGAAGATCGGTTGAAAGGATCGATTGAGAAATTTCTTAAGGCTTAGCAGAATGATTAAGATCAACAAGTGGAATCAACATTGACAAGTAATCTCGACCGATTACAATATCACCAACCAGAATCATCTCTTTTTCTCTTGTTCTTTACTTATTTATCGGATCGATTCGATATTATTTGCCTTCTGCATCCCATTATCCTTGTGACGTACTCTGCAAATCATTTAATGCGGGCGTGGGGTACATGTATTAATCGCTACTTGATCGTGCTTTTTAAATCCAAAAGCCAGATGTATGCGTTTTTCGACCCACGATCAAAACCGCTAAACTGGAGCGCACAATCTTTTCAAAACGTTTGATCTTCAAAATCTTGTCTTATTGTTCCTCCGCCTCTATATAAGATTCATCAAACCTTACGAGTTTTTACGCTTCACAAACTTGCATTACTTTCCTTCGAAAAACTTCAAATTTTCTACGTTTCAAAACGATTTCTTAGAGTTCAAAATCTTCTCACGAAAATTTGAATCTGGTAATATTTTCTTTTAAGCTTAATGATGAATCTTTCTTTCCGATAAAAACGTTGATTTCAAAAGTTGTTTTTTGAATTTATGCTTCATTGCCTTTTGTTTTTCGCAGTATGATATTGATATTGATTATGCACAAATTTAATGAGTCTATCTCACGTAGATGGCCACTCATGGACTAGGAAAGATCATGTGCAACTATGCGGAACCGCAATCTAAGATCTTTGAGGATAAGTTCGTTCGGTTTGGAACCATCGAGGATTTCGGAATCCATGGAGGTGGAACAAATTCTGAAAGAAGGTGGATCGAAACATATTGCGCTTTCATCGCAATCCAAAGGATGCAAAGATGGCACTACAATTCTTGCGTAATTTGGAGTGTGGATACAGAAAAAACCGTAGAGACTGATGATGTCGCGGTCAGCGGAGAAGAAATCGGATCGACAAATGCGAGACATCACTCGTCTGCATTCAAGCTTACCAAAGGGGACCCCATCTCAGACACCACGGGGGAGAATGAGGGAAGAAATCGAGAGGAGCTCTTAAGAGAGGCGGACAAACATCGAAGCGGATTCATCGGGGCAATGCTCAAAAAAAGTACAGGGATTGTTTGACATTACGTCAAGAACGATCATGGGAATCTCTATTTAGCCCAGATGCTTTCTACATCGGTCAAAATGTACAAAGATGGCAGCAATAATTGATGGGGCTCGAGAACATCAATCACGGCTTCACGAAAGCCATCTTGCTCCAAGAACACGAAAAAATTTGGAGTCCAATGAATCCGGTGGTGTCTTTCGAAAAAAGAGAGTCACAATCTCAACAAGGTTGCGGTTATATTGAAGGACAAAAGCGCGGCGGAATGGAATCGAATGGATGAAGTCCTACAATGCCTTCCTCTCATCAACTTCGTTATATATGGGCCACCGAGACGATGACAAGGAGCCCACTCCAACAAAACCGAAGAAAGGAAAGAAAAAAGAAGGCGCCTCATCCACACGGGGTTGCTCCACGTAAAAAGAAACTAAAATCGGTGAAGGCCGGAGAGAAGAGGCCAAAGAAAGCAAAAAGCTACCATGACTCTAGCACTAGAAGATGAGTCGGAAGAAGATAGAAGCCGGAAGCGATCATTTGCGCAACAAAGAATGTAATCGATGCGGACAAGCTTCTCGCGCAGGGGCTCGGCTGTAACGATCCGAGGTAGAAGCACAAACCGATAAATCTCCTTCTCCTCAACCTCAAAGGTTGATTCACCGCCGGACTAAAGGCCGCCTGAGCATGTCTCTCCGCTAGTTCACTGCTCATGAACTCCGAATCTAGATATGGCCGCCACTACAAAGAACCCTTTGCAGGCCGAACCAATCGAGACAACTTCCACGACTTTCAAGCACAAAACTGAAGCTTCCACATCTCATCCAACAGAACGGGACAGATAATTCTCAGATTCAGATCAACAAAGACCATCACTGGAAAAATGGTCGGACTAAGAATCGAACGAGAGATTGATGAGACGATTCCAACAACCGGTCGCCCATCCCGCTATAAGAGAAGAAGTCATGGAGATCCTCACCGAGAGATCTCGTTAAAAAGCCTTCTCTCGATCTTATTTTACTTGTTGAGCGGATGGGTGGTGCGGATGAGTTCGCAGATTTTGACTTCGATATGAGGAAGTCTCGCAAAAGTGGATCATCAAATTGAGCTCATATCCGATAAACTCGGAAAGCTCGATCCATGAGAAGTTGGAATCTTGGGAAGAAGAAAAAGTCGAGATCGCCAAGAAGCTCCCGTAAATGACGCTGAAATGGAGAATGCGGGAGCTGCCGATGAAAGTAGAATCGGTGTCTTAGTTCACGCACCAACCACCGGAGGCACAAACAATCAACCCGATCAAGTGATGGATCCAATTCCTACATCTCAAATCACCATCGATCAACTTCAGAGATCAAATCTTGTCTCAAAGATCTCCAAAAAAGAAGAGATTGAGGAGTGCTAATCGATCGAGAGACAAATTAGTCTCAAACAAATCGAAGCAATCGAGATCGGTTCTCCCAATCCATGACCACCATGTCCGCTGAGCTTAAAAAATCGCTTGATGACAAGTCAAAAAGTGGATCAAAAATCAATCTTCTTTTTCTCGACGCCACCGAGAAAAAGGCTCGAGTTATCGTAAGAGAAATTTGACAAAATGATTTGGACACTCTCGCTACAATGGAAACCCGCCAAGACAGAAATATTACAACCGTTCGAGAATCTAACAGCTCAAACTTCGTGTTTATCGCTAATGATCTAAATCGAGGCATTATCCGATTAACTTTGGCTCTCGACTTCCCACCTCAATGCGCTTTTTTTGATCAAACCAAAAAGGGGAAGGATCTGAGAAACCAACTGACACATCGAAGATCTCGATTCATACGGATAAGGCCCATGGACAAAGCTCAATTGCAAGAAAAAGGTCATGGTCTTTGGGACATCAAAATCGACGGACGATTACTCGGACCAGAAAGTCACCAGAAGAAGCCGGCTAGGGATCTGGCCGATAAGGAGCTACCGTGAAGATTGTCCAAAGAGCGAATGGATCAAGAAGAAAGAAGGGCGTAAAAAAACGGGCACAAGCGAATGGTTGAAACGAAGTTCAAATCAAGGGCTAAGAAAGGATTGGTGAAAAATCGCACGAGTAACCTCGGTTGCAAAGAAGAGTCGGCGAGATCATACCAAAAACCGCCGCACACGCTAAGAGGTTTGAGGAATGGAATAAGATCGAAGTGAATGGCTTCTAGATGCCTTTGTCATGATCTTGTTCCAAAAGAAGAATCACCCGGATGATGAGTTCCTCAACCGGTTACGTAATAAATATCCGACTTTTCGGAAGTATTCGGAAAATGAGGCCAAGCTTATAAATGTAAAGATATCTCGCCAAGAGTATGATCATTAATATACTTTTCGAAGAAGGCGGATGGCTCATTTGACAGGTGGCATTTGAGAGATTCTACTGACATCTTGAGCAAATCGCATATAACCGATCAAGTGCGGATAACCGATGTCAAATGGAAACTCTATCGAGTTTTCAACGTTCCACAAGACCAAAGAGAAATGCGGAAGGATACAAGCCAAGAGTGAAGAATCAAGAAGGCGTCAGGATGGATCATTTTGCTTTTAAATTCAAAACTTTTTTCGATGTAACATGTAATCAACATATCTAATGAAAAGTTTATTTTTTCGATCCCAAGACAAAATCTCTTTTGTCTTCTCGATTACTTGCTCTTTAACTCGTTTCTATACTTATCAATCGTTTGGTTTCTCAGTGTTTTGGTTTCATCAAAAGGGGGAAATTGTTGGGAAATTTATAGTTTTGATGAAAGTTCAAAATCACATGTAATAGGACCCGGTCGGACACATTAATGACCGACGATGTTTACATTATCTTGCTATAGGAGACCGGTTGATAATAATTGTATAGAAAAAGCGATGTAATAGATAGGTCACATATTGAGGGGAACTCAATATGTATAGGTCGAATCTGAAGAATCAAGAAATGGATAAACCGGCGAACGTTAAACGAGCGGAAGATCGGATCGAATCATCTAGTCGGATAACTTCGGCTAAAGTCATGAAGCTCAAACCTCTAATACTAGAAGATCGGATGACTTCCGGAAGATAAGACCAGAAGACCTACATCGGTAGAGTCGGCCCGGTTGAAGTTAAGTTGGAAAAGCATGGGAAGACTCTATCAGTGGTAGATCCGTTCGGTTTGATCGAATTGTTTCATAAGATGGCGATGTTTCATCTTATCATACGTCACGATCTAAACAAGAAGAATACCAACCTTAGTTGGAGGAACAACACCGCAAAAGCAAGGCTTCCATCCAATAAGGAAGAGACCGTATGAGCGAAGGCGATACTCGCAGGATTCGATGTTGCTCTCTCAAGCGGCTAAAATACACATTCACGCTTTTCGGCCATGCCGTTCTGAAGCAAGACGTCACATCAAGCCCGCAAGTTCATTAAAAAACTCGAGATTCAAATCGCTCTCCAACGGCTCTTTGATCTCAAGGTCTATAAATATGGGATCACACTTCGAGTGAAATACGGAAATGCTTGGACAAACAACATAATCAAAGAAGCTCAAACTATAAAGATTTCCGCACGAAGAACACAACAACAAAGCTTATTTTATATTGTGTTCATCCCATAAGTTCTTAGCAAGAAATCTTTTCATCTAATACAGTCGGTTTTTCTGCTGAGGAAAGATTTCATAGTTGGAACCTCAACAATCTTACCCAAACCCCAAGTTAACTGATTAAGTTGGAGCCACATACCATCTCGAACCCAACCACCAAACATCTCATATATATAAGACACCAAGCCTCCTAATTAAATGAGGCATTTATTCACTCCCGTGACGGACTGAACACGGGACCTTGGGCGCCTGAGCGGGGATCAATTCCGCTCGAACACTTGCTTTCTTGCGTCTATTTAATGAAATTAATACTATATGTCCTAAAATTCGTTTTTTAAACAATTTTTTTTTAAAATTCTTTATTTCAATTATCTTATTTATTAATTCAATCACATTTTTATATATAATTTTTTTTATATAAATTAAAATTAAAATTATATTATATTTTATTAAATATATATTTTTTACTTGTTTTTTTTTAAAAATTATACATTTTCAATCTAAACAAGTTATATATACTTTTCTATCTAAACAAGTAATACTTTTCTATGTAAAAAAGTAATACTTTTCTATCTAAATAAGTTATATATACTTTTCTATCTAAACAAGTAATACTTTTCTATGTAAACAATTAATACTTTTCTATCTAAACAAGTAATACTTTTCTATGTAAACAAGTAATACTTTTCTATTTAAACCAAGTTATATATACTTTTCTATCTAAACAAGTAATTCTTTTCTATGTAAACAAGTAATACTTTTTATCTAAACAAGTTATATGTACTTTTCTATCTAAACAAGTAATACTATCTATATAAACAAGTAATACTTTTCTATTTAAACAAGTTATATATACTTTTCTATTTAAACAAGTAATAATTTTCTATGTAAACAAGTAATACTTTTCTATCTAAACAAGTTATATATACTTTTCTATCTAAACAAGTAATACTATCTATATAAACAAGTAATATTTTTCTATTTAAACAAGTTATATATACTTTTCTATCTAAACAAGTAATACTTTTCTATGTAAACAAGTAATACTTTTCTATCTAAATAAGTTATATATACTTTTCTATCTAAACAAGTAATACTTTTCTATATAAACAAGTTATATATACTTTTCTATCTAAACAAGTAATACTATCTATATAAACAAGTAATACTTTTCTATTTAAACAAGTTATATATACTTTTCTATCTAAACAAGTAATACTTTTCTATGTAAACAAGTAATACTTTTCTATCTAAACAAGTTATATATAATTTTCTATCTAAACAAGTAATACTATCTATATAAACAAGTAATACTTTTCTATTTAAACAAGTTATATATACTTTTCTATCTAAACAAGTAATACTTTTCTATGTAAACAAGTAATACTATCTATATAAACAAGTTATACTTTTCTATTTAAACAAGTTATATATTTTTTTTATCTAAACAAGTAATACTTTTCTATGTAAACAAGTAATACTTTTCTATCTAAACAAGTTATATGTACTTTTCTATCTAAACAAGTAATACTATCTATATAAACAAGTAATACTTTTCTATTTAAATAAGTTATATATACTTTTCTATGTAAACAAGTAATACTTTTCTATGTAAACAAGTAATACTTTTCTATCTAAACAAGTTATATGTACTTTTCTATCTAAACAAGTAATACTATCTATATAAACAAGTAATAATTTTCTATCTAGACAAGTTATATGTAATTTTCTATCTATCTAAACAAGTAATATTATTCTATATAAACAAGTAATACTTTTCTATCTAAGCAAGTTATATGTACTTTTCCATCTAAACAAGTAATACTATCTATATAAACAAGTAATACTTTTCTATTTAAACAAGTTATATATACTTTTCTATCTAAACAAGTAATACTTTTCTATGTAAACAAGTAATACTTTTCTATCTAAACAAGTTATATATACTTTTCTATCTAAACAAGTAATACTATCTATATAAACAAGTAATACTTTTCTATTTAAACAAGTTATATATACTTTTCTATCTAAACAAGTAATACTTTTCTATGTAAACAAGTAATATTTTTCTATCTAAACAAGTTATATATACTTTTCTATCTAAACAAGTAATACTATCTATATAAACAAGTAATACTTTTCTATTTAAACAACTAAAAAAAATGAAAAATATAATATACATAAATAAACATTATACATAAACCATAAATAAACGATAAACATTATACATATATAAAAAAATAGAGTTTTATAAACAAAAATTTAAATGAAAAAAAAGTGTCGCCTCATGAAAAAAAAAAAATAGAGTTTCATAATAAATGGTCGGGATAAAAGTCTTCCCCCTTATCCCCCAAATTAGCAGTATAAAGAAAATTACTATCGAAACCGATTTCATCATCGCCATCGCCAACCCTCAACACCACGCCACGCCGCCACCACCGCCACCACCACTTGCCACCACCACCACCGCCGCCTCCACCAACACCGCCACCAACACTACCAATGACTTGGCCACCGCTGCCACCACCACCACGACTGCCACCGCCACCGCCACCGTCCTCGAAATTAATGGTGTCGAGAAAAAAATCTGGTGAGCAGCCCATTTGAACGGCCAGAGCGGATGCAAGCCGCTGCCATTTCCGTTGATTTTCTTCTCTGATCTCAGCAGTCACCTGCTCTCTAATTTGTTTAGCCGTCTGCTGTGGCTGTTGCGGCTGCTGCGGTGGCTGCGGTGCTGAAGTAATAGAGGTCTGAGACGAGTAGGGCTGGCGGAAGACAACCTACCGTAGCCGAAAACCCGTTGTCTATGGATGTCGGCCTCCTCCACATAGATCCGATTCAAATTAATTGGAGGAACTGGTGGATTTGAACCTGATGGTTCACCCACCTGGGCCTGGCTGTCAGCTTCGATCCTATCTCGAACCGCTCTCTGTAAAAATTAAATATTATAATTAAGATCAGACGTAATAATTATAAAATACAACATTAATTACTTACGTGCACGTGGGTGTTGCGGCTGTAGGTGGAGGTCCCCATATCCTCTTCGTAGGGGTGGCCGAATGCAAGAGTCTCAAGAGCATCTAGAGGGCGTCAAAGTCGTCGTTCCTATTAGAAAATAAAAATATAAACATATTAAGTAGGAACTTAAATATTATACAATTAAATAAGTTATATTACTTACTTCCGCCATGCGGTGCTCCAGAATCGACCGGGATCCGGCCTTGTGCATAGCGACGCACCCATCCTCTCCTTGCTGGCTCAAGCGGTTTTGGCGATTCTTCTGGCACATCTCCTGGTATACGGGGTTGCTCCAAACCGCCACAATCGACTCCGACACGCCCGGGTCCAGGTCACCCGTCATATCCAGCCATTCATCCCTCCACCAAGCATGCCACCTGTAAAGCATGTCCTTGTACCGGGCAGCGACAAGCTTACAGAACGGCCTGTAGAAATTGGCCGGTGTCATACCATCCGCCCACTTCGTCTGTTTCTGCATTTCATTAACACAAACTTTATTAAATTTCTATATGACAATACATATTATATATTAAATTAAAATAAGTAATCAATTATTGTACGTACCCTAAACTCGTCAAAGTAGAGTTGGCGTTGTTGTTCAGACACACCTCTCCAACTATGGGCCCTCATTGCAATTCCAACTTTCAAGATGGAGTTGGTGGCTATAGTGGAAGCCTCATGACCGGATATGATGCTGAAACATATTAAAAAATTAATAAGTATAATTAACAATTAATTTTATAATTACTAAATAAATTAATAAGTAATTAAAAATTATAACTTACTTTTTCCTCGCCTCGATCGATCGAATCTAATCAAAGGGGGGGGCTGAGCCACGATGAATAGCTCGACCCCGCTGGAGATGACCCTGTCGTGGGCGGTTGCTGCGAGCTAGCGGTGCCTCTGTTCAGGTTCACCGTCGGTCTCAGGACCCTCCTCTTCCTAGTGCTCAAAGGAATGGACCCGTGGCCCCGACCACCACCCCTGCCTCGACCATTTCCGCTGACTCGTCCACCGCTGCCTTGGCTAGTACTCATCTGTATTATATAAAACAAATTCATTATATTTTTTAATAATTTAATTAAAATCAAAACCTAAATTTTGATAGAATTTCGACTATATTATTACATATTCATCCTAGTCAACCATCAATCTAACAATTCTAACCAAATTAACATATATATATATATATCACATAATTATAAAACAATTCTAACCATTCTATCCCATATAAATACCACATATATAATCATAAAACAATTCTAACCATTCTAGTCAATCATCAATCTAACAATTCTAATAATTCTATCACATATATATAACACATATATTATCATAAAACAATTCTAACCATTCTAGTCAACCATCAATCTAACAATTCTAACCATTAATCTATCACATAATTATATATAAAATATCGTAATCAACCAAATTACACTAACATGCATATATATGAAATAAATATAATTGAAATTAAACTAAAAAATATATATAATATTGATATAATTTAATATATAATATATATATATATATATATAATTCGAAATTATATATATATAATTCAAAATTATATATATATATATATATATATATATATATATATATATATAAACGTACGAAACGAGAAAATAAACGGTTAAAAATTAGAAACAATACCGTCAAAAGGAAGAATACGACGATACGAATTGAACCACGTGCACCGAATGCTCAGGATGGCGACAACGAACGGCGTACGGTGACGGGGCATGATGATTTATACGCGAAAGAATCGCGTCTGAATGCTGAAATCGCAGGTTATATAATTGAAATTTTGTGACTGATTTGCGACGGATATTTAATTGTCGTCGCTAGTTGCGACGGTAAAAATCGTCGCTTTGTTGAAAAACCCATCGCTAAACTCGGTTGGGGTGGTGGTCCAAGTGCCGAGATGCTTCGTGCTCCGGGTCCGACTTTAGTGACGGATATAACCGTTGCTAAATGCCCCGATTTGACCCGGTTCGAAAAAATCATCGCTAAACCGTCGCTATTAGCGGAGGATACTAAAACCGTCGCTAAATTCAGGGACTTTGACCGTTTGACTTTAACCGTCGCCACTAGCGATGGTAGGTGAATCCGTCTCTAAAATCTGTCGTTAAAATCTACCTTTTTTGTAGTGATTCAATCATCCCAATGTGTTAAAATGTTGCAATGTCCAAAAATTATATTCTGTTATACCATGAGACTGTCTCATGCAAATGTATTTCATCTATTATTTTAGTTATGCTTCAAGATCAATATTTGGACTTCGGCGTGTCATTCGTTAAAATAGGATTTAGATTAAGAATAGGGCTAAATTTTACGTCACAACTCACGTTGTCACCTTAGACTACGAATTATTGCATTTCAAAAAACAAAATCTCGTACTCGAGTTCTCTTGTTAAAAATCTTATTGAAAAAAAATGGAATTAAAACCAATCATTAAAGAAATTGAATACGTAGTAACATATTGAGTGCTAGAAGCGCTTGCGAAAAGAAAAAGTCATGCAAATCTAAAAGAGAATAAGATGACGAGTAAGTCTCCTCCAAATTTTTAGTATGAAATTTATACCATTATACTTATAAATTAATATTATTATAATTATAAATTATTAATATTATTACACTTATAAATTAAGATCATATTATTCAGGGCCGATCCTAGCAATTGTAAAACCTTAGTCGTGTTTAAAATTAGGCCCCTCGTAGTCTTTTTAATTATATAATTTTAAAAACAATAACTACTTCAACAATATGATAATAAATATTTCACAATAATTAAAAAAATAAAATTTATGCTTATATAAACATGATAAATATTTTCTAAATAATTACTTAAATACAACCTGCCTTACAGTTTTGGCAGCAAAAATATTAATTATATCAGCATAATCAATTTGTTTAGGCAACTCTTTCTCAATTGATAACATAGCTAATCCATTCAATCTATCTTGAGACATTGTTGATCGAAGCGTAAAACGCCGTCTTTTTTGTAGTGAATGTAGATTTGTTTCAGGTTATAATCTGTTTCATGTATCTTATAATGAGACATAGTATAATTTTGATATTCGTATTTTAACACATTGGAATGGAAGAGTATAGATTTGTGTTAGATTGTATCGCATATGAAACCGTCTCATACGAATTTTTGTCATAATTATTAGAGAGTGTTTGCAGATTTTTTAAGCCGATTATTTAATCAGCTTTTGTCTTGAAAAATGTTAATTAAGAGTTTTTGAATTGATGATTCTGCATAAATTAATTGTCTGGAGTCTAAAATTTCTAAATTAATAATAGTATGCTTCAAGTTAATTATGTTTTTATCTTTTATCGAATTTTCACTTTCTACAAATTTTGTAAAACATTGTTTATTTTACTCTCTTTATTTTTTCTTAAAATTGAATATTTATTGCACTCTTGTAGCATACATGCATGTGTGTCAATGGACAATGGTACTAATACAAAATGAGACACACTTACATTAGACCGTCTCACGGTGAGATGTGGTATAAGTTGGGCATTGATGTTTTAATTCTTTGGGAAGGATGGGTGTAATTTGTGCTTGATTGTACCTCGTCTCATGCATGAGACTGTCTCATATGAGTTTTTGTCATACAAAACAGCACACGGTGAAAGTAATTTAAAGAGTGCATCACATGTGCAAGAGCAACACCGTGCACTAAAGAGTGTATTCTAAAAATATATAATTTATTGTATTGAAATATATAGTTGTACACTAAGAATAGTAGTTACATGTTTCAATATAAATAATTATATGTTTTAATATAATAAATTGACTCTCTCCATCCCGAATTCGATGTCACCTTTACTGTTTGCACGTGTTTTTACAAACGAATTTTATATTAGTAATTGAAATGATAAATTGACTTTTAAGGAGGGGTATGATAGATCACTCATCTATCATATCCCTCCTTAAAAGTTAATTTATCATTTCAATTATTAATATAAAATTCGCTCGCAAAAACGCGTATAAAAATTAAATGTGACAACAAATGATAATGGAGCTACTATATTTTTAAAATATACCGTAAAGTACACTGTGCACTAAATGAATATATGATTTTGTCGATTCAAATGACATGCTAATTTGCAATCGTCGAATATCCACCTATTATTTGCATTACATATTTATAATCATTACCATTAATCTGTAGAATTTATTACACAGATAAAATATAGCTTATCTTGTCAAAAAAAAGAAAAAGAAAATATAGCTTACTTTAAATTATTAAAAGGGTGGATCTCATATGCATTCGAGTACCGTACACATATAATCATTTTTCAAATAATATAATTTGTTATAGTGAAATATGTAATTTTTTTACACTTAACCGTGCAGCTATTAATATATTCGTGAAAATTAGTTGCACGGTTCAGTGTAAATAAATTACATCTTTCAGTATAACAAGTTGCATAGTTCTAAAACACAATATGAGTGCATGGTGCACCTAGCTGCATACAAGATGTAGGGGGTATTTTAGAAAATTTATAAGTAATTATACTCACTTAGAATTGTGTGCAGAAATAATTTGTAGTGTTTTATTTCACTTTTATTATATTAAATAAGTTATCAAAAGTTATAAGCTAAAAGTTGAAAGAGAATGTTTTTAGTAGTTTATGAGTGTTCTTTAAATATTACTCCATCTGTCCTAATTTTTATTGCCCGCTTTCCTTAAATAGCCGTCATAATTTTGTTTGGTCATTTCCTAAATAGAAAATAAAACAATTTTCAATACTATTTAATATTATTATTTCTTTCCACCAAACCCAATTTACACCATTTAATATTATTATTTGCCTCCACCAAATCCACTTTACCCACTTTACACCATTTAATACTATTATCTCCTAGTTTTTCTTAATCTTCGTGTCTATAGTAATCGGATAATAAAAAATAGAACGGAGGGAGTACTTCTTTTTACAAATAGTATTTTTTTTTTACAAACACTATCAAATTTTACTATTAATCAGTTTTTCATAATCACTCGTTTTAATCGGTTCTCCAAAAGCATAAGTTTTTGCAAACACACCCCTAGTCTTATTGAAAATAAAAATGAGATAACAAAACTTACGTTTAAATAAAATAAAATCAGGTCCTTTATAAAATTACGATGTGCCCTAGTGGTACACCGCGGTTATTTTCATCTGGCGATCTCTGGTTCGATTTTCGCCACTTTCATTTTTCTAGGGTTTTGTCATTTTCGTTTGTTCTTCAAATTTTGCAGAAAATTTCTGCAAAAATCTCAGCTGTTTGATCGTGATTTTCATTTCCTTGTAGCAGATTTCTGAATCGTCGTCGATTTGACGATTATTTGCGCAAAATGGAACCAGAACCTTCTTCTCGACGAAAGGTCTTACGCAGTTCCTTTTTTTCTTTTCTTTCTTTTCCAGTTTCCTTTAATTCGTTATTTTTCATATGAATTTATCTTCCTTGTTATTATAATTTGTCAGATGAAATTTGCTCCAAAGGCACCTCGTCGCAGAAACGCAACGCCGGCTACCATTCCACCGTACTTTTCAAAAACTCAATTATTGATTCAATTTTTTGGGTTCGTACATAATTATTCCATTTTGATTTTAATTGGAATAAAAATAAATTTGCAGTGTGAAGGATGATGAAGACAATCACGACGACGCTCAACTTCTTCGCAGACTCACTGTAATTTTCTCTCTCACATACATGTTTCAACGAGTGTATATATATGTTTATTTATATATAGGAACTAACCTTCGTGATTCAATAAAATAAGTGTCTTTCTTTAGTAATTAGTAATTTTTTAGCCTAATTTACCCTATGTTAATATATTGCATCTAGGATATATATTTTTATTTTTTCTATCAAATTGAGAGCTCTTAATTAAAAAGTGTGCCGCAAGAACAATCAAAATTCATCTACCTGGAAAAAAAATAAAAAACTAATGGATAAATAGATAAGTATATTATATTTTGATTTGTTGCTTTGTGTGATTTTTTTTAAAGCAACGCTTATATTGAATTAGAAGCAGTTTTTTATCTTTTTATGATTGCTTACTAGTTTCAGATAAGTTACTTTTTAATTTTTTTTTGTAACCAAGTTATAAAGTGTGGTTCTCATTTTGTTGTCTTTTTGCTGCGTTATTGATTTATATACAATTAATTGTTAGAGTGTTTTGTATGAGACGGTCCATATATGAGATGAATTTTCATTATGATATTTTAGTTACATTTTCCTTTAAAAAATCATTTCAGGCTCCATAAACTTATAATTCATATAATATGTTAAATTGAGTTATGAAGAAAAAGATTGCAGGTCTGGTATTTGTTATTTATGATTATGAATGATTTATTGATTAAGAACTTACACGATTGTGCAATTTATTCAGAGCGGTGTCACTCTTTTGCTTTTTATGGGAGCCAAATCAAACTGTTGATTTAACCCTGGCTTTTCACCTCTGTTTTTCGTTCCTAATTAAATGGAATTGCAATTTTCCTTTCTTGCATCTATGTAGATATAGATTATACGTATAATGTACGTATCTTCATTAATGTGACAAATGAGATTTCTTTTAGCAACTGTTGTTGTACACATTGGAGGAGCTTATAAGCTTTCAAATATTGTATAAGATGTTTTAAAGAGCTTATAAGCCCGTTCAAACAGGTTTATCCATACTTTTCTGTGGAATACTATGAAAATTTATCTCTGCTCATTTTTCCATTGTGTAGCGTCAAACAAGGCGAGCATCGAAAGTGGAGAAGAAACGTAATCTCTCTCTCTCTCTAACCTCTTTTCACACTTACATGTATGAGCAACACTTTTGTTACACTATATATATGGTATAATTGGAGACATTCAACATTTTTCAGTGAAAACAACTACTGCTAACATACTAATACCTTTCAGTGAAAACAACTGATACCATTTAAAAATGCACGGTACAACTGATGCATACATTAGAATGAAAGCTAATGTCTACTCATGAAACTGCAGCTGCAGAGGAAGTTCTATTTTCACATGAAGTTTCATCCACTGATGGTCGAAGTGAAAGGCCTAATAGTAGCAGCCAAAGGGAAAGGAAAGATGTTCAAATGCAACCCCGTACTACTGTACCAACTGCAGGAACAGGAATTGGAGAAGGTTCGGGGAGTTCAACTTATGCTGTGACAGAAAAGAAGAAAAAAGAGTATAAAGAGCCATGGGTGTGATATTCTTCAGCCCTTTTCTCCAAACATATTGCAAACTCTCTTGAATGCTAACTGTTATGCTTTTAATATATTTGCAGGACTACAATGACAGTTACTATCCTATTACCCTACCTTTAAGAAAGCCTTATTCTGGAAATCCAGGTATCCCTGAAATTCTTTGATTGAAGGAAGAAATTATGCATAATGATAATTAAGGGGGCGTTTGGTTGATATTATTCATTGAGAATGGTAACGAGAATCACAATGAGAATGATGGATATATTCTTAATTTATTGCTCTAAACTTGGAATAAGTTGAGACAGAAAATGATTGTTAGTTGATATAGTAAAAAGATTGAGGAGAAATGATTATAGGAGATGAGGTAATTAAATCAAAATGGGGTAATAACTAACCTGTTCGGATCATCTTTTATTCTCCTTAACCACTACAATTACCGTATATTTATTCTCCTTAACCACTACATTTTTTTCTTTCTCAATCATTTAACTTAATGTAGTGACATATAACTCTATTCTATTTCATTGCCAAGATCTTCTTGATAAAAAAGAATTTGAGGAAGCTCCAGAACATAACGAAGATGATGATTTGCCTACTGCTATAGAACTCGGTTTGATGGTTAGTACTTAGTCGATTATCAAGAACATGCTCGTTTCTATTCGTATAAACACACATGTAGATATTGATGTAAGTTGGTGGTACTTCTTTGATCCCCAGGACCAAGACGATGAACCAAAGTTGCTCTTCTTCAAATTCCCTTCTAAACTTCCGATTGGCACACTAAACAAAAGAGAAACAGATAATCAGTCGAGAGCAAAAGAAATATCATTGATAAATCCGAAAGGGAAAGGAATAGCTGGATTGAATTCATCCGTTTCAGTCCCAAAAGGGAAAGAAATGGGTGGAAGAAAAGAATGCAGTTTGGAGGATTTACCAGAGGGGAAACTAGGCAAAATGTTGGTGTACAAAAGTGGAGCTGTTAAGTTGAAATTAGGAGACGTCCTGTTTGACGTGAGTCCATTTTTCCGTATAAACTAGCTGAAATAAACTCTTGCTGATTTTAATTGTCATAATTTAACTTAGGTAGCTTTGTGGGGTTGCAGGTTAGTGCTGGAATCGAGTGTAATTGTCCTCAAAACGACTGGAGATTGTTGTGAGTTAGGAGATGTGACCAAGAAAGCTATTGTTCTACCTGATTTCGATCAACTTGATGCCTTCGATTGATTCTTCGATTGTGGATATCTCAGCGTTAGTTTCGCAGTTTTGCAACATCATTAGACTTGTATAGTTTGCACTAATCTGGTAATGCTAGCCTTGCTCAGTTCTAGCTTGCAACTCCTCTCTTTTAACTGGTGGTATAGTTCTAATGTTTTCTGCATTTGTGTAATTGTGCAATGGTTGAAGGAATTGACATGCGTAGGATCTATACTTTTAATTGTTTATAACTTTAAATTGAGGGATCATTTCATAGATGAAATGAATCATTTCATAGATGAAATGATAAAAGGGGCGACAAGAAAAGGTGAGAAAATATTGCAATACTTTAGGATAAAATAGTGATATGATTATTTTAGGATGTATTTAAAATCGTACAATTTTCAACAAATTTGTTTGGTGAAGGCAAAAACTTGCAAGGAAACGTTAAAAGTACATAGTCTCTTTAGGTTGTGCCCAAAGACCTGTCCATCTCAATGCCCACTCTATGTACCCCCTAATCTGAAAATTCTAATCAATTTTTTAACACCCAAAAGAAACTCAAATATTTTTTGTTTAAAAAAAAAAACCTCAAATTTTAAAAATAATTAAGGTCAATTTTACCAAAAAAATATAATCAATCACAAAAAACTAGAGAGACGAAGAAACTTAAATATCTAATTAAGGTCAATTTTACCAAAAAAATATAATCAAACACAAAAAACTAAAGAGATGAAGTTACTTAAATATCTCAAAAAATTAACAGAATTATCATAGTTAAAAAAATCCTTAAATCTATCATCAATAGCAGAAACTCCAAGTTGAATCTTTAATCAAACTTTAATTCAAGAACCCTATTCTCCAAATTCTGAAAACCAATTGTGATTGAAACTAGAAAACAATGCTTCACCTGAAAACAAAAGGCAAAAAAAAAAAAAAAAGTGGCATGGAGGAGCAGCAGCAGCATAGAGCAGTGAGAGAGAATGGCATCAGAGCACAAACGAAGAAGCGATAGCTCAGTTGGTTCCTGGGTGGCAGATTGCTACAAGGACACCGGATCGAGTCCTGACAGCCGCAGTGCAGGAGTTTTATCCCTCCAATGTGGGGGATAGCTCCTTGTGGGCACCAGACACTGGTCCTCCCACCTAATGGGCCGCTGAGTCACCATGATTTACCACCTCCACCATTCCTGTCGGGCCGAGGGGTGGGGGCCCTGGGGGCGAGGGCTTCGCCTTTTGCTACAAAGAAGGGAGCGGCGCGGGCGCAACGAGCATCCCAATGTTAAGCAGAGTGGCAGAGATGGCAATAGAGGCGAAATAAGTCCACTATTTTTGGCCTCCAATGGATGAGATGGATTTTGCAAAGAGCAATAATGTATTGACAAACAATGTACTAATAAGCTTTTAACTGTTCATTTCTTGGACTTTTAACCCCTAGTAAACGTGCCCTGATTATATCAAAATTAGGTAGATAATACTCCCTAAATAGCTACAACTTTAGTGAATTGTGATATTTAACCTGCTAAAGAACTCATTGCAGCTGGAAAAGAATTTTCATTCAAAGATGTCATCCAGTATATGCCAACATGGTGAAACCATAAGGAGAAAAATCAGGCATAGTAGCCACATTCATTACTCATATGTTATCCATACTCAGCAAACACAGTATCGTCAAAACAATTTATACCAAACTTGGTTCACATCACCCAAAAAGTCAACACCAACAGGACTCTATGTTTGTCATACAAACACCCAAAAAACAAAAATAACTCATGATGATGATCAACGGTAACGACGAAGGGACAATGTCTGGTTCCTCTTCCAGGTGGCCCTTCTTGAAGGACGTGCTTTGTGGTGCAGATGGCCCCTGCCTCTGAGACCCCTGTACTTCTTTCCAGAAGACGTGAGACCCCTAAGCTCCCTATGCTTGTGCACTGGATTGCAAATCCAGTTGATCCTTGGGTCGTTACGGATAGTAGTATGGGCTGGGTCGATCAGTATCACTTCAAAATATTTGTAAGTTGAATCCTGCAATGATTACAAAAATCAAAATGTGAACTCCTCAAATTTAACAACTTTGCAAGTATTCCAGCCACTAGAAATTTAACAGCATATTTAACAATTTTACATTTTGTTGCAATTTGTATAACTAGTAAGAGAACCTGGGGACCAGCCTTATTATTTTTGGGGCCTCGTTTGGTTCCATGTACTAGAGGGTAATTGATAGTTAAAATATTATATTTCGTTTCCCTTACAAGTTAGCCTTGGAGCACAGGACTTTAAAGCAGGCCCATTTTTAAAATACCATTTCGGGGTTACTATGGATTCCACCTCTTAGCTGGTATCCCCAATCCCACTCATTAGAGTAAGTTGTATCAAAACTTGAAGTGACTAAATTACTCTTCTAAATTTAGGGATGATGTTGTTTAGGTGAAGTGGACAATTCCTGCCTGTGCACTGATTTTAGTACATAATACCAAACAAAGTATTGATATGTAATCATCTATGTCAAGTTAATTTATTTGAAACCAAACAAAGTATGTACAAAGTGAACCATATTGCACATCCAGGTAATATAGGTAACTGATTATAAGATTAATCAAATGAGACTTTACAGTAGTGTTTATATGACTATGGCATGTGTAAACCAAATTCTCCAGAACTGATTTGAATTGCAGCTAAACATATAGGTAGTGTTATTTATTTGTTAAAACTGAAAAGTAGTGATAGATTTGCAAAACCACCCATACTTTATTGTATTTTATTAGGACTTAAAAAGAATGAAAACTCTGTATCTTTGACATCCTACTGGATATACTGTCCATTTATTGGCCATAGCTCAAGAGAACAAAAAAAACAAGAACTTCAATTTACAGTGGATTTAGCCTGTTCAGAAGGAAATTGAAGATTTCCAGAGCACAAACAATGAGTATTAAAAAAATTAGTTATCTGAGTTGCATAACAGTAACTGTAATCCTCTAATGAGTCAGTGCAATAAAACGGCCTGGTAAATGAAGAATGTGAAGACAGTAAGCTATGTAAATACAAACCTCATTGATCCAGTAAGAGCTGAGAACCCTTAGTCCACCGAGTTTCCTGCCAGCACGTTCTTCTGCAACGGACCTCTTGCTGCGTTGGAATTTCAGCTGAGTAACACCCTGGTTGGTGGGCTTACCGTACACAATACCCTTGGGAACTGGCCTCTTCCTCCCACCACGTCTGACACGAACACGGTAGATCACATACCCCTGAACAAATAAGTTCATTCACTAAGCACAAAAGACTAAGAAAAAATAACTCCAGGACACAGGAAGTAACAAGAATTATATATCACAAGATCAAATTTAATCCCTAATACTAGATACATAGTCATAAATAATTGAATGAACAAAATTCTAGTATTCCAACATGAAGATGTAACGTTACAACTTACAACCCTGTTGTAAATAGATAATTTCATGCTTAAATGTAAACCCGAAAAAAAAATAACTTAGTTACATATATAAATGTACATTTGGACCCACCTATAAATAAATACTAGTCATTGTGATTCTGATCCATTTCTAAAACAATTTCATTATGAATATTATCTCATCAAAGAAGAACAGCTGGTAACAAATTAATAATGAGTAGCCAAATTCCACAACTGGATGGCCTTTCTAAATTAAAACCTAGTAGATAATATCATCAACTACTAACAAAAAACAATTACACAATAAACATCAGCAAATACATGGTTTTCCGAATTTTGTCTTCAACTTAAAAAAAAAATGGAACCGAAATTTCCAAACAATCAATCCTTAACCTAAATCGGCTATAACAGCGCATCACAGATTAAACAATTTTTCTACGCAGCGAATCGGTAAACGGCCCATCAGCAATATTTTGAAGTAAGAAATGAAGAATGGAGTTACCTGCTTGGCCTTGTACCCGAGGCGACGCGCCTTGTCGGGCCGGGTCGGGTGGGTGACACGCACAACGGCGGGAAGCTGGCGGTACTCCCAGCAGCGAACCCTAAGCAGAAACCGCATCACATCTGATTGCTTCTTCTTCCATAGCTCCGAAACATAAGTGTACGCACCTGCAAATCAAAATCCACACACATAAATTTATGTAAATTTTAGCATTTTCGAGGAATTGAATCAGAGTATGCGGGAAAGAGGAGAAAGGTATTACCCATAGCGTCGCAGCCGATTCCAGTGAAGAGTACGCCTGAAAATGAAGGAGGCTTAAGGTGCTAGGGTTTCTGTAAATTTGTAGTTGAGAATACTTAATCCTCTACAGCATGGGCTTGGCCCAGAATTATCAATTGGAAAACGGCCCAACGCACACAGTCATTTTAATTTTAATTTTTTTTTTTATTATTGGTGTGGATAAATATGATCTCTTGATTATTTTTTATTTAACAGATAGCTTGGTTACTTACTAACTTATTGAAAATGTTAAAGATTTATTTTTATACTAAAAGAGTAACACTCCTTTGAATGGGGTTTAGGTTATGAATTCTAATATAAAATGACTCATTTTGAGAAATTTGTTGACCTAAATTTTTGCCTTCAATCTCATTACATGCTCATTCGCGTTATCGCACCGCTGCTTCGGTCATTTCACGCTCATTAGTAGCTATTCTCATGTCGTCGCGCCGCTGCTCTCGCGATCATTCCATGTTCATTTGTCGCTCTTCTCGCGTCGTCACGCTGCTGCTCTCGCAATCATTCCAGTTGTTCTCGCGTCGTTGCTCGCTGCTCTCGTTGTGATTTAGTAAAACTCTCATTGTTATTCAAACTAACTCTCTCTGTTATTCAGAAAAATTCCAAAATCGCAAGAAATCAGTCATGAGAAATCAGAATGCTATTTCACTCTGCTTAATTGCATCGCTCATGTTACATGTTTTCCATGAAAAAGACCGGCGAGTGAAGCTCTGTGATATTTTTAATAATCAATAATAATAATAAAGTATAATTTCAATAATTAATAATAAATCATTCAAAAATGGACTAACCAATACTTATATACCAATAATAAGAATGAACCTTCTTATTTCATTCCATCCAAACATTCATTTCATTCATGAATTTATTCCATTCACTTGTAGTTCCATTCGGTCATACCAATCATGCCCTAAGAATTCTGATGATTTGATTTGAAAAGAAATCATACCATGGTAGACTGTAGTGATATTTTACCCTTTCTATAATAGTTAGTATAAAGACGAAGGCAAAGTATAATGTTAAACTAGTTCGAGGTGAAATTGTGGTTTTTTTTTTAAAATTGGGTCTCATGTTTTATTAAATAATATTAATTATTTTTACTAAAGAGTATTAATTGATATTCGTGAATAGTATCTCTTATATTCCCTTAACATCATTACTTAATTGTTATTAGTATTTTCACTAAATAACATTACTTGTTTCCGTTGAGCCGTATCATTTGCACCAATTTCATGCTATGAAAATAGTTAATACTTTCTTCGTCCCATTGTATTTGTCTCACTTTTCTTTTATGTGTTAGTATTAGTGTCCTAGAGACAATCTATTGTAAGGACATAATACACGATGATATTCAGTTTGATTTAATATTATAGTTCATTTAATATTAATGTATGACAATACACTTGTTTGAATATTATGTTTAATTGTTTGCATTTATTCATGCAAGTGTTCCCATGACTCATTGCAGTCATTGAGGTTGTGAGAACTCAGATGCTTAAGCATGATTCTCAAATGGCCCCGATCAAGGATCATCAAGAATGAAATATTGATCATGATGCAATTGAGATTGGTGTGCGATCTGCATCATACTCTTAGAGAGTGTAGTAAGATCTCACTTACTACGAGATACTAGGTATCTCATGATGGATACACAGATACCTTAGAGAGTATTGGTATACCCATTCGAGAAATCCTTTGATGAAGTTCCACAATATGTGTATACGGGTGTCTCGGTTAGTGGGAGCAGTGTGATACTCCTTTTGTTAGTGTTAGTGTCCTAGAGACAATCTATTGTAAAGACATAATACTAGATGATATTCAGTTTGATTTAATATTATAGTTTATTTAATATTAAATGTATGACATTACAATTATTAGAATATTATGTTTGATTGTTTGCATTTATTCATGCAAGTGTTCCCATGAGTCATTGTTGTCATTGAGGTTGTGAGAACTCAGATGACTTAAGCATGATTCTCAAATGGCCCCGATCAAGGATCATCAAGAATGGGATATTAATGATGCAATGGAGATTGGTGTGTGATATGGATCATACTCTTAAAGAGTGTAGTAAGATCTCACTTACTACGAGATACTAGGTATCTCATGATGGATGCACAAATACCTTAGAGGGTATTGGTATACCCATCCGAGAAACCGTTTGACGTAAGTCCACAATATGTGTCTATGGGTGTCTCGGTTAGTGGGAGCGATGCGATACTCCTTTGACTTGAGGTCAATATGCACGACATGTGTGGAGTGATGAACTTTGACCATGACTGGCGCTTGCACCCTTCCATGGGTAGATATGACTTGGATTGGGTTCATCACAAAATGCATGTGCGTGGTAGTTGAGCCAAGAATAAGATTCATTCCCCAATGTGGATATAGAGATAATACTCGTCTTCTCATCATAATTGGATCTAAGTCATTGGCCGATGCACATCAACTTAGACTTTGTGGCTAAGTGTGACATACATGATCAATTAGTGATTAGAGATAATATGATTAAGTTATTTGAATAGACACTTCATCATGTTCAAGACTTAATCGAGTATTCGCGAATGAAAGGAGGAATCGTAATAGCCCATATTTCAGTTACAGGTAGTTGCACATTTTTTGCAATGTACCTCATATATTGAGAATGTCTAATTTATTGTCTAGGGTCCAATTAAGATCGTTAGTTTGACTAATCGCTCGATATATGAGGGCCTATGGGTCACACAACAAGTAGTTCCCTTTTATGGATTATAGTTGGTTGATTAAATGTTAAATTGGATTTAATATTTAATTTATGGAGAATTAATTAATACTAATAGATTAATTTGGAATTAATTATTATTAATGTTTAATTAAATTATATTTTAATTAAATATGATTCCCAATAATAATATATGGAATATTATTATAGGATTTAATATATATGAAATCAAATTCGTAGAGATTTGATATACATGGGAATTAAATCCGTATAGATTTTATATATGGGAAATAAATCTAAGAGATTTATTTTATAAGATTAGGGATTTTATTTCCTAATCAGGTTAGCTTAAGATTTAAGCTGGACCTTCCCTATATATATGAGCTCTTGAGAATTCACAAAAAACGTTAATTCATTATTCTCTCCATAAGATCTAGAGTTAGAATTTTCCTAAGTATTCATCAAAGGATTCATATTTGCAAATCCCAAGTGCAAGTCCGTGATTGGGGATTACGTGGATACTGTAGTTGAGAAATCTGCTCTCGAGTTACTGTAAGATTTCTTGTTATGATTATTGTAATGTTTATGCAATTAACTGTTCGTTCTTGGTGAATCAGATATATTTCATTTAGCATGTATTACGTATTCGTCTCTAAATTCAACAAAGGGTATAGCTTGGGCTCTTTGTTTTTAATTGCATAAAATTGGTTTTAAATTAATTTTTTTTATTTTTTTTAAATCATTGGGGCACGGTTTTGTTGGACAAACCGCACCCCACTTTTATTTTATCGCCCACTGGGTTTTTTGTTGGGATTATACTGAAAAGTATGCTTTTACTTTGTATAATCGAAACCGAAAACTTATTTTTGAAATAAATTGTTTATCCGATGCTTTAAATATGATTGAATGGATTTGTTGGACGTGTTAATTTGTAGTTAATTTTGATCCGATCATTTTTTCCTTGTAACTATAAGTACGCCATTCAAACCATGATGGAAATGAACAACCATCGCGAAAAGGTTGAGGTGTAAGGATTGGTTTGTCTTGACCAAGAGATTACACTAGTGCATGATTTTTGAATAGGACCTCTATGAGGCAACAAGGAAGAATTAGACCTCGGTGGTTCGTTGTTTCTTAACCTTCGTCCCTTAAATAGGATCACGTGGGATTGGTAACTATTGCTTTGACTTATCATGGGTAGCTTAATCGAGAGAGAGATTCAATACTTTTTATCTTGGGCAATATTATTGGTCACATGTGATTGCTAAGATTTAATCTGAAGAATCGTGTGCAAGCACGCTTTGCTTGATTTGCCTTCTGGGGGAGGTTCATAAGTTTTATCATACCAAATCTTGCAAGTGGAATTAGTTTTAGGTATGGATAATAATGTTGAACCGTTTCGACCAAGGACAAAAGATATTAATTAACGGAAAGCTATTTTGGTGGCTTGAATTAATTAGTGGGCTAGATAATCTTCGGAAATAATGACGGGGAGCCATATTGATTTGTAATATGGGTTAAGATGGATAGTGCAATATTAATTATGTAGTGGGATTAAATAATATTTATGGGCTTGAATTATATTGTGGCTCAATATTAGATATTCAAGATCCATTAGAAGGTCCAATCTTAATTCTCCTAAAGGCCCCCCTGGTAGCCCAACAAATAGTCCATTAACTGAAAAAGGTGATTAAAATAAAATAAATATTGTTTCTTAATTTTTCCTCTAATTTTGAAATTTATGGATAAAAAGAGGAGAAAGATTTTCTTTGAATTTTGTTATGGAATGAAGATATGTATTATTGGAATACAAGATTGTCTCATTAAATTCAAGAAATCTCCCACTTGGTTATACATAATGAAATTTGAAATTTTTGGAAATATAATTGGGGCAAGAAAGATTTTCTTGATTTTCTTGAAAAGATATTATGGAAGATATGTATTTCTTGAAATAAAAGAATATCTCATAAATTCAAGAAGATCCAAATCTTGGATTCTTGCACACTAATATTTTCGAAAAATTCCATAAAATAGAGAGGTGGATTTTTGTGGAATATTTTAATTATGGGAAAGAGAATATACCGGATATATTCAAGATTTCGACCAAGAAAAGTCTTATCCCACATTGAAAAACAACACAAATTTCGTCCACCCTCTCTCCTATAAATAGGGGATGATTAGTTCATTCCCCAATTCAATGTCTTTGGAAATATTAGCAAATCCACATAAGTGGTGCAACAAAGTTTATTTTTTCCTTTTGTTAATTGTTCGCGAAAGTATCCTTCCGCCGGATTGTCGAGCAAGGGCTAAGGGAATACTTGGGAAGTCCTTTTGGTTAGTCCGTGCCCATCCCGAGGTAAGGCCGTAGGTTTTACGTGGCTTTTTCATGATATGTTGCCAATTATTATTTGAATTAATAGAGGATTAATTCATGTAATAATTAATGAATTAAATTTGTATTTAAATATTTACCTCGAATTGCATTCTGGACGGTTTTTGTTTTGACTCAATTTTTAAATTGTAATTTAATTTGGGACATTAAATTTGAAATTGGATACTGTATCCAATTGACATGGATTTTAATGTTTTATTTTGCATGCATATAAACCGTGGTTTTTTAATTGATTCGTTGGATTTGTTTTGCCTCGTGAGAAAATCCAATAGATAGGATTTGTTTGATTTGATCAATGTAATAGACTAGTCTAGATCTAGGTTTATTTATTTTGGTAAAAAACCGGATTGAAAACTAAAAGATGAAGAATTTGTTTTTTTTGGATTGGATTCGATTTGGAAAGGCGTGAGATTTATTTGATGTGGGATTATTGGCGTGGCGGTTCGAGCAAGTATTTTTTTCGAGACGAACGAGTGGGAGAAATTCGAGGCGTGTTTCTTCAAGATCAAGCCAAGAAAAAATCAAACCATGACAATTGGATAATTTGTGCCCAATATGTTTGCTTGATTTTATTTGTCTTTATCTTATGTTTTATTTAATTTGTTTAAATGTGTTTGCATGAGGGTTGCCAAATTGAAAAATCTCAATCAAAATTACTAAGTATGTTTTAAATAATTAATTGACAATTTTATTAGGATAATAAAATTGAATTAATTTTTTCCATGATTTATTTATTTGTGAATTCTTTTGGAGAAAACTGGACGGTCAAAAAGGTTTCACATGAATGAATTTAACGGATGATTGTGGGTGGCGACGATGACCCCTCCCCACGAGGAGGCTCGATCAAAGCGAAATAGTTAATTTAATCATAGTTATTACTTAGGTATAAAATTGATATGCATATACTTTCAAGTCCCCGCCAATTTTATATTGGTCAAGTGGGAGCCAACTATTAATCTGGATATAAAAGGTAAATGTTCTTGTTTGTGTAACTTGAATGTGTTTAAATAATGACCCACCCCATTGGCTTATTTAAACTGTTTTTTGAGATGTTGGTTGCATGTTCATATTTTTTTTGAGATTTTAAAATATGATGAAATGTGATCGAACCTTGTGATATACTTGTGCTATTGCATATAGTTGTTTATTTGATTCGTTTACCTTTTAATTTGTTTATACTTTAAAGTCAATACAATATGTATGGAAACTATATTGATTGGAAAATTATAATTGTTCTAACCGCACAAAAGCACAAGTGGATTTTGACACAAAAATCGATGAGCCAACCGACGAGTCAAAACATGCGGGACTCTTGCGGATCACCTTGCGAGAGATGTCGTCATTTGAAAATGGTGGAGGAAAAATGAACAAACTTGAGATTTCGAGTCGCAGTTATGATCTAGAGACTCGGATGAATTTGGTACTTCATTCTCTGCCGGAAAGGTTTTTGAGCATTTTGGCCTCGCTAATTTAATTTGTTTTTTGGACTTAGAAATGATGATAAGGCACCAAACTCAAGCTTTGATTAACAAGTGGTCCATCTTCATCTTCTAGGCCAAGGGTAGGCAAGATAAAGAAGAGGACCAAAGGCCATAAGCAATAAAACTCAAATTTTGCCAAGCGGCAATGGTAAGATGAGGAATGCTTGTTGAGTCAAGGAAAATCCAAAGAGGATGCTTTTGCGGTGAGAGAGGATAATGGAGGTTTTGCCTGTTCCAACCCCAAAAGGACGGAAAAAGGTAATTCTCACACACTAGTTGTTGAAACTTGTTTAGCGGCGTATACTTCTCATTCGTGGGTGGTTGATACGAGATCCACTAATCATGTTGGCTTCACGGGTTCTAAATGATCCAAGAACGTAGGATGAGATCCTCATCGGCAACATTACGAAAGTAGAAGACATTGCAATGCTTTGGCGGATATTGCAATGCTACGGGTAACGATTATTGCAATACTACGCAAGATAGCAGACATTGCAATGCTACATGAGTTTGATTTTCGATGGGAGAAATGCACCTATCTTTTGAAGATAAAGTTTCTTTTTGAGATTATCTTTATGTTCCCAGTTTTAGAAAGAATTCACTTTCGGTTTTCTAAAATTCGATTAAAGGACACTAAGTTTCTTCTAATAAGAATAGTGTATCATTTGCGGGACATTGATGGAAAATCTCGGTGCACACCACTCACGAAATGTATCCTATAACACATCAACTCAAGTTCGAGAAAGTTCGTTCATCGACGTGAGCGAGACACTTCTTTGGCATCTAAGATTAGGTCATATAAATCCAAAGAGGATCCAAAGGTTGGTGAAGGATGGTTCATTCTGGAGCGTCTCCAAGTTGAATCGGATTGCGAATCATGTTTTGACCAAGATGGCATTTGGAGCCGGGAATGGGGCTAAAGAAGTGTTAGAGATCGTTCACATAGATGTACGTAGTTCAATGTTAACCAAAGCAAGAGGAGGTTATGAGTGATTTTATTGGTGATTACTCAAGGTACATTTTCCTTATGAAGCATTTGAGACCTTTGAGAAATTCTAAAGAATTTAAGGCTCAAGCAGAGAATCATATGGAAAAACGTATCAAGTCTCTACGATCCGATCGTGGAGGCGAATAATCCGATGAGTTTTTGAACTATTTATCCGATGAAGGGATTGTATTTGACCCGGAACCCTCAACAAAAGCGGGGTTGCAGAGCAAAAAGAAACATAATTTTTTTGAAATGGTTAGATCAATGATGAGTTATGCGGATCTTCCCGAGTCGTTCTGGGGTCATGCCTTGAAAACAACGACTTACATTCTGAACTTGGTGCTATCCAAATCAGTTCCCAAAACCCCAAAGAATTGTGGACCGCAGGCGGCAAGCCTAGTATGAGACACATGAGAACTTTGGGGTGTCCGCCCACGTGTTGGACGGAACCCAGAATGGATCCTCGAATTTTTGTTTTTGTAGGATACCCCGAGGGAACAAAAGGGTGTATGTTCTATAGTTCCGAAGATCAAAAGGTGGACATCCGCACCCACTTTAGATTTTTGGAAGAAGACTATATGAACCAAAGAAAACCCATAAGTGAGATTACCTTAAATGAGCTTAGAGGGCAAACCTCAGTGCCGACTATACTAGATGATATACCAAACGATACGTTTTCAACCCGGACCTCGTTATAGTGGGAGGGTTGTTTGAGATTCATGGGAATAGGAGAGTCCTGGACTTGATTCCTGGGAATCGAGACCCATGGACATATGACGAGGCACTCCAAGATAAGGATGCGATTTCTTGGCAAAACAATGAAAGAAAAAGTGGGTTCTATGTTTCATAATAGAATGTGGGAGCTAGTCGAACCACTTAATGGGGTCAAACCCATTAGATGCAAGTGGGTATATAAGAGGAAAAGAGGATCGGACGGGAAGGTTGAAACCTTTTAAAGCAAGACTAATGGCGAAAGGTTATACTCGTAAAGAAAAGGATCGATTATGAGGAAATTTTTTTCGCCCATAGCCATGCTTAAGTCCATCCGTATTCTCTTATCGATTCACAAGATTTCGACGTTGAAATCGGCAAATGGATGTCAAGAGCAGTTTTCTTAACGGAAGTCTTGATGAAGAGATCTATATGCAACAACCCCAAGGTTTCATTGAAACAAGGCCAAAAACATCTTGTTTGTAAGCTCAAGAAGTCCATTTACGGACTCAAACAGCATCGAGCTTGGAACCAAAGTTTTGATCATGTTATAAAGTCTTATGGGTTTGATCAAAACGATTTTTGAAAGTTGTGTGTATAAAAGCGTGTCGGGATCGCATTGGTATTCTTAATCGCACGTAGATAACATTGTGATCATCGGGAACGATGTGAAGGTGTGATCGGGCGTAAAGGGCATGTTTTTCAAAAGCAGTTTGATATGAAAGACTTAGGAAAGTTCGGACAAATCCTTGGGATCAAGATCACTTTCGAGATCGCAAGATAAGGATGATCGGGTTATCGCAAGTTTCATACATAGATCTTGAAATGCATCATCATGCAAGATTCAAGAAAGGATTCAGACCTTTTGGTGGAATCCATCTATCCAAGAAAATGTTCCCTAAGGCGAAAAATGAGATAGATGACATGAAAGGTAAAATTCGGAAACCTTATGTATGCATTTGGTATGCGAGATCGGATATTATTGCCGTAGGCATGGTAGCAAGATATCAAAGTATTGGAAGGAAAGCACATTGATTACGATTAAAAACATTAAAAGTGTCCGAAAAGAACTCGGGATAGAATCTTTGATTTATCTTCGGATACTCCAATCGTTAAAACCGGACTCGGATTTCCAATCGGATATAGATTCGAAATTATACGCCTCGGTTAGTGTGTTTCCATTTGGGAAGTGTAGCCATCAAATGGACGAGTGTGAAGGTAAATGCATCACCGACTCAACCATGGGACTCGGTAAGTAGTCGCTTGTGAAGCGGTGAAAGAACCAATTGGGCTCTAGATCTTCTTAGTGGACTTGGATGGTGTTCTCAATTTGTCAAGAATATCTGCTGAGGCGATTCTTGATTCAAGAGAACCAAGAGTCCACGAGTCAAACAAACACATTAAAGGAAAGACATCTTATCGAGAAATCGTTAAGAGAGAGATATAGATGTGGCAAAGATAGCGTCGAGACAAAACTGAGATCCATTCACAAAGCGTCGCCTCTCCGCTTTTGAGTATAAGTCGAGAAATTATTAGGTTCGTGTAGGTGACATTAGATGTCACGGACTACTCGAGACGTGTTGTAGTATACTTAAAAGCAGACTTTGAGTATAAGTGGGAGATTGTTGGGATTATCTTGAAAAGTATGCTTTTACTTTGTATAATCGAAATCAATTTTCGGACTTATTTCTTGAAATAAATTGTTTATCATCGATGCTTTAAATACGATTGAATGTTATATATATTTACTGCATAACTGTTCAATAATTCATACGTGTTACACTGTAGTTAATTTAGTGATATCCGATCATAGAAGATTAAATTAACAGTCCCTTGTAACTATAAGTACGCCATTCACGACCTAGATGGAAATGAACAACCATCGCGAAAGGTTGAGGTGTAAGGCTCGGGATTGGTTTGTCTTGACCAAGAGATTACACTAGTGCATGATCGTGATCATTTGAATAGGACCTACAGGAGGATAAATTCTTGGCGAACAAGGAGGAATTAGACCTCAGTGGTTCGTTGTTTCTTAACCTTCGTCCCTTAAATAGGATCACGTGGGATTGGTAACTATTGCTTTGACTTATCATGGGTAGCGAATCAGAGAGAGATTCAATACTTTTTATCTTGGGCAATATTATTGGTCACATGTGATTCTAAGATTTAATACGAAGAATCGTGTGCAAAGCACGCTTGCTTGATTTTGCTTGGGAGGTTCATAAGTTTTATCATACCAAATCTTGCAAGTGAAATTAGTTTCCGGTATGGATAATAATGTTGAACCGTTTCGACCAGGACAAAAGATATTAATTAACGAAAAAGCTAATGGCTTGAATTAATTAGTGGGCTAGATAATCTTAAACATGAGAAATAATGACCGAGAGCCATATTGATCGTAATATGGGTTAAGTTGGATAGTCAATATTAATTATGTAGTGGGATTAATTAATATTTATGGGCTTGAATTATATTGTGGCTCAATATTAGATATTCAAGATCCATTAGAAGGTCCAATCTTAATTCTCCTAGAGGCCCCCGAGTAGCCCAACATATAGTCCAATAACCGAAAAGGTGATTAAAATAAAATAAATATTGTTGCTTTATATTTCCTCTTATTTTTGAAAATTATGGATAAAAAGAGGAGAAATATTTTCTTTGAATTTTGTTATGGAATGAAGATATGTATTCTTGGAATACAAGATTGTCTCATTAAATTCAAGAAATCTCCCACTTGGTTATACATAATGAAATTTGAAATTTTGAAAATATAATTGGCAAGAAAGATTTTCTTGATTTTTTCTTGAAAATATATTATGGAAGATATGTATTTCTTGAAATACAAGAATATCTCATAAATTCAAGAAGATCCAAATCTTGGATTCTTGCACACTAATATTTTGAAAATTTTGAGGTGGATTTTTTGTGGAATATTTTAATTATGGGAAAGAGAATATATGAGATATATTCAAGATTTCTTGGTGACCAAGAAAAGTCTTATCCCACATTGAAAAACAACACAAATTTCGGTCCACCCTCTCTCCTATAAATAGGGATGATTAGTTCATTCCCAAGTACAATTCCATGTCTTTGGAAATATTAGCAAATCCACATAAGTGGTGCAACGAAGTTTATTTTTTCCTTTTGTTAATTGTTCGCGAGTATCCTTCCACCGTATTGTCGAGCAAGGGCTAAGGGAATACTTGGGAAGTCCTTTTGGTTAGTCCGTCCGACCAAAGCCACTGCCATCCCGAGAGGTAAGTTCACGTAAACCCGTAGATTCCGCATACGTAGGTTTTACGTGGCTTTTTATATGCATGATATGTTGTTGCAATTATTATTTGAATTAATATAGGATTAATTCATGCAAGTAATAATTAATGAATTAAATTTGTATTTAAATATTCACCCCGAATAGATCTGTGCAACTCATTCCCCAACATTTTTCCCCTTCGTCCTCAAACCCAAAACTAGGGTTTCCCCTTTTGGGGATTTGCCGCTTGAGTTATCCCTCCTGTGGAGTCGGCCTCGCGATGCATCGCGGGGAACTCTTGGCGTGCATTTTCACCCGCGAATGAATCGTCTTCCAGATGCTTCCTCTACTCTCGCCTATTTTCTCGGCGGTGCGCCTCCCTCTTCTCAGTTCGTTTCGAGGCGGTGTGCCAACGATTCATTCCGATTTGAGTTTCCGTTGCTTGGGTATTTTCGAGGCTTGACCGGTATGTCCATCTCGATGCATTTCAAGGCGGCATGCCACCGGAATCGAGAAAAATCAATGGCGGCGTGCCGCTGACTCGATCTCCTCTGTTTTTGTTCGGTTTTGAACTTTGTTCGACCAGTTCTTGACTCGCACTCGCCCCTTTGTCCCTTCGTTCATGGTGAGTCGCCCGTCTGTGGCGTGGCGGTGGCGACTCATACTGTTAAATCGAGCCGTACTTCGCCGTGTCGTTATAGCTTTGTTTACCGTCTTCCTATTGCTCGATTTGATTCTGGACGGTTTTGTTTTGGTTCTTGTTGGGTTAATTGGGACTGTTAATTGGATTAATTTGTTGATTGAAACATGATGATGAAACGATTAATCTGGAAATTGGAAAAATTTGGGTGTTTGTTTTTTTTTTCGGATTGGATTCGATTTGGAAAGGGTGATGATGTGGGAGGGCTGTTTTGCAAATTCGATTTGAGACAGGTCCTACCGTGCAAATCTTAGATATTGCACCTGAGCCCTTAGAATAAAATAAAATAAATTAAAATTTAATTTTGGAGTTTTATTAAGTTTAATTCTAAAATTAAAATTTGGTTGGACCAAAACGATTAATTGGATTAATTGTAATTTTAATAATCTTAAAATTGGATTTTTAATTGGAATTAAAATTCGTTTTAAGTGATTTATTAAAATCCATTGTTAACTTGTTTACTCGTTTAAATTAGTTAACCCATTTTATAGTACGCATTATAACTGTTTGGGTAGGAGGCGCTCAATATTTGTCGGACCGTATTAAATGCTTGGGTAGACGGTGCCTAAATATTTGTTAGTCCGTATATGTCATGTTTGGGTAGGCGGCGCCCGTAATTGCTCAAATGTGACTTAGATATTATGATGGATCTCGATTAAACAATTAATACCCCGCCTTTAAAACGTTCCTCACTAAAATATGGTTTTCTCATTAATTTGATAAGATGTCTTCCATTAAATTTAAAAGTAAATCGGAGATTTCGTTCCAATGAGTACTTAAAGACCCTCGTCTTTTGCTCGGATCTACATCTAACGAGACTTTTATAGGGACATTAATGTCGTCGTTTGATGGTTGTAAACCAACTTAATTTTGTTTCGCTAGCCCTCGCGGGGAACAAAAGTTAAGGGACATCAGTCGAACTAGGTTCGACAAACTAGGAATTGCAATTTTGAAATTGGTTTGGAGACCTACCAGTTATGATATTATAATGATCAGCCCTCGCTGGGATTATAATAGTAGTAATGTGGATCATAGTCTATTATAATTTATATTTGATATAAATTTGTACTTTTTCGATGAGGTCGTTAAGTATGAGAAAATAATGGAGACAAAATAAACACAAAAGAAAGGCCATATTTATTTTGATTGCTGAATATTGATCATATGAATTATGTGTTTAATTCCCGTTTTATTTTATTTCTCTTGGTTAGTTGAAATGTATAACTGTTATTGAGATATATTTTGGAAACAAGCAAATGGCCAGGCCAAATTTTCTGGACTGGCACCGAAATATGTGTTTGGTGCTAAGGCAAGAAAAAATTGAGTACGTGTTGGATATGCCAATCTCGGTTACCCATGCAGCTGGTTCCCTGAGGTAGCCACGTTTGACGTAGCAGCTCAGAAGAAGCATCAAGAGGATGCTTCCCAGGCTCAGTATCTGATGTTGCCCGACATGACTCCCGATATACACAGGCAACGTGAGAAAAATGGGTCCCTTCTAGATGCTCAAGCATCTGAAGGATCTCTTTGATTCTGAATCTCATTCTGAGATTTATGAAGTGATAAGAGATTTGATCAGATATCGGTTAGCTAAAGAAGGGAAGATTTCACCTCATGTGCTAATGATGATAGGCTTAATTGAGAAATTTGGTAATTTAGGCATTGAGCTAAAAGACCAACATTTCCATTTATGCTATCCTCAAGTCGCTCCTGGATTCATATTCTAGCTTCATTGTGAACTATAATATGAATAAGAAGGATGGGAACATGCCTGAACTTCACAACGTGCTCATGACTTTTGAATTCACTATCGTTAAAATGGTGTTCAAAAGAAAGAGCAGGTAAACAAGGATGTGTGCCTCTACTATAAGCAGAAGAGGGCACTGGAAGAAAGACTGCAAGGTTCTGGTTACTGAAACAAAGACACTAGGTGTTTGTGGCACTAGAACATGTATGTTTGTTATTAAGATAGACAAGTCCACAAATAACGCTAACTGCTGGGTATTAGATACCGGATGTGGCTCACACATTTGTACGAATGTGAAGGGGCTCATATGTCTTAGGGCAGTTAAGCCGGGTAAAGTCGTCTTACACATGGAAATGGAGCAAGAGTTGCTACTGAACGTGTGGGGACTTATGTGTTAGACTTACCCTTTGATTTTAGATTAGAACTTAATGATTGTCATCTAGTTCTTTCTATTACTCGTAACATATATATTTATTGCATTGTGGTTCATATCTTAATTTACAAAGTAAAAGACTCAAACTTAGTAATCATGAAAACCTGACTTACTTATGGCATTGTAGACTTGATCATGTAAACGAGAAAGAAATAGCAAGGTTAAGAAAGTTAGACTACTTAACCCCATTTGACTTTGAGTCTTATGGAGATTGCGAATCTTGTCTCATGGGCAAGATGATCGATAAACCCTTTATGAGAAAGAGGTGCATGCCAAATAAGTTCTAGAGTTGATTCACAGTGACGTATGTGGACCATTGCTCACTCTAGCTAGGGGTTACTTCAGTTACTTCATCATTTTTACTGGCAATTTCTCGAGAAACGGACATGTGTATCTTATGAGACACAAATATGAATCTTTTGAGAAATTCAAGGAGTACAAAGCTGAAGTAGAGAAGCACCTTGGTAAGAGTATTGAGACTTCTCGATCAGATTGAGGAGGTGAATACCTTAGCAATGAATTCACCGATTACTTGAAGTTACATGGAATCCAGTCACAATGGACTCCTCTCGGAACACCTCAGATGAACAGTGTGTCCGAGAGGAGAAACCGAACCCTATTAGACTTGGTGAGGTCCATGATGAGTTTCTCCTCTCTTTCGACATTCTTATCGAGATACGCGTTACAAACTTCAATTTACATTCTGAATAGAACTCCATCTAAATCAGTTGAGCATACACCATATGAACTATGATATGACAAGAAGCCAACTTTTATAAATATCAGACATGGGGTTGCTCCATGATTGTGAAAATGATGCTTACCAACAAGTTGGAATCCAAAGGTGAAAATGGTTACTTTGTGGGATATCCTAAGGAAACTAAATGATTACTTCTATCTACCTAAGAAACAATCAGTGATTGTTTCTAGGCAGACCAAGTTCCTCTAAGAAGACTATGTCTTTAAGGAACAAGGTCGTAAGCTGATAGAACTTGAAGAAATTCAAGAACCACAAATAACAACGAGACTGATATCTTGTCAAAGCAACATGACAAGGAATCAGTGGGGGCATTCAACAACTTTCACGGTGGGAGTCTTTCACTAGGTGATCGTCTTTCAGCTAGTGGGAGCGTAATTTGAGTATGCTTGCCAGTGCAAGAACCTTCAAGTAGGCTGAATGAGAACAACATAGTTCATACTCCCGCCCAAGAGGCATCTGAAAGTGTAGCTCTTGAGGACTCTCCAGACATTGATGAATTCGATGCACCACAAAATTTTCACAATCAAAATGTACATCCTGCACAACCACAACTCCATAAGTTAATTAGGAATTACAATTCGTCCATTAGATACGGTTACCTCGTGGAGGAACTCGATAATATGGACATACCGGATAAGAACAATCCTAATACTTATTCTGAAGCAATATCAGATATTAATTCAGGGAAGTGGCATGAAGCCATGAAATTCGAGATGTGTTGGGAGATGAATTTAATAAAGATATATGATTTTGATTAGATCCCAAAACCCCTGAGTATGACATGTTCAGGATAATCTTGATAGTTGAGTCAGGATTCAGTTTTAAAGTATTCAGGATGATATCTGCAAAATGTATAGTCAGCAGATATAGATCAGATTAGGATCTGAAGATTCTGAAGACTCAGTATGTTTATGAAGAAACTGAAGTTTCAGTATGAAACTGAAGTTTCAAGTTTCAAAGATGGGCGAAGTTTTGAAGACTCAAAGATGAAATCGAGAATCAAGACTCGGTGTGAAACTGAGATACTAAAGACTCGCAGAAACCGAGATATCAAGAAGCAGGAAACAAAGATATCAAGACTCAAGATGAAACCGAGGAATCAAGACTCAAGATGAAGATTCAAAGATATCACCAAGATATCCGTGAAGACTCAAGACTCGAAGACTCAAGAAGTCAAGAAAGAAGACCTCAAGACTCGTAAGACTCAAGATACGTAAGACGTAAGATCAAGAATCAAGATCAAGAATAATCAAGGCACAAGAATTATCGAAGACTCAAGAATATATCAATGCTCAAGATAAACCCGAATGTTCCGAGGCAATCGGAGAATATCTAAAGGATGCAATACTGAGAAGATCGCGATTCGTTAGAGAAATAGATATTTGCCAAGACATTCAAATGCAGACAAAAGGAGCTAAGTCAGAGTGTTGTTAAGGTTATATCAACTCAGAGTTTGTAACCAAAAGAGCCGTTGAAGGTGTCTACCTTTTAATCGGAGACAAAAGTTCACCATCGATAATCGATAAAAGTCAAAAAAAGATGTCAAGTACAAAAGTTCGCATCGCAAAAAAGTGAAGACCGGTTACATGAAAGGCTATTGCCTAAAACGTGTTAGGGAGTTTCAAACCCTAAATATAGCCGTTCCTCACACACCATAAGAGGAAACTCACGAAGCTATCTCCTCCAACGGATAGTTTTTCAAGAGTGACCTTGGTGTATGCCTATAAATACTTGTGACCCTCTACATTGTAAGGTTACGGGAAATTTGTAAGCAACTCAAGAGCTCAAACTTATTATCGCAAAGTTAAAGCACTCGAAAAACTTAGAATTTCCCAAGTGCTTTTATATTGAAGAGAGCTCACTAAACTAAGCCTAGCTTGATAAGACATATCGGAAGCTTAGTCGAGATATCCTAGCCTTTGCATTGTACTTCATTGTAAAGGATATCTCATCCTAGTTGGAAACCAACCGAGAAAACCCCAAACCCTTGAGAAGGTAGTTGGAGTGTGTTTGTTGGTGAGAAGAGTTAGTAAACTACGAGAAAAGTCAGAAAGCTCTAGAGGAGAAGTTAGTAAGCTACAGAGGTAGTCTGAAAGCTTGTTTGTGTTTGAGTAAGTAAACTACGGAGGTAGTCAGAAAGCTCAAGGTCGGGTTGAGTAAGTAAACTACGTGGAGTAGTCAGAAAGCTCAGGGCCGGGTTGAGTAAGTAAACTACGCGAGGTATTCAGAAAGCTCAGGAAGTGATTAGTGAATTTCTCTGAGGATCAGAGAGAGTGGACGTAGGAGCTTGAGTCTCTAAACCACTATAAACTACTGTGTTGTTTATTGCTTTCTTTATTTGTGCTTAACTGTTGCATCACTGAGTTTGAAAGTATATTTTCACTGATATTTCAGTTGGAATCAATCCACTGGAAGTTGCATGTAATTGAATCACAGCCTAATCACTATTCCATTAAAGGAAGGTTTTCAGCAAAGCTTAAAACGAGTATAAACTAAAGGGCCAACCATTCCGCACATCTGAGTAGCTAGAACAGATAGTTACCAAACTGAACTTACTCTTCTGAGGGTTCAGTAAGTTAGTTATCTGATCCAAGCAACTTAGGATCTCTGAAAACTCAGGACTCATTTGGGATTATTTGAGGTTTCTGAAAGCAGCTCAGGATCACTGTCTCAGTAGACTTTGACTCAGAGTGATTTGTTCTTCTCAGGACCTAATCTTCAGGATTATCTGACCCAAGCTGACCTCAGTAAAAGAAAAGTTTTAAAAACACTGAACACGTGTATTCCCCCCCATACACGTGTAAGACTCGTTTGCACCGGGACCAACAAGTGGTATCAGAGCAGTGGTTCAACTTGACCACCTGCTTTGTTGACCAAAGTTTTATTTGCTAAAAATACTTGTGGTCTATCTGAACTGATCTTATTTGCTGAATTCTTAAAAGACTCAGTTAAAATGTCTTCTAAGAAACTTCCCATGTTCTCAGTGGAGAACTATGATTTATGGAGACTGAGAATGCAGGCTCACCTGTATTCCAAACATGAACATATGTGGAGAGTGGTCTCTGAAGGACCATTCCAATTTACTGTGGTGAATCCCAGAGGAACAGAAAATGAGAGAAATGATGCTATAGCAGAATTTCCTAAGTCTGATGACCAACTGACTCCTGAGGAGAGAAAGTTAGTCAATCTAGACTATATTGCTAAAGACACACTATACAGTACAATTGATGATGGTGTGATGGGAATGATCTCTCACTGCAATACTGCAAAAGAAATTTGGGATACACTAGCTGTAATGTGCCAAGGCACAGATCATATCAAGGAAAACAAACTTTCAGTTGCAATAGGAAAGTTTGATAGTTTTGAAATGGAAGAAGGTGAATCAATTGACAAATTGGAAGTCAGATTCACTAGTATTATGAATGATCTAAATGCACTTGGAAAGAAATATCCACAAAGAGAAATTGCATTGAAAATTCTTAGAGGTCTTTCTAAGAAATGAGATATACATGCAGTGGTGATTGAAAACACCAAAAACATTAATTCAATGCCCTATCAACAAGTCTTCTCTGAGCTGAAGGCCTATGAGTTTGTAATTGATAAGAAATCTAAAAAGGCTGACAGCAAAGATGATTCATCATCTAGTAAAAATGTGGCTTTTAAGGCCAAAGATAAAACCTGTAAAACTAGAGAGTCTGAGAACTCCCTTGCTAAGAATCAGGATGAGCTTGAGGATAAGCTAGCACTGATGGCAAGGAGGTTTGAAAGACTTAATAGTCGATATGGAAAATACAAAAGCTATTACAGGAATCACAGGTACCAGAAGAAACCAGAGGACATATCAACTGAGAAGAAGAAGGACCTGAAAGCTGAGGGATCTTCATCCAAAAGGAAGGACTCCAAGTCCAAAGAAGAAAGTGATCAGGATGATGATGCCAACAGATGCTACAATTGCCAAAAGAAAGGTCACTTCCAGTATGATTGTCCAGATCTGAGTGCTAAGGAGAGAAGAGAAAGGCAAGCTAAAAGAGACAAGAAGTTCTCTAGCAAAAAGGCCATGGTTGCAGAAGAAGAACATTCTGAGGAGGGATCTAGCTCTTCAGATGAGATATTCTCAGTCAGTGAAAGTGATGACATTTGTCTGATGGCCATTGAGGAGGTAAACTCTTCTTTCTCTGTTGTTGCTCCTACACTAGCACAAGAGTTGTCAAGTTCAACTATAAACAGTCAATTTGACCTGATGGATTCTTTGAGAATCGATGAAGGACTATCTTGTTTTTACAAGAATCGCTAAAAGAAACTCAAGAGCGAATAATGAAACGAAAAGTCGAAAAATCTAAAATGGAAAGACTCTAGCAAAACTGAAATCACTTCTCAATTAATGGGAGCTACTGATGAAATGGATGTTCTGAAAGTACAACTCTCAGAGAAAGAGAAGTTGATAGTGACCCTAATCAAAAAGCTAGAGAAATCCATCAAGAGATTCGGATAATCGGGGACTAAATTCAATGACCTCTCCGAGAAGCATGAAACTCTACAGAATCTGTGAGGATAGTGCATGAAGAAGCTAACTCTATTGAATCTGCATCTAAAGTAATAGATGAAATTTGAGTTACCAGAGATCCGCCACTATAAAATCTGGATTGGGATACATTCGGGGGAACCTCACAAGGTCATCTAAATCTCGCATCATCAAGTAGCAAGAAGACAATCTTTGTAAAACCAAAGGGCACCTACACTTCAAAATCAAGTAATGCCCAAGGTTGTAGACAAAGGAAAAAAAAAGACCTATGGTCTCAAAGAAACTGAATGATCGTAGGAAAGCCCAAACCTCGGTGAAGGCTAGAAAACCCGAGCACTCGATTGGAAAAGTTTCGAGCAAGTACTTCAAAGCCTCAGCTAAGAATGCAAACCGAAAGACTCCACTTTGAACCATCGGAGGAATCCTCGGATGAGAAACACTCAGCCAGAGACATTCTCAATCGAAGAGACCAAGTCCTCGAAGATCTTGAAAGACCCAATTTCAAAGACAGCAACCTTTGAACCCCACTTGCCTAAGGGTAAAGGTTACCCGAACCCGAAGTCATCAAAGATTTAGACCGGCCAAGACGAAGCCAAAGCAAATGAACAAAAGGCACGAACCTAAGAAAAATTCAAAAGCCCATGTTCATGCTAAAGCTAGCACACATACACGTAAAAACCGCTAAGGCACCCGAGTAGTAAATGTGTATGTTGATGTTTATGGAAGACAAATTAGCCACTCTAAAGTGATTAGAGTTGTCGTGCAAATTTGGATTCCGAAAAAGGTACATCTAACCTTGTAGGACCCTACACAAATTGGGTACCTAAAAATTGATCTATTTTTCGGGGAGGAAAACAAGGGCAATTGGTGATTAAAGATCACAAAGACCGGAAAGAGAGATGAAAAGGCCCTCGATATATGGTATCTTGACGGTGGATGCTCAAGACATATGACAGATTCGGAAGATACTCGGTGACTATGTTGAACAAAGAGGCCCACGACATATCACTTTTGGAGATAACTCCAAGGGGACGATGAATGATATGGAACTTTGGAAATCGACTCAGTTCATATCCATGGTGTTTCATATGTATCTGGATTGAAGCATAATTTGCTTTCAATAAGCCAATTCTGTGATAAGGGTTTCAATGTTGAGTTCTCTAAGAACTTATGTTATGTGAAAGATGATACAACACAGAAAATATTATTGACTGGTACTAGAAAAGGAAATGTGTATCTTGCTGATTGGAGTTCAACTCCTAAAGATACACGTTTGGTTGCTAAAAGTTCCACAGATACCAGTTGGTTATGGCATAAAAGAATGAATCACCTGAATTTCAAAACCCTGAATAAGCTTGCAAGATTAGCTCTTGTAAGAGGGTTTCCTAATGATGTGTTCAGTAAGGAACATATTTGTGATGCGTGCCAAAAAGGAAAACAAATTAGAGCATCATTTAAAAGCAAAGTAGATGTTTCTACTGACAGAATACTTCAGTTACTGCATATGGATCTTTTTGGTCCTATAACACCAGTGAGCACTAATGGCAGGAAATACACATTAGTAGTAGTTGATGACTACTTAAGATATACTTGGGGTCATATTCTTACTCAGTAAGAAAGAGACTCAGATAAAGCTGCCAGAATTACTGAAAAGGCTCAGTATTGAGAAAAATCTGAGTGTGGTCAAAATCAGATCTGACAAGGGAACTGAATTTATAAATCATATCATATCGATTATTATGCAAACAAATGGAATTTCATGAAACATCACCGCAAGGACCCCTCAACAAAATGGTGTTCTTTGAAAGAAGGAACAGGACTCGAAAGAAGTTCAAGAAGGACAATGATAATGAAGTCGATATTCCTAAAAGGTTTTGAAATTTGAAGTCAACACCGTGATGCTACTCTCAGAACAGATCCATGCTGACCAAGAGTCAAGGCAAAACACCTTATGAGCTTTGGAATGAAAGGAAGCCTCTTGTTTCTTTCTTTCGTGTGTTTGGTTGCAAGTGTTTCATACACAATAATGGTAAAGATCAGTTGAAAACATTTGATAGTAAAAGCGATGAAGGAATATTCTTAGGATATTTCGAAGTCGAGAAAACTTTCGAGTTTACAATTGTAGGACTCTTATTGTGGAGGAAACACCTCATGTTGTTTTTGATGAATCTACTTGTGTTCAGAAGAAACAAGAACATGATGCAGATGAACTGACCAAGAGGATCACCAGATTAAGCCTGAAAAAGAATGACAAATCATCCACTGAACCTGAAAAGAAGAAGTCAGTCACTATCTATGATTGGAGTGACTCAGACTCAGATAAAGAAGTTCGGGATGGAATTCAGGATGGTGAGACTCGGAAAGCCAACACACCAAAAGGTGACCAATCTGACAGCAGACACGATTAGGACTCGGGTATGTGATGCTAATGAAGATGTGGTCACGGTGAGGAAAATTCTCGAATCTATCAACCAAAGGGGAACAAATGTCTCGACAATGTTCGAATAGAATTTCCCGAGGAAGATGATTCCTTTCCTTTCTCATTGTTCCCGAGTTCATGAATTAACTAAACCTAACATTTCAAATGTTGAGGATTTCTTTGAAGGGGAACATCAAGAAGGAAATGGTTAGATAATCATCCTACAAGTCGATTGTGGGTGATCTAACCGAAGGTGTTAAAACAAGAAGGTTCCATGGTGAGAGTGCACTATTCGCTGCTTCCTATCGGAGAAAGAACTTCTTGAGATTGGTGAAGCTCTACAAGATTCTCATTGGATTCTTGCTATGCAAGATGAAATTTGAATCAATTCTCAAGGAATGAAGTATGGGAGCTAGTAGATAGACACGAAAAGGCACAATGTCATTGAAACCAAGTGGGTTTTTAAGAATAAAAGAGATGAAAACAACAACATTGTAAGAAGCAAGGCAAAAATTTAGTTGCACAAGGTTATTCCCAAGAAGAAGGCTTGGATTATGATGAAACCTTTTTGACCTGTTGCAAGACTAGAAGCCATCGATTGTTTCTTGCATATCTTTGCCCACATGAAGTTCACGATCTATCAAATGGATGTGAAAAGTGCATTTCCGAAGCGGTGTGCTTAAAGAAGAGGTTTTGTGGAACAACCTCTCCGGTTTCAAAGCAGAATGACCATGTTTCTGTGCTCGAAAAAAAAACTTTGTATGGTCTTAAGCAAGCACCCAGAGCATGGTATGATACTCTTTCTCAGTTTCTTACTGACCATGGTTTTGTCAAAGGAACTGTTGATAGAACTCTGTTCAGGATAGAAGATGGGGAAGATATCTTACTGGTTCAGATATATGTTGATGATATCATTTTTGGATCTCCAAACCATCAGCTGTGTGAAAAGTTTTCAACACTGATGAAAGGCAAGTTTGAGATGTCAATGATGGGAGAGATGAATTTCTTTCTAGGTCTTCAAGTGAAACAATCAAAGGAAGGAATATTCATCAACCAGGCAAAGTACACCAGAGATCTGATTGCCAAATATGGTGTGGGAGATTGCAATGCAGTTAGGATTCCTATGAATACTAACTACAAGATGGATCCTGATTCTGAAGGCAAATCAGTGAGTCATACTGATTATAGAGGAATCATTGGATCATTGCTCTATCTCACAACAAGTAGGCCGGATATAACATTCGCTCTTGGGATATGTGCAAGATACCAAGCTAATCCTAAGGCTAGTCACATGGAGGCTGCCAAAAAGATACTGAAGTATCTTAAGGGCACAGTGAATAGAGGATTATGGTATCCAGCTGATGATAACCTTGAATTAACTGGTTACTCAGATGCTGATTATGGAGGTTGCAGAATTGACAGGAAGTCCACTACAGGAACTTGTCAATTTCTAGGAAGTAAGCTGATATCTTGGTTTTCGAAGAAAGCAGGACCTCAAGAGCAACCAAGAGATCGGGTTGAATACATGGCTGCAGGAAGCTGCTGTGCTCAGATTCTTTGGCTCAGACAACAATTAAGGGATTATAAAGTTGTAGCCAATGAAGTACCAATATTTTGTGACAATAATAGTGCCATTGCTATTTCACAAAATCTGGTATTGCACACCAGATGCAAGCATGTGGATATCAGACATCACTTCATCAGAGATCATGTCGAGAAAAAGGACATAAGGATGGAGAAAATTCATACTGATAAGCAGAGAGCTGATATCTTGACTAAACCTTTGGCTGAATCAAGATTTCAGGAACTTTCAGTTGAATTAGGGATGTTAGATCCAGGTGTATAGAGTAAAATCTGAAAAATTGAAGGTTTTCAGATGCATGAAGTTTTCTCAGAATTCTACTGAGAAACTCAGGATAAAATGGAAATATTGAATCGAGTCTCGTGAAACTCAGATTCTTCAAGGTCAAGATTAAAGGTTATTATCGAACCCATTCATTTTTCAAGATTATAATCGACATTTCATCAAGGTCGAGATTAAGAAGACTGATAGAGAGAAATTAGTCTGAAGAAGTAATGACTCATGCAACTCATTTATTGCTTAAGTGAAGCTCAGTAATCATTTGCAATAAATACAAAACACCTAAGGAATGTTTTTTAGGCGGGATCTTTTGAAATTAGAAGAAGTTCAATATCATTTAATGCTCTGTTACATTAATGACCAATGAGGATATTTTGGCGGCTTACTTTTCGGAAGATCTACTGTTCGCATACCCGATTAATCGGAGATTAATCTCAACCGTCGCTTTTCACCTAACCAACGCGAATTCCCACGATCTCGAAACTATTTATACCCCAAGAAGCCATTCAAGCCCAATTTTATCAAACCCTTCATTCCCAAAATCCTCTGCAAGAAAATTCCCTTTGCCCAGAAAATCCTAAACCCTAAATCTTCAATCTCTCAAATGGCACCTACCATTTTCGACAAATTAGCCAAAACCAACAAACCTTAGTACGAGTTCATTGTCTCGCTCGATAGCACAACCAACTCCAAACCAGAAGAGGAGGCTCTCCATATGATCCGTTTGGCCAAGCTCACTCATCTATCTGCCGCAGTTTTAACCGGACCAAGAATACGCGAAAGAGGTAATCGAGTTCATCTGTAATATGAAGATAGATGAAGAGGATGGTATGCATTCTGAGATTACTGTATCACATTTAGAGCATTCATCCAAATACATCAATTTTGAAAGGGAATTGTATATAATTCCGAAGAATTTAAACGATGTTTTTGAGCTTTGTGATAGAGGAGAGGATCCTGCTGTGTATATGTTGGGTAGAGAGCAGGAGTATTTAGATAGGATTACTGAGAATCCTGTAAAATTTGAGGCTACACTGCATAAGAGGCATTTGAAGCCACAATATAGAGTTTTGATAGATATTGTGAGCAAATGCATCATGAGTCATTCGGGGAGTTTTGAGCAGATTAGTACCCCGAAGCTCAGATTAATGGCGGCGATCGAGGCTTCACCCACCACCGACTTCAACTGGCTCAGATTCTTGATTCAGATACAGTGAGTGAACAAGCCAAGGTCGTAAAAAGGGAGAAGGACGGGGCTATCTCGATCAAAGGCAAGATCCACCATGCCACCAAAATAGCATTTATTTTGGAGATGTGCAGAGAGGAGGAGGACATCTTTGCCAATTCGACCCCATTCCCCAAGTCCAAGGTCCTCTTCAAGCCCATTGCTGTGAAGAAACAGGCCATCAGAGGGAAGAAAGAAAAGAAAGCAGAATCACCAAGAGAGGCGCAAAGAAAGAGACCCAACAAACCAGGGGGAAGGTTTTGTTGGAGGCGAAGAAGGAGCAGGGTGTAAAATTGATGAAGCAGAAGAACCTTGCTCCAAAGCGCAGAAGATTGGTGGTTCTCACCGATGAAGATGGCAGTGATTCTGAAGAGATTCAACCTGAGAGCCAAACCGCTCAGAATTCGCCATTACAAGTCTTGGCTCAGGTTATCTCTAAGGCATGCGAGCAGATCGAGGAGCGAGGTCTTCTCTCGAGGTGCTTGAGACATCGCCAAATTTCAGATAAAATTTCTCAGGAAATTTTTAAAGGAACTCAAGCCTCAGAGATTCCTACCAAAGATGTGCCGGCTCAGACAGGAGAGCGAACTTAGAGTCAATCTGAGGACTTGCCAGCTCAGGCCCCATAACCAACTCAGATGCAAGCTGAGGACCTGACAAGACAACATTCGGGATGTCTTTGAGACTCGTGGAGCGCTTTATTTTGGATGAGCTCCTGAGTGATCTACTTCTTGATCCTTCAGCTGATGCTTCGACTGAACCAGATAGCCCGAGATGGAAGAAGGCTTAAGTCAAGAAACCGAGTGGAGGAGCAAGGGGGAACGGTTCATCTTGACCGCTACCCCCGAAGCTCAAGACATACCCCGATCCGCAAGATATCTTCTTCAGATTAAGGACAACGGTTTTCATCCTCAATCGACTCTTCCGGAGATGCTTAACATTCTTTGATTCGAGAGGGAAGATCGGTGGAATGAGGAGACAACCTTCCCGACCGAAGTTCTCGTGTTTCAGGAAGACAAAGCTCGGGATGAAAATTTCCGATTTTGATGAGTCGGGTTCGAAGAAGATAGCCGAGAGGAGAGCTATCGGGTTGGTGCCCCTAGCAAAGAGAGACAAATTTCAAGATGAGGACCAACAGGAGATGCCGAGGATCGATCTCGGATGGAGAAGGAAACTTCTTGTCCGATCAACTGAAATCATTCAACCTCGATCAAGCTAAGACTCTTCGTGTACCTTTTGGAACTATTAACAATTATGCCAAAGTTCTTGAAAAGTTCTATCTTTAACTCAATTGTCGATGTATGTGACCGAGGCTCGATTGGAGACCGGAGCTCAGGATGGTTCGATGCTCGTGTGAGACCGACCTCGAGGTTGTGTTCAACCTCAGATGATCAATCAGCACAGAAGGTGCAGAATGTTCCTGAGATTGACCTCACTCCCTTGATGGAGAAACTTGAAAAGGTTGAGCATATGATGAACAAGATCGCTCAGATGGAAGAGACATTGGCCAGCCAAACTCAGAAGATAGAGAATCTGAGTTCATCTTCAGAACTGGTGCTACTCCAAGACACTCTAACCTCAAAGATGACCTCCATGGAAGACAATTTGAATGAGAAGCCGGAGGAGTCAACGAAATGAGTTCGAACTTAAAAGTAAGCACCAGGAGAATACCGAGTTCCTAGAGGTGAAATTGGCAAGAGAAGAACGGCGTCGATCAAGTCATTTGTTGAGGAAATGAGCTCAATGCTCATGACCAAGATGACAGAGATGTTTAAAGATGCTCTCTCTCGCCAGTTTGACCATCTTTCTGAAGAGTTCTCTATGGCTAAAAACCACCTCAGGAGGCTGGAAGATGAACAAGATCGGTTTAGCGAGGAGAGGTATTTGTGTAAGCAAAGAGCAATATCATATGGACACAAAGACTTCAGACTTCTTCCAAATTACGGTGCCAAGAAGGGGAAAGACGGATGAAGACCTCAGGAAGTTATTGGCACGTACTTTGGAGAAAAAGGCACAAAAGGAAGCTAAAATGTATAGCCTATCCAAAGCCTTGAAGGAAGTCGAAGCTACTGACAAGCTGAAGTTCAGTAAGGTGGAGAAGCCGATATACACTCAGGTTTCTGAGGAAACCATGCTTGATGTTGCAAGAGAGAAACTGAGTGCTAGAGCTAAGGTTGGAACAAGCCAGGCTGCTGCTGAATTGCCTATGAAGAGGAAAGCCTTGGGCATTGTTGAACCTGAGAGCAAGCGTGCTAAGGCTTCTAAGCCAGTGCAAAGGAAGCTGATTGGAGAATTAGAAGAGTCTGCAGGTCAGAAGAAAGTCTTCAACACCAGGAATGCTCTGAAGACACTCCAGATAGAACAAGCTAAGAAAGCTGCTGCTTCGGTCTCAGGCGTGCCTGTGATCAGGAAGAAAATAGATGAAGAGCAGAAGTGAATGAGTGGATATAAAAAGTTTGCGAACGGAGAGGGACTTCACAAGCACTAAAATGGCCACACATTGACAAGTGAATGCCCATCCAATTCAATGATAGTTGGGAAGAGGTCAAGAGAACCTTCTGGTTCTACTATGAAGTGCTCAGGGAATGGAAAGGGGAAAGCTCAGATCCAAATGAAGCTTTTATTGAATATCTCCTAACCTTCTATCCTAAATATCTCCAAAGCTGGATAAACCTTTCGGATGAAGGAAAGGTGCAGATAGTAGCCCCCGGTCCATATACCTACCCTCCTCCAAGACTTGGTAATGGCTTGGTGAATGAAAAAGCCATTACTCAAGAAATTGCTCAATATGCTGGACAGTTAGGCCTGACAGGGAACAATCCGGATATCATCAAGGAAAGAAATGCTCTGAAGAAGAGGTATTTCGGAATGTTCAACCTGGAGGTGCCCGCTGATGAAATTGAAGAGGATGCAAACTGAAGAGCAGAAGACTGAAGAGCCAAATCTGAAGACTGAAGACTGAAGACTTACCTGAAGACACTTGTAATTTTTCTATCTTTTTGTCTTTTTTTTTTTTTTTCGATAAATTTCATTGTAACTCGTAATAATGATCTACTCATCATCAATGAAAATTTATCATTTATGCTCAAAAGATAATATCTCATTATCTTATTTACATGTCTTTTACTTTTGATATCCTTGAATAATGTCTCTGAATTAATTGTTTATGGAAAATTGTTTATAAGTATTTGGTGATGAATCCTTTGAGAGATTCATTACTGAAGAAATTGTTGAATGATTAATTATTGGGAGACTCTCAGAAATTATTGGGAGATTTCTCGTTAAAACCAATCTTGTAATAGGATAAACTGAAACCTGAGTTTAGGTTGTATGGTTGTAACAAGATAGGTTTTGGCATCATCAAAAAAGGGGAAATTGTTGGGAGATGAATTTAATAAAGATATATGATTTTGATTAGATCCCAAAACCCCTGAGTATGACATGTTCAGGATAATCTTGATAGTTGAGTCGAGATTGGTTTTAAAGTATTCGGGATGATATCTCGCAAAATGTATAGTCAAGAAATATAGATCGATTAGGATATGAAGATTTCAAGACTCAAGTATGTTTATGAAGAAAAGAAGTTTCGAATTGAAAAGTTTTCAAAACTCGAAATGAAATCAAGACTCAAGATGAAATCGAGAATCAAGACTCGGGGCAGGAAATCGAGATATCAAGACTCAAAGCAGAAATCGAGATATCAAGACTCGCAGAAATCGAGATATCAAGACTCAAAGATGAAATCGAGGAATCAAGACTCAACATGAAGATTCAATATATCACCAAGATATCCGTGAAGACTCAAGATCAAGACTCGTAAGACTCAAGACTCGAAGACGCCAAGACTCAGAAGACCTCAAGACTCGTAAGACTCAAGACAATGTAATGTAAGATCAAGAATCAAGATCAAGAATAATCAATGCACATTAAATATCAAGACTTCAAGAATATATCGAATGCTCAAAGATAAAACTCGAATGTTCCGAGGCACCGAGAATATCTATCCAAGGATGATGCACATCGAGAAGATCGCGATTCCTTAGAGAAATAGATATTTGCCAAGACATTCAAATGCGCATAAAAGGAACTAAGTCGAGTGTTGTTAAGGTTATATCAACTCGTAGTTTGTAACCAAAAGAGCCGCTGAAGGTGTCTACCTTTAATCGAGACAAACAAAAAAAAGAGGAAGACAACACTGCACCATATCGACATCGACAAAGGATGTGTCATTGAAAAAAAGATGTCAAGTACAAAAGTTCGATCGCAAAAAGTGAAGACCGGCTACATGAAAGGCTATTGCCTAAAACGTGTTAGGGAGTTTCAAACCCTAAATATAGCCGTTCCTCACACACCATAAGAGGAAACTCACGAAGCTATCTCCTCCAACGGATAATTTTTCAAGAGTGACTTTGGTGTATGCCTATAAATACTTGTGACCCTCTACATTGTAAGGTTACGGGAAATTTGTAAGCAACTCAAGAGCTCAAACTTATTATCGCAAAGTTAAAGCACTCGAAAAACTTAGAATTTCCCAAGTGCTTTTATATTGAAGAGAGCTCACTAAACTAAGCCTAGCTTGATAAGAAATATCCAAAGCTTAGTCGAGATATCCTAGCCTTTGCATTGTACTTCATTGTAAAGGATATCTCATCCTAGTTGAAAACCAACCGAGAAAACCCCAAACCCTTGAGAAGGTAGTTGGAGTGTGTTTGTTGGTGAGAAGAGTTGTAAAGAGTTAGTAAACTACGCGGAGTAGTCAGAAAGCTCTAGAGGAGAAGTTAGTAAGCTACAGAGGTAGTCTGAAAGCTTGTTTGTGTTTGAGTAAGTAAACTACGGAGGTAGTAGAAAGCTCAAGGTCGGGTTGAGTAGGTAAACCACGTGGAGTAGTGTAAAGCTCAGGGCGGGTTGAGTAAGTAAACCACGCGAGGTAGTCGTAAAGCTCAGGGAAGTGATTAGTGAATTTCTCGAGGATCGAGAGAGTGGGACGAGGAGCTTGAGTCTCCGAACCACTATAAACTCACTGCGTTGTTTATTGCTTTTTTATCTGCGGCTTAATCGCATTTGCATCACCGAGTTTGAAAGTATATTTTCACCGATATTTCAGGTTGGAATCAATCCAATCGGAAGTTGCATGTAATTGAATCACAGCCTAATCACTATTCCATTAAAGGAAGGTTTTCAAAGAAAGCTAAAAACGAAAGTATAAACTAAAGGGCCAACCATTCGCGACATCCGAGTAGCTAGAACAGAGATAGTTACCAAACCGAACTTACTCTTCCGAGGGTTGATGAAGTTAGTTATATCGATCCAAGCAACTCGAGGATCTCTGAAAAACTCAGGACTCGGTTGGGATTATTTGAGGTTTCGAAAGCGACTCGGGATCACATTTTTGTCTCAAGAGACTTTGACTCGAGTGATTTGTGCTTCTCGGGGACCTAATCTTCGAGGATTATCGACCCAAGTGACCTCGGTAAAAAGAAAAGTTTTAAAAAACTGAACACGTGTATTCCCCATACACGTGTAAGACTCGCTTTGCACCGGGACCAACAAGATGGACTCGATGTACACCAATCAAGTTTAGGACTTGGTTGAGTTGCCTAAAGAGGTTAGACCCATATGTTGCGATTAGGTCTTCAAGCGTAAAGACCGATACAAATGGCATAGTACAAACCTACAAAAAGCTAGGTTGGTAGCAATCGATCGCTTGAAAGGGTTATAGTCCAATTGTAAAAGATCAAGTCCAAATTTTACTTTGCGATAGACACTTTGATTATGATTTGAGATGGATTCAAAACTACTTTTGTAAAGATCAAGTCCATTATGAATTTTACTTGCGATAAGTCAAATTCTAAAGCTAAAGATATCTTTGATTATGAGATTTGATAGATGGATGTCAAAACTACTTTCCTCAATGGAAACATTGATAAGGAAGTGTTTATGACTAAAAATCCCTTAAAGATTGGTTGTCAAAGGTTTTTCATCTAAGTCAAATTCTAATCTAAGATCCAAGCTAAAGATATCCATTTATGGATTGAAGCAAGCTTTTAGGAGTTGGAATATCCGATTTGATGGCTATCAAGTCCTTTTGACTTCATAAAAGTTCAAAAAGTCGGAAGATCCTTGCATTTATTGTAAACTTGGGGGAAGAATATTGTTTTCATCATAATCGATATCAAATATACGAAACCTCAACATATTGATTTTGAGAACTAATATCCCGTTAATGCAGCCCCTTAAAGATTGGTTGTCAAAGACCTTTCGTGATGAAGGATCTTTGTGAAGATTTGCTACACCCTAGGGATCAAGATCCCGAATACTGAAGACCGGATGCGATTTGACCAAGAGGATGATGAGGTGTCCAATTTCACCAACCCATATAAACAAGGTGTTGAAGTGTTTTGCGATGGAGAACTCTAAGAGAGGGTCTCCACCGGTGAGTCATGGGATAAAACTATCAAAGAAGGATTGCCCTTCTAGTGAAGCTAATATCAAACACATGAAAGATGTCCCATATGCATCTGCAATTGGATCAATTATGTATGCCATGACTTGCACTAGGCCCAATGTGGTCTACCTTAAACACGATTTCATAGTTGGAACCAAAACAATCGGCCATTAGGGTTTAGTAGATACTAAAACATCGAATTTGGGTGAATCTCAGAGTTGGTTTGGATTCTGTCAAAAATCATTTGTCGAAACCAATAAATATCTTAGGCTTAACAAAAGAATGTTTCTTGTTTATAGTGGACAATCGGGACTAGATTTATAAAAAGACGGGTAAAACTTGTTTCCTTCACCTAAATGACTGGTTAAGCTGAAGCAAGTTTATAATCCGACTATAAATCACAGTCAGGTTACGTTTATCTCTCAATGATGAGGCGGTCAGTTGGAATAGTTCCAAGCATGTTGACTAAGAATGAAGAGATTCAACAAATGGTGGTTAAGTTAAGCACTATTCATTGTCATCGAAGCCTCAAAAAGATTCAACAACCGAAGTTCGATTTTATAGTTCTCAAGAGAACTACGGGTAGTTCCGAGTGCCAATTGTCTAATAAAGTTGTATTAAGACAACGTTGGTGCGAATGCGCAAGCAAAGGAACTGAGATTAGCAAATAGAAACAAGCATGTATCTAGACTTATCATTTGATCAGAGAGATCATAAGGATAGGAGAAATGGAATTAAAATGTATTCCCACATATTTAATTTTGAGGATCATTTCACAAAAACACTGAGTGTTCATGTACATACTAGACATTTGATGGTCTAGGGGTTAGACATGTAGGTGATTAACTCTAGTCCAAGTGGGAGATTGTTAGTGTTAGTGTCCTAGAGATAATCTATTGTAAGGACATAATACTAGATGATATTCAGTTTGATTTAATATTATAGTTTATTTAATATTAAATGAATGACATTACACTTATTAGAATATTATGTTTGATTGTTTGCATTTATTCATGCAAGGGTTCCCATAAGTCATTGCTGTTATTGAGGTTGTGAGAACTCAGATGACTTAAGCATGATTCTCAAATGGCCTCGATCAAGGATCATCAAGAATGATATATTGTTGATGCAATGGAGATTGACGTGCGATCTCCATCATACTCTTAGAGAGTGTAGTAAGATCTCACTTACTATGAGATACTAGATATCTCATGATGGATGCACAAATACCTTAAAGGGTATTGGTATACCCATCCGAAAAACCGTTTGATGTAAGTCCACAATATGTGTTTACGGGTGTCTTGGTTAGTGGGAGTAATGCGATACTCCTTTGAATTGAGGTCAATACGCACGACATGTGTGGAGTGATGAACTTTGACCATGACCGACGCTTGAACCCTTCCATGAGTAGATATGACTTGGATTGGGTTCATCACGAAATGCATATGCGTGGTAGTTGAGCCAAGAAAAGGATTCATTCCTCAATGTGGATTTAGAGAGAATACTCGTCTTCTCATCATAATTGGATCTAAGTCATCGGCCTATGCACGTCAACATAGACTTTGTGGCTAAGTGTGACATACATGATCAATTAGTGATTAGAAATAATATGATTACGTTATTTGAATAGACACTTCATCATGTTCAAGACTTAATCGAGTATTCGCGAATAAAGGAGGAAATCGTAATAACCTATATTTCAGTTATAGGTAGTTGCACGTTTCTCGCAACGTACCTCATATATTGAGAATGTCTAATTTATTGTCTAGGGTTCAATAAGACCGTTAGTTTGACTAATCACTCGATATATGAGGGCTTATGGGTCACACAACAAGTAGTTCCCTTTTACAGATTATAGTTGGTTGATTAAATGTTAAATTGAATTTAATATTTAATTTATGGAGAATTAATTAATAATAGATTAATTTGGAATTAATTATTATTAATGTTTAATTAAATTGGGTTTAATTAAATAGGATTCCCAATAATAATATATGGAATATTATTATAGAATTTAATATATATGGAATCAAATCCGTAGAGATTTGATATACATGTGAATTAAATCCGTAGAGATTTTATATATGAGAACTAAATCTAAGAGATTTATTTTATAAGATTAGAGATTTTATTTCCTAATCAGGTTAGCTTAAGATTTAAGTTGTGCCTTCCATATATATATGAGCTCTTGAGAATTCACAAAAAAAACGTTAATTCATTATTCTCTCCATAAGATCTAGAGTTAGAATTTTCCTAGCAAATTCATCTCGGGATTCAACGCTGGCAAATCCGTGCAAGTCCGTGATTTGGGATTACGTGGATACCGTAGTTGAGAAATCTACTCTCGAGTTACTATAAGATTTCTTGTTATGATTATTGTAATTATTTATGCAATTAATTGTTCGTTGTTGGTGAACTGTTTATTTTCGCTGCACATGTATTATGTGTTTACGTGCCTCTAAATTCCAACACCTTTGACTTGAGGTCAATACGCACGACATGTGTGGAGTAATGAACTTTGACCGTGACCGACACTTGCACCTTTCCATGGGTAGATATGGCTTGGATTGAGTTCATTACAAAATGCATGTGCGTGGTAGTTGAGCTAAGAATAAGATTCATTCCTCAATGTGGATTTAGAGAGAATACTCATCTTCTCATCATAATTGGATCAAAGACATCGGTCGATGCACGCCAACTTGGACTTTGTGGCCAAGTGTGACATAAGTGATCAATTAGAGACTAGAGATAATATGATTAAGTTATTTGAATAGACACTTCATCATATTCAAGACTAATCGAGTATTCGTGAATTAAAGAAAGATATCTTAATAGCCCATATTTCAGTTATAGGTAGTTGCACGTTTCTTGCAACGTACCTCATATATTGAGAATGTCTGATTTATTATCTAGGGTTCAATTAAGTCTGTTAGTTTGACTAATCACTCGATATATGAGGGCCTATGAGTCACACAACAACTAATGGTTGTTTACCAATTATAGTTGGTTGATTAAATATTATATTGGATATTAATATTTAATTTATGGAGAATATAATAATAATTATATTTAGAATTAATTATTATTATTATTTAATTAAATTAGATTTAATTAAATAGGATTCCCAATAATAATATATGGAATATTATTATGGGATTTGATATATATGGAATCAAATCCGTAGAGATTTGATATACATGGAAATCAAATCGGTGGAGATTTTAGTACAGGGAAATCAAATCTATGGATTTAATTTACAAGATTAGGGATTTTATTTCCTAATCAGGTTAGCTTTAAGAGTTAAGCTGGGTCTCCCCTATATATATGAGCTCTTGGGAATTCATAATATAAGACTTCATATTTTCTCCATAAAATCTCTAAGTTAGAATTTTCCTAGCAAATTCATTTCGGGGATTCAACGCTGACAGATCTGTGCGAGTTAGTAAACGACTGTTACGTAGATACCATAGTTGAGGAATCCGTGTACGAATTGCTGTAAACATCCTGTTTACGTTTACTCATATTTAATTAAGCAATTAATTGTTCGTTGTTGGTGAATTGTTTATTTCCGCTACGCATGTATTACGTGTTTACGTGCCTCTAAATTCCAATATAATGGACGTCCCACTATATTTGTCTCAGTCCATAAAATAAAAAAGTAACACTCCACTAACTATTATTTTAATATTATTCCCCTCACTTTTCATTTCAACTACCTCAAATACCTTCACTTTTCATCCATTAAATACTATAAAGACCCACTATCTATTATTTTAATATTATTCCTTAAACAATTCAACCAAAAGAAGTGAGACAAATACACCGGGACGGAGGGAATATTGTTTAGTGAAAAATAAGAAATATTGTTTAGTAAAAATAAGTAATGTTGTTTAGGAAACATAAGATTTAGTTTTAAAAATCAATTTCACAATGAACAAGTTTCACTTGATAGTTATTTCAAGATAAAATAATATTACACTTACGAAAAACTTTCAAAGCATCTCATTTCATTAATAAATATTGAACATATTGACTTTCATTATTTTTATGGAGGAATTTTTAACTTTTCCAGCTCAGAAGGGAAACAATGTCGAAAGTTTTTAAGATATTAATCTATAATAACCGGGAATGATATAGAGCCTACCAGTGGGCATTATAATTGTGCCCACCGCCTACGTGGCTGACGATGTGACAGTGCAACATAAGAAAGTTTATTTTTTTTCTTAATCATCATATATATATATATTTTAATATTTTGGATTGTTAGTGTTAGTGTCCTAGAGACAATCTTTTGTAAGGACATAATACTAGATAATATTCAGTTTGATTTAATATTATTTAGTTAATATTAATGTATGTCAATACACTTGTTTGAATATTATGTTTGATTGTCTGCATTTATTCTTATTTGTGTTCCCATGAATCATTGTTGTCATTGAGATTGTGAGAACTCAGATAACTTAAGCATTATTCTCAAATAGCAACGATCAAGGATCATCAAGAATGTGATATTGATGATGCAATTGAGATTGGTGTGCGATCTGCATCATACTCTTAGAGAGTGTAGTAAGATCTTGTTAGTGTTAGTGTCCTAGAGACAATCTATTGTAAGGACATAATACTCGATGATATTCAGTTTGATTTAATATTATAGTTCACTTAATATTAATATATGACAATACACTTGTTTGAATATTATGTTTGATTGTTTGCATTTATTCATACAAGTGTTCCCATGAGTCATTGTTGTCATTGAGGTTGTGAGAACTCAGATGACTTAAGCATGATTCTCAAATAGCCCCGATCAAGGATCATCAAGAATGGGATATTGATGATGCAATGGAGATTGGTGTACGATCTGCATCATACTCTTAGAGAGTGTAGTAAGATCTCACTTACTACGATATACTAGGTATCTCATGATGGATGCACAAATACCTTAGAGGGTATTGATATAATCGTCCGAGAAACCATTTGATGTATTTCCACTATATGTGTCTACGGGTGTCTCGGTTAGTGGGAGCGATGCGATACTCCTTTGACTTGAGGTCAATACGCACGACATGTGTGGAGTGATGAACTTTGACCATGACTGGCGCTTGCACCCGTCTATGGGTAGATATGGCTTGGATTGGGTTCTGTTGGAATTTAGAGGCACGTAAAACACGTAATCACATGCGCAGTGGAAATTAAGTTCACCAACAACAAACAGTTAATTGCATACAGATTACAATAAATATGATGAGAAATCTTACAGTGACTCGAGTGCAGATTTCTCTACTATGGTATCCACATAATCCCCAATTACGAACTTGCACGGAATTGCCAGCGTTGAATCCCCAATTAATTATTTATTGGTCCAACCAATTTCAATTTCAGAATTAAATCAAATAAAATTCTAAAACATTAAGTTTTAATTTCATTTGTTTTCGGAGGCTCATGTGCAAATTCCAAATTTTGCATGGGAGGGCCCGTCTCAAATCAAATTTACAAGACAACCCTCCTACATCATCACCCTCCCAAATCGAATCCAATCCAAAATTTCCAAACACCCAATTCGACCAAAAAATTACAGAATCCAATTTCATCTTAATTAATTAAATTACTCAATATTCTTGAAATAGGAACCCAAAAAATCAGATTCGTCATTCAAAGAAAACAGGGCAACCGGTTCGACAAAATCGGCCATTAGCGACATGGTGAGGCGCACCATCGAGCCTACGCGAGCCATCGAAGTCACGCCCAGCGTGCGGGCAGCTCATCATCGACAACAAGGCGGTGGAAGGGGGTCGCACGGAGCCGCACCCCCTCTAGCGATATCTGGTTCAAAACCAGATCGCAAAACGACGGGACAGGGAAATCGAGATGGCGGCGTGTCGCCACTGACTCTTCCCGAATCCGGCGATGCGTCGCCTTGAATCGCGTCGAGACGGGCACACAGGACAAGTCCCAAGTGATAGCAAGTAGTGAGAGTCGAAATCGGAGAGAATCGATGGCGAACCACCAAGAATCGAGGTGGAGGCATTCGTCTCGAAGACGGGTCGCATCGGAGACGATGGTGGAGGCGTGAGTCGGACAATGGGTTATCACAAGGCGACGCGAGGCACGGTAAGGTTTCAGCACCGACTTTTCAAAGAACTTGTGGCGAAGCGCCGCTCGGTTGAGAACGGCCTGAATCGCAGGTGAGGTGGGCGGCGAATCCCCATCGAGGGGAAGCCCTAGGAATCGGTGAGGATGAAGCAAACAAATAATCGAGCGCAATAAAGAAACCAAAAGGGGGTGCATATATAATACCGTGCCCCAACCAATTTTAATTTTTTTTAATTAAAATCAATTTTAATGCAATTAAACAAGAAACTGGAGCTCTGATACCACTGTTGGAAGGCACTTAAAACATGTAATCACATGGGCAAGCGGAAATTAAGTTCACCAACAACGAACAATTAATTGCATACAGATTACAATAAACATGACGAGAAATCTTACAGTGACTCGAGTGCATATTTCTCTACTACGGTATCCATGTAATCTCATATTACGGACTTGCACGGAATTGCCAACGTTGAATCCCGAGACAGATTTGCTAGGAAAATCCAAACTCTAGATCTTATGGAGAAAATATGAAGTGATACTGTTTGTGAATCCCAATAGCTTGTATATATAGGGAGGCTTTAACTTATTTCCCAAGCTAGCCCAATTAGGGAAATAAAATCCCTAATCTTGAATTAAATTAATTCCCTAAATATAAATCTCTACGGATTTAAATGCCTTATATGAAAATCTCTACGATTTATTTCCATATACATTATATCCTACAATTATATTCCAAATATAATTATTGGGAATTCTTATTTAATTAAATCCAATTTAATTAAATATTGAATATTAATAATAATTAATTCCAAATTAATCTATTATTAATCACTTCTCCATAAATTAAATATTAAATCCAATTTAACATTTAATCAACCAACTATAATCCATAAAGGGAACTACTTGTTGTGTGACCCATAGACCCTCATATACCGAGCGATTAGTCAAACTAACGGTCTTAATTGAACTCTAGTCAATAAATCAGACATTCTCAATATATGAGGTACGTTGCGAGAAATATGCAACTACCTGTAACTGAAACGTGGACAATTGCGATTTCCTCCTTTCATTCACGAATACTCGATTAGTCTTGAACATAATGAAATGTCTATTCAAATGACTTAATCAATTTATCTCAAATCACTAATTGATCATTAGTGTCACACTTAGTCACAAAGTCTAAGTTGACGTGCATTGACCAATGACTTAGATCCAAGTATGATGAGAAGATGAGTATTCTCTCTAAATCCACTTTGAGGAATGAATCCTTTTCTTGGCTCAACTACCACGCACATGCACTTCGTGATGAACCCATTCCAAGCCTTATCTACCCATAGAAGGGTGCAAGCATTGTTCATGGTCAAAGTTCATCACTCCACACATGTCGTGCGTATTGACCTCAAGTCAAAGGAGTATCGCATCGCTCCCATTAACCGAGACACCCGTAGACACATATAGTGGAACTACATCAAACAGTTTCTCGGATTGGTATACCAATATCCTCTAAGGTATTTGTGCATCCATCATGAGATACCTAGTATCTCGTAGTAAGTGAGATCTTACTACACTCTCTAAGGGTATGATGCAGATCGCACACCAATCTCCATTGTATCATCAATATCCCTTTCTTGATGATCCTCGATTGAGGCTATTTAAGAATCATGCTTTAGTCATCTGAGTTCTCACTCACTCAATGACAGCAGTGACTCAAGGGAACACATATAAGAATAAATGCAAACAATCAAACATAATATTCTAATGAGTGTAACGCCATACATTTAATATTAAACAAATAATAATATTAAACCAATACTGAATATTATCTGAGTATTATGTCCTTATAAAGGATTGTCTCTAGGACACTAACACTAACAATCTCCCACTTGAACTAGAGCCAATCACCTACATGTCTAACCCCTAGACCATCAAATATCTAGTGTGTACATGAACACTCAAAGCCTTGGTGAAAGGATCAGCCAGGTTATCCTCCGTGGGGACACGTTCTAACTCTATCTCTTCTCTAGCGATTATATCTCTTATCAAGTGATAACGCCTCGGTACATGCTTGTTTCTGTTATTGGATCTCGGTTCCTTAGCTTGCGCAACCGCACCAGTATTGTCACAATACAACTTTATTGTACTGCTGGCACTCGGAACTACCCCTAGTTCATTTAAGAACTGCTTTATCCAGACAACTTCTTTGGCAGCTTCCGCCGCATCAATGTATTCAGCTTCGGTTGTTGAATCAGCGGTAGTATCTTGCTTGGAACTATTCCAACTAACCGCCCCACCATTAAGAATGAAGACATAGCCCGACTGTGACTTGTAATCATCACAATTGAATTGGAAACTTATGTCAGCATAGCCGATCGCGACTAGCTCTGACTGACCCCCATAGACTAGAAAGCAATCTTTAGTACGTCTGAGGTACTTAAGAATGTTCTTGACAGCAATCCAGTGGGGTTCACCCGGATTCTGTTGGTATCTACCAATAGTGTTGACAACGAAGGCCACATCTGGCCTAGTGCAAGTCATGGCGTACAAGATGGATCCAATTACAGATGCATATGGTATATCCTTCATGCGCTTAATGTCAGCTTCTGTAGAAGGGCAATCCTTCTTAAACAACTTTATCCCATGACATGTCGGTAGAGAACCTCTCTCAGAGTTCTCCATCGCAAACCGCCTCAACACCTTGTCTACGTAGGTGGACTGTGTCAGTCCCAACATCCTCTTGGATCTATCCCTATGGATCTTGATCCCTAAGATGTAGCAGGCTTCTCCAAGGTCCTTCATCATGAAGGTCCTTGACAGCCATTCTTTCACGGACCGCATGAGTGGGATATTGTTTCCCATAATGAGTATGTCATCAACATACACAACTATGAATACAATATTCTTCCCACAATATTTTCGATAGACGCACGGATCTTCCGAGTTTCTGACAAAGTTAAATGATTTGACAGCTTCATCAAATCGGATATTCCAACTCCTAGAAGCTTGTTTCAATCCATAAATGGATCGTTTAAGCTTGCACACGAGATTAGATTTTGGCTTTGATATGAAACCTTCAGGTTGAGTCATAAACACTTCCTTATCAATGTTGCCATTGAGGAAAACCATTTTGACATCCATCTGCCAAATCTCATAATCTAGATGTGCTGATATCGCAAGTAAAATTCGAATGGACTTGATCTTAGCAACTGGTGAGAAAGTTTTGTCATAGTGAATGCCTTCGCATTGACTGTAACCTTTCGCCACCAACCTAGTCTTGTAGGTTTGTACTTTGCCATTTGCATCGGTCTTCCGTATGAAGACCCACTTGCAACCTATGGGTTTAACCCCTTTCGGCAATTCAACCAAGTCCCAAACTTGATTGACGTACATCGAGCCCATCTCGGATTTCATGGCTTCATGCCACTTCTTTGAGTCAACATCTAATGTTGTCTCAATGTAAGTTCTAGGTTCGTCCTTATCCGGGATCTCCATCATCATGCTCCTCTATGAGGAAGCCATAATATCTTGTGGGTGGATTACGAACTCTAGTGGACTTACGGAGTTGTTGTTGCTCAGGCTGCACATTCTGATCGTGAAAATTTTGTGGTGCAGCGATTTCATCATCGACCGGGGAGGCCTCAAGAGCGACACTTTTGGATGCTCCTTGAGCACTTCCAGATGCCTCTTGGGCGAGAGTTTGAACTATGCTGTTCTCATTCAGCCCACTTGGAGTCTGTTTCTCGGGCAATGCAACTCCAATTACGCTCCCACTAGCTGAAAGAGGATCACTTAGTGATAAACTTCCACCATGTGAGCTGTTGAATGCTCCCACTGATTCTTTGTCATGTTGCTTTGACAAGACATCAGTCTCCTTGTTAAGTTGTGGTTCTTGAATTTCTTCAAGTTCTATCATCTTACGGCTTTGTTCCTTGAAGACGTAGTCTTCTTCAAGGAATTTACCCTACCTTGAAACAATCACTGTTTGCTTCTGAGGTAGATAAAAATAATATCCTCTAATTTCCTTAGGATATCCCACAAAATAACCCTTTTCACCTTTTGCTTCCAACTTATCAGTGAGCATTTTCTTCACAAACGTGGGGCAACCCCATGTTCTAATGTGAGCGAAATTTGGCTTCTTGCCATGCCATAACTCGTATGGCTTATGCTCAAATGATTTGGATGGAATCATATTCAGAATGTAGATTGAGGTTTGGAGTGCGTATCCCCATAAGAATATCGGAAGGGAGGAGAAACTCATCATGGACCTCACCATGTCTAGCAGGGTTCGGTTTCTCCTCTCGGACACTCCATTCATTTGGGGTGTACAGGAGGAGTCCACTGTGATTGGAATCTATGCAACTTCAGATAATCAATGAATTCATGGCTAAGATATTCTCCTCCTCGATCTGATCGAAGAGTCTTAATACTCTTACCAAGATGTTTCTCTATTTCAGCTTTGTACTCCTTGAACTTCTCAAACGATTCGGACTTGTGTTTCATCAGATACACGTACCCGAACCTAGAGAAATCGTCAGTAAAAGTAATGAAGTAGCTGAATTGACCCCTAGCTAGAGTGGGCAGTGGTCCACATACGTCACTGTGGATCAACTTTAGAACTTCTTTGGCACGAACCCCTTTCCAGAAAAGGGTTTGTTGATCATCTTGCCCTTGAGATAGGATTCACAATTACCATAAGACTCAAAGTCGAATGGGGTTAAGTAGTTTAACTTTCTTAACCTTGCTATCTTATTCTCATTTGCATGACCAAGCCTACAATGCCATAAGTAAGTCGGGTTTTCATGATTACTAAGTTTGAGTCGTTTGTTTTGTATATTAAGAATGTTATGTCCACAATGCAACAAATACAAACCATTAGATAAAGGAGCATTTCCAAACCCATCGCCATTAAGCGAAAAATAACAGTTATTATTTGCAAAATGGAAGGAAAAACCTTCAATATCCAACATGGGAATAGAAATAATGTTGCGGGTAATAGAAGGAAAAAATAACAATTATTCAGTTCAAGTCTAAAACCAGAAGGTAAGTCTAAAACATAAACACCAACACGTTCAACAGCAACTCTTGCTCTATTTCCAACGTGTAGGGCGACTTCACCCGGCCTAACTGCTCTGCTATGCTTGAGACCCTACACATTAGTACAAATGTGTGAGCCACAACCGGTATCCAATGCCCAACAGTTAGTATCATTTGTGGACATGTTTATCTCAATAACAAACATACCTGTTCCAGTGGATGAGACACCTTGTATCTTCTTTTCAGCTGCTAGAATCTTACAGTCCTTCTTCCAATGCCCCTTCTGCTTACAGTGGAGGCATACATCCTTGTCCACCCTATCCTTCTTTTGAATCCCACCTTTGGGCTTAAGGAAGCTAGGCTTAGAGCCTTTCTTTGCCTTGCCTCTCCGCTTTTTCTTTCCTTTCGGACCAGAAGAAGTAGAGGCACTCACCATGAGTACGGGCTTCTCTTTAGCAGTGGAGGACTCAAAAGTCTTGAGCATGTTATGCAGCTCGGGGATGGTCGATTCCGTCTTATTCATATTAAAGTTTATTATGAAACTCGAATATGAATCGAGAAGCGACTGAAGAATGGCATAAACAACAACGTTGGTCTTGAGCTCAATGCCCAGATGACCAAGTTTCTCGATTAGCCCTATCATCTTCAATACATGAGGAGAAATCTTCCCTTCCTCGGACAATCGGCATCTAAATAGATCTCTCATCACTTCATAAATCTCAGAACGAGATTCAGAATCAAAGAGATCCTTCAGATGATTAATCATCTCGAAGGGAAGCATCTTCTCATGCTGCCTTTGCAACTCGAGAGTCATTCCGAGTAGCATAACACACTGAGCCTGGGACGCATCCTCTTGATGCTTCTTTTGGGCTGCAGCGTCGAACTCTTCAACCTCTTCAGTACCAGCCTCAGGGGTAGCAGGGATTGGCGTGTCCAACACGTACTCAATCTTCTCTTGCCTGAGCACCAAACGAATGTTTCGGTGCCAGTCGAGAAAGTTTGGCCCAACCAACTTGTTCGTTTCCAAAACGCTTCTAAATGACAAGTTATTCATTTCAACAATCCTAGAGAAATAAAATAAAACGGGAATTAAAACACATAATTCCTATGATCAGTATTCAAAAATTCAAAATAAACATGGCCTTTCAATTTATTTTGTCTCCATTATTTTCACATACTTAACGACCTCATCGGAAAAGTATGAATTTATATCTAATATAAATCATAACGGACTAGGATCCACATTACTACCATCATAATCCCAGCGAGGGCTGATCATTATGACAACATAATTGGTAGGTCTCCAAACCAATTGCAGATTGCAACTCCTAGTTGTCGAACCTACTTTGACTGATGTCACTTACCCTTTGTTCCCCGCGAGGGCTAGCGAAACAAAGTTAAGTTGGTTTACAACCATCAAGCGGCGACATTTTCATGTCCCTATAAAAGTCCCGTTAGATGTAGATCCAAGCAAAAGACGAGGGTCTTTAAGTACTCATCGGAACGAAATCTCCGATTTACTTTTAATTTCGATGGAAGACATCTTATCAAGTTAATGAGAAAACCATATTTTAGCGAGGAACATTTTAAAGGCGGGGTATTAATTGCTTAATCGAGATCCAACATGTTAATCTATATCACATTTGAGCAACTATTGGGCGCCGCCTACCCAAACATGATTTTACACGGACTAACACTTATATGGGCGCCGTCTACCCAAACAATAAATATGGTCCGGTAGTTATTGGGTGCCGCCTACCCAAACAGTTATATCGCGGACTGTAAAATGGATTAACTAATTTAAAGCGATTAAACAAGTTAACAGTGGGTTTTAATAAAACCTTTTGAAAAATAAGCTTTAATTCCAATTAAAGTTTTTCAGTTTTATTAAAGAAAATAATTAATCCATTTAATTATTTATTGGTCCAACCAATTTCAATTTCAGAATTAAATCAAATAAAATTCTAAAATTTTAAGTTTTAATTTCATTTGTTTTCGGGGGCTCATGTGCAAATTCCAAATTTTACACGGGAGGGCCTGTCCCAAATAAAATTTGCAAGATAACCCTCCTACATCATCACCCTCCCAAATCGAATCCAATCCGAAATTTCCAAACACCCAATTCGACCAAAAAATTACAGAATCCAATTTCATCATAATTAATCAAATTAATCAACCCAATATTCTAGAAACAGGAACCCAAAAAATCAAATTCGTCATTCAAAGAAAACAGGGCAACCGGTTCGACGAAATCGGCCATCAGCGACGCGATGAGGCGCACCATCGAGCCTACACGAGCCGCCGACGTCACGCCCAGCGTGCGGGCGACTCGTTGTCGACAACAAGGTGGCGGAAGGGGGTCGCGCGGAGCCGCACCCCCTTGAGCAAAATCTGGTTCAAAACCAGATCGCAAAATGACGGGACAGGGAAATCGAGACAGCGGCGTGTCGCCACTAACTCTTCCCGAATCCGATGATGCGCCGCCTTGAATCGCATCGAGACGGGCACACAGGCCAAGTCCCAAGTGATAGCAAGCGGCGAGAGTCAAAATCGGAGAGAATCGGTGGCGAACCACCAAGAATCGAAGCGGAGGCATTCGTCTCGAAGACGGGTCGCGTCGGAGACGATGGTGGAGGCGCGAGTCGGACTTCGGGCTACCGCGCACAACATGAGGCACGGTGCCTAGCACCAGCCTTCAGCGACGCGGCGTAGCGGCGCCGGTCGAGAACGACCTGAATTACAGGTGAGGTGGGCAGCGAATCCCCATCGAGGGAAAACCCTAGGAATCGGTGAGGATGAAGCAAATAAATAACCGAGCGCAACAAAGAAACCAAAAGGGGATGTGGTATCTAATACCGTGCCCCAACCAATTTTTTTTTAATTAAAATCAGTTTTAATGCAATTAAACAAGAAACTGGAGCTCTGATACCACTGTTGGAATTTAGAGGCACGTAAAACACGTAATCACATGCGCAACGGAAATTAAGTTCACCAACAACGAACAGTTAATTGCATACAGATTACAATAAACATGATGAGAAATTTTACAGTGACTCGAGTGCAGATTTCTCTACTACGGTATCCACGTAATCCCCAATTACGGACTTGCACGGAATTGCCAGCGTTAAATCCCGAGACAGATTTGCTAGGAAAATCCAAACTCTAGATCTTATGGAGAAAATATTAAGTGATACTGTTTGTGAATTCCAATAGCTTGTATATATAGGGAGGCTTAACTTATTTTCCAAGCTAGCCCAATTAGGGAAATAAAATCCCTAATCTTGAATTAAATTAATTCCTTTTAATTTATTTCCCTAAATATAAATCTCTACGGATTTAAATGCCTTATATGAAAATCTCTACGATTTATTTCCATATACATTAAATCCTACAATTATATTCCAAATATAATTATTGGGAATTCTTATTTAATTAAATCCAATTTAATTAAATATTGAATATTAATAATAATTAATTCCAAATTAATCTATTATTAATTACTTCTCCATATATTAAATATTAAATCCAATTTAACATTTAATCAACCAACTATAATCCATAAAGAGAACAACTTGTTGTGTGACCTATATGCCCTCATATACCGAGCGATTAGTCAAACTAACGGTCTTAATTGAACCCTAGTCAATAAATCAAACATTCTCAATATATGAGGTACGTTGCGTGAAACATGCAACTACTTGTAACTGAAACGTGGGCAATTGCGATTTCCTCCTTTCATTCACGAATACTCGATTAGTCTTGAACATGATGAAGTGTCTATTCAAATGACTTAATCAATTTATCTCAAATCACTAATTGATCATTAGTGTCACACTTAGTCACAAAGTCTAAATTGACGTGCATTGGCCAATGACTTAGATCCAATTATGATGAGAAGATGAGTATTCTCTCTAAATCCACTTTGAGGAATGAATCCTTTTCTTGGCTCAACTACCACGCACATGCACTTCGTGATGAACCCAATCCAAGCCGTATCTACCCATAGAAGGGTGCAAGCATTGGTCATGGTCAAAGTTCATCACTCCACACATGTCGTGCGTATTGACCTCAAGTCAAAAGAGTATCGCATCGCTCCCACTAACCGAGACACCCGTAGACACATATAGTGGAACTATATCAAACGGTTTCTCGGATGGGTATACCAATACCCTCTAAGATATTTGTGCATCCATCATGAGATACCTAGTATCTCGTAGTAAGTGAGATCTTACTACACTCTCTAAGAGTATGATGCAGATCGCACACCAGTCTCCATTGTATCATCAATATCCCTTTCTTGATGATCCTCGATTGGGGCTATTTAAGAATCATGCTTAAGTCATCTGAGTTCTCACTCACTCAATGACAACAGTGACTCAAGGAACACATATAAGAATAAATGCAAACAATCAAACATAATATTCTAATGAGTGTAACGTCATACATTTAATATTAAACAAATAATAATATTAAACCAATACTGAATATTATCTGAGTATTATGTCCTTACAAAGTATTGTCTCTAGGACACTAACACTAACAGGTTCATCACAAAGTGCATGTGCGTTGTAGTTGAGCCAAGAATATGATTCATTCCTCAATGTGGATTTAGAGAGAATACTCATCTTCTCATCATAATTGGTTCAAAGTCATCGGCCGATGCACGTCAACTTAGACTTTGTGGCTAAGTGTGACATACATGATCAATTAGTGATTAAAGATAAATTGATTAAGTTATTTGAATAGACACTTCATCATATTCAAAACAATCGCTCGATATATGAGGGTCTATGGGTCACACAACAAGTAACAGTTGTTTACTAATTATAGTTGGTTGATTAAATATTAAATTAGATTTAATATTTAATTTATGGAGAAGTAATTAATAATAGATTAATTTGGAATCAATTATTATTAATGTTTAATTAAATTAGATTTAATTAAATAGAATTCCCAATAATAATATATGGAATGTTATTATTATAGGATTTAATATATATGGAATCAAATCCGTAGAGATTTGATATACATGGAATTAAATCCGTGGAGATTTTATATGTGGGAAATAAATCTAAGAGATTTATTTTATTAGGATTTTTCCTAATAAAGGTTAGCTTAAGATTTAAGCTGGGCCTCTCCTATATATATGAGCTCTTGGAAATTCATATTACGTGAGTTTATATTTTCTCCATAACATCTCTAAGTTAGAATTTTCCTAGCAAATTCATCTCGGGGATTCAACGCTGACAGATCTGTGCAAATTAGTAAACGACTGTTACGTGGATACCATAGTAGAGAAATATGCGTACGATTTACTGTAAGGTTTCTCTTTATGTTTACATGTATTTAATTATGCAATTATATATTCGTTGTTGGTGAACTGCTTATTTCTGCTGCGCATGCATTACGTGTTTACGTGTCTCTAAATTCCAACAGTGAAAATAATGGAGACAAAATAAACACAAAAGAAAGGCCATGTTTATTTTGATTGCTGAATATTTATCATAGGAATTATGTGTTTTAATTCCCGTTTTATTTTATTTCTCTGGGTTAGTTAAAATGTATAACTGTTATTGAGATGTGTTTTGGAAACAAACTAAATTGGCTAGGCCAAATTTTCTGGACTGGCACCGAAACATGTGTTTGGTGCTAAGGCAAGAAAAGATTGAGTACGTGTTGGACATGTCTATCCCGGTTACCCTTAAAGCTGGTACTCTAAGGCAGCCACGTTTGACGTAGCAGCTCAGAAGAAGCATCAAGAGAATGCTTCCTAGGCACAGTATGTGATGTTGCACGGCATGACTCCCTATATACATAGGCAACATGAGAAAATGGGTCCCTTCGAAATGCTCAAGCATCCGAATGATCTCTTTGATTCTGAATCTCATTTTGAGTTTTATGAAGTGATGAGAGATCTGTTCAGGATCCGGCTTAGCCAAAGAAGGGAGATTTCAACTCATGTGCTAATGATGATAGGCCTAATTGAGAAACTTGTTAATTTAGGCTTTGAGCTAAAAGACCAATGTTTTCATTTATGCTATCCTCTAGTCGCTTCCGGATTCATGTTCTGGGTTCATTGTGAACTACAATATGAATAAAACGGATGGGACCATGCCTGAACTTCACAACGTGCTCAAGACTTTTGAGTTCACTATCACTAAGATGGTGTTCAAAAGAAGGAGCGGGTAGACAAGGATGTGTGTCTACTTGTTGGGAAATTTGTAGTTTTGATGGAAGTTCCAAAACAGTTGTAATAGGACAAGTCGAACCTGTTAGTCGACTGATGAAAAGATAGGAAGTCAACTGAACCTGTTAGACAACTGAAGAATTAGACTAGATCACATATTGAGGGGGAACTCAATATGAAGAAGTGAAGATAAGCAGTGAAGATCAGAAAGAAGATCTGAAGCTCATCAGAAGATCTACTCTATAAAGACATCAGCAGAGTCGATAGGTTGTAGCTAAGATAACTTTATCAGAAGACTCAAGTCTACTGATCTTATGGACTACAGATCAGTAGAGGCTAAGTGAGAACCGTGAGAAGCATATCATCTTATCCTTAAAGCATACGAAGTGGTTCAAACCAGAAGAATGTTTAAGCTGATGGCTTTTCAAGGCGCCGAATAAGTGTACTTGTTAGCCACTTAGAAGTCAACACGTATGTACGGTTCTGAAGAATGCAGGATATGGTGTATCAATGCCAAACGGCTAGAAAGGACAATATTGCACGAATACGGCATGGCCTTTCTGGGCACATCAAATCAAGCCTGCAAACCTACCTTAAATAGAGCAAAATTCAAATTGCTCTCCAAGGGCTAGTTCGATTTCGTGCCTATAAATAAGGGATCAAACCTTCATAGTAAGATTACGGAAATTATCATCCAGCTCAAGCACAAGCAATTTCCGCACAAAGAACACCAAATTGAAGATTTATTCTTAAGTGTTCATCCCTTAGTTCTTAGCAAGAATACTTATCCTCTAGCTTTAGGCTACTTAGAAGATAAGATAGTATTACAGTTGGAACAAAAACAAATCTTATACCCAAACATTGTTTAGTTTAAGTTTGTTATAGCAAGATTTCTATATAGGGTTTCTAGATTAGATTTCTGGGATTGGTTGAATGAGAGCTCGTTAAATATCTATTGGTTGTATTGTGTTGGACTAACACATTAAACTAAGTCCAATTGGTTAAGTTGGTGCCCCTGCTGATAGGGAAGAGTGGACGTAGGACAAGTTGTTCGAACCACTATAAATCTGTGTGCCTTAATCTGCTTTACACATACTTGCACACTACTCTTGTTATCTGCATGCATATTCTGTACCAGGATCAGACTAACATCAAGCTACTGATCTGATCAGATTAACACTTTAGTTATCTGACTCAAACCAGATTGGTCAAAATCTTTAGTTGAGTAAAACTGGTTTTCACACGGGCTAACTAATCTTCCGCACCATCAGTTAAACTAATAGACGCCGAACTGATCTGCCTGTCAAATCAGTAAGTTGGATATCAGTCCAAACTGATCCACTTCACACTCTAATCAGACATACATGCAAATCACATCTAATCCAGGAAAAGTTTTGAAGTCTATTCACCCCTCCCCTCTAGACTTCAACCCTCACTGAAACCCGTTCGGGACCTACACTACTATAAGTAGAAGAGGACACTAGAAGAAGGATTATAAGGTTCTAGTTGCTAAAAGGAAGGCACTAGGTGCTTCTGGCACTAGAACATATATGTTTGTTATTAAGATAAACGTGTTCACTAATAACGCTAACTGCTTGGTATTGGATACCGGATTTGGCTCTCACATTTGCACTAATGTGAAAGGGCTCATATGTCATAGGACAATTAGGGCGGGTGAAGTCGTCTTACACGTGAGAACAAAGCAAGAGTTGCTCCTGAACGTGTGGGGATTTATGTGTTAGACTTACCCTTTTGGTATTAGATTAGAACTTAATGATTGTCATCTAGTTCTTTCTATTACTCGCAACATATATTTGTTGCATTATGGATATGATGTTCTTAATATACAAAGTAAAAGACTCAAACTTAGTAATCATGAAAATCCGACTTACTTTTGGCACTGTAGACTTGATCATGTAAACGAGAGAAGAATTACAAGGTTAAGAAAGTTAGCCTACTTAACTCCATTTGACTATGAGTCTTATGGAGATTGTGAATCTTATCTCATGGGCAAGATGATCAACCGACCCTTTTCTGGGAAAGGGGTGCATGCCAAAGAAGTTCTAGAGTTGATCTACAACGATGTTTGTGGACCATTGTCCACTCTAGCTAGGGGTCACTTCGGATACTTCATCACTTTTACTGATGATTTCTCAAGATAACGTGTATCTTATGAAACACAAATTTGAATCTTTTGAGAAATTCAAAGAGTTTAAGGCTGAAATAGAGAAGCAACTTGGTAAGAGTATCAAGACTCTTCGATAAGATCGAGGAGGTGAATACCTTAGCCATGAATTCAATGATTACTTGAAGTTACATGGAATCCAGTCACAATGGACTCCTCCCAGAACTCATCATATGAACGGTGTGCTCGAGAGGAGAAACCGAACCTTGTTCGACATGGTGAGGTCCATGATGAGCTTTTTCTCTCTTCTGACATTCTTATGGGGATACGCTTACAAACCTCAATCTACATTCTGAATAGGATTCCATCTAAATCGGTTGAGCATATACGATATGAACTATGGTGTGGCAAGAAGCCAACTTTTACACATATCAAACATGGGGTTGCCCCGTGATTGCGAAAAAGATGCTTACCGACAAGTTGGAATCCAAAGGTGAAAAGGGTTACTTTGTGGGATATCCTAAGAAAACTAAAGGATATTACTTCTATCTACCTGAGAAACAATCAATGATTGTTTCTAGGCAGACCAAGTTCCTCAAAGAAGACTATGTCTTTAAGGAACAAGGTCGTAAGCTGATAGAACTTTAAGAAATTCAAGAACCACAAATTAACAAAGAGACTGATATCTTGTCAAAGCAACATGACAAGGAATCAGTGAGAGCATTCAGTAACTTTCACGGTGGGAGTCTTTCACTAGGTGATCATCTTTCAGCCAGTGGGAGCATAATTGGAGTTGACTTGCCTATGCAAGAACCTCAAAGTGGGCTGAATGAGAACAACATAGTTCAAACTCCCGCCCAAGAGGCATCTGAAAATGTAGCTCTTGAGGACTCTCCAGACATTGATGAAATCGATGCACCACAAAATTTTCACTATCAGAATGTACATCCTGCACAATCACAACTCCGTAAGTCAATTAGGAATCATAATCCACCCATTAAATACGGTTACCTCTTGGAGGAACTCGATAATATGGACATATCGGATAAGGACGATCCTAATACTTATTCTGAAGCAATATCAGTTATTGATTCAGGAAAGTTGCATGAAGCCATGAAATCCGAGATGGACTCGATGTACACCAATCAAGTCTAGGACTTGGTTGAGTTGCCTAAAGGGGTTAGACCCATATGTTGCAAATGGGTCCTCAAGTGAGAGACCGATGCAAATGGCAAAGTACAAACCTACAAAGCTAGGTTGGTGGCGAAGGGTTACAGTCAACGCGAAGGCATTGACTATGATAAGACTTTCTCACCAGTTGCAAAGATTAAGTCCATTCAAATTTTACTTGCGATTGCTGCACACTATGATTATGACATTTGACAGATGGATGTCAAAACAGTTTTCCTCAATGGATGTTGGGAAATTTATAGTTTCGATGGAAGTTCCAAAACAGATAATGTAATAGGACTAGTCAGACCTGTTAGCAGACTGATGACATAGATAGCCGATAAGATGACCAGCTGAAGTGTATAGACAGCTGAAGTAACAGATAGGTCACATATTGAGGGGGAACTCAATATGTATAGGTTAAGTCTGGTGAAGATCAGCTAACTCGAAGATCAAATGATGAAGATCTTGTAATTGAAGCTAATAGTCCTGAAGATCAGATAAGTCATGAAGATCAGAGATGCTGATGAGCTGATCAATATGAAGCAGACAAGTCAAGACTGAAGACATCAAGACCAGACGACCTACATTCTAAGACTTAAAGAAGAGGTCAGTAAGTTGTGCTAAGACAACTTACAATCAGATGACCTAAGTCAGGTAGGCAGATCAGGATTCTGACTGATCTGTGTCAACTCCATCAGGTGACTACTTCAATGTTACCTAGTACGAATCAAGTGTTCAGACAAGAAGAATGTCAACCTTGTTGCTTATTCAAGTGCTGCGAATCGTACTTGATAGCCAATGAGAAGTCGACAACACACGTACGGAGTTCTGACAGTCTGCAGAAAGGTGGTTCAACGTCAACGGCTAGAAAGGACAAGCTTGCATGCTTTCGGCCATACCGCCCTGAAACACGTCAAATCCGTCTGCAGACCTACCTAAAATAGACCGAAATTCGAATTGCTCTCCAACGGCTAGTTCGATTTTGTACCTATAAATATGGGATCAAACCTTCATAGTAAGGTTACGGAAATTATCTTCAAGCTCAAGCACAAGCAATTTCCGCACAAAGAACACCAAATCGAAGATTTATTCTTAAGTGTGCATCCCTTAGTTCTTAGCCAGAATACTTATCCTCTAGCTTTAGGCTACTTAGAAGATAGGATAATATTCCAGTTGGAACAAAACAAATCTTATACCCAAACACTGTTAGGTTAAGTTTGTTATAGTAGGATTTCTATCTAGGGTTTCTAGATTAGATTTCTGGGATTGGTTGAGTGAGAACTCGTTAAATATCTGCTGGTTGTACTGTGTTGGGCTAACACATTAAACTAAGTCCAGTTGGTTAAGTTGGTGCCCCTGCTGATAGGGAAGAGTGGACGTAGGACAAGTTGTCCGAACCACTATAAATCTGTGTGCCTTTAATCTGCTTTACACATACTTGCACACTACTCTTGTTATCTGCATGCATATTCTGTACCAGGATCAGATTAACATCAAGTTACTGATCTGATCAGCTTAACACTTTAGTTATATGATTCAAACCAGATTGGTCAGAATCTTTGTTTGAGTAAAACTGGTTTTCACACGGGTTAACTAATCTTCCGCACCATCAGTTAAACTGATAGACGCCAAACTGATCTGCCTACCAAATCAGTAAGTCGGATATCAGCCCAAACTGATCTGCATCGCACTCTGATAAGACATACGTGCAATCACATATAATCCACTAAAAAGTTTTTGAAGTCTATTCACCCCCCCTCTAGACTTCAACCCTCACTGAAACCCGTTCGGGACCTATAAGTGGTATCAGAGAGGTGGTTCTTCCGAACACTGGCTTTGAATATCATTGGTTCTTGAGGAAGAACCTTTGTGGTCACTTGAACCGATCTTTGAAAACCGTTTTTAAAAATTCTTTTTTTTTTCAAAAATCACCACAAGCATGGATAACACTTCAGGTATGCATCATAATCTACCCATGTTTTCTGTTGATGAGTATGCAGATTGGTCCATCGACATGAGAGATCATCTGGGAGTGATCAGCAATAGAATGGATGAGATTCTTGAGATAGGACCGATTATCATCTATCACTTTAACCCAACTGAAGCAGGACAAGATCCTACTCAACCAGTTGGAGCAAGAATCAGGAAGAGTCCCTCTCTGATGGATGCAGATGAGAGGAAATTGTCCAATCTGGATACTGTTGCCAGACACCTCATCATGAAAACTATGGATGCTACTACACGAGAGAAAGTGAAGTACCTGAAGACAACTAAGGAAGTTTGGGATACGCTTGCTGAAATCTGGAGAAGAAATGAACAGATCAAGGATAGCAGACTGCAAGCTGAGCTAGTTGTATTTGAAAAACTTAAGATGCCACCGAATGAAACAGTTGATCAATTTGATGGAAGGATCACACGAGGAGTCCTTCGTGATCTTGGATGAGTAATGTCAAACAAGGATATCAACTACAAGATTCTCAGATCGTTGACTAAGAAATGGGATACCAAGGTGACCGTGATTAAGGATCGTCAAGATATTGCTACCATGAAACCAAATGATCTAATCTTCAGTTTGAAAGCCCATGAGTTTGACCTGATTGAGAGAGGACAAAGATCAGATGATGTCCCTGCTGAAGCTACTACAAACTCAGCTAAATATGTTGCATTCCAGGCAACTAGTAGCAGTTCACGAATCGTGGAACCAGTTGGAAACATCATCAGCCAGGCCGAACAGATTGCCTCCTAACGAGAAAACTTGAACGAACAAATGTTCAGATGGGCAAGTACATAAAGTTCTATGATAACTATCGACGAAGCAGAGGAAGAGATCGAAGATCTTCTGACAGATCACAAGAGAGATATCATTCTTCAGATGATAGGGACAACAGAAGAGATGACCGGAAAGATGATCATAGAGATGACTGGAAAGATGATAGGAGAGAGGATCGCAGAGAGAGAAGACGAGATGAAAGATCAGATAAGAGAGGTTCTGATTACAGACAGAATGGAAAGTCTCCTGACAGATCATACTGAAGAAATAATTCACCGAATAGAGGAAATTCTGGAGATTCAAGGGTTTGCTATAACTGTCAGAAACCAGGTCATTACAGTGCTGATTGTCCTGACCTGACTCCCAAGGAAAGAGAAGAGAAATGGAATAGAAGAGAACAAAGGTGTCGAGATAGAAAAGCCATGGTTGCAGACACATCAGGAATTGACGATTCTTATCTGCCATCAGATGACTCTGGATATTCATTTGTTGAAGATTTCCGTCTAATTACCACAACTGACGATGTCGATGATTTGAACTTCTCATCTGATGACGACATCTGTCTGATGGCCAGAGAAACTTACCAGTCTGAGGTAATCTCTAAACCTTATGTGGTTTCTTGTTCTACACCTGTTGTGCTTAGCACATCTGCTGGAGAGATTAACATGCAGGTCTACAATGACCAATTGCTTGATGATCTCTCTAATGCAATAGATACTTATACACGAGTGGAAGTAGAGAACGATAACCTAAGGGCTGAGAATATTCGGCTTGTCAAGGATATTGAAGCTAGTAAAGCAGCTGAACTAAAATCAGCTGAAACTGTTCAGAAGATGACTAAAGAACTGGAGGTTCTGAAAGTCAGTACTACTGATCAGGAAAAGCTGATTAAGGAACAGTTGGCTCTCAATGAACGACAAGCTGGAGAACTCAAAGTCCTTCAGGCTAAGTTTGATGAACTCTTCCGACTGCATGAGAATCTGAAAATATCTGAGGACAATTTGCATAAGAAAATAGAGGTTTTCACGAAATCTTCTAAGACTGTTCAAGATCTGAACAACTATTTTCGTACGCCAATTGACAAGAAGGGAATTGGGTATGAGAACCTCCTGGATCCTCAAAAGCCCCGTCTGGTTCGCATCAGAAAAGTGTAACCAAACGAGTTTCTGATCAAGATACACGAAAAGCCAAATCTGTATCAGATAAGGGAAAATGATCAGCTGACCAGACAAGGAAAGTGTCGGATCAGAAAGGGAACAGAAATGGACCCCAACTGATCAGACACCAGCCAAGGAATCAACAGAAGAATCTTGTTCTTCTGAAGAGACCTCAGCCAAATCAGCAGAGTAGGCCTCAGTCTGGACCATCTCGTAAGGGACAGTATCAGCTGAAGTCAACTCAATCCAAGCTGCCTGACAAGCAAGCTAATGTTAAACTGCTAAGACCATCTATTCCAAAACGATATGAATCTTTTAATGGTAGCAGTCGTACCTACCCTTACAATCAGAAACCTAGGGCTGCTGCACCTGAGCCCCACTGGATTAAAAGAAGACAAGTTTCAATGAAAATCCCAAGTCTTCTGATTTGTCCAAAGCTCACACTAATAATCATACTGATCAGATTGCATATGAAGAAACGTATGATTATGTAGATTTTTATGGGAGACAAATCAAGCCTTCTGTGTTCAACAAAGGTGCCATATTTGTTTGGATCCCGAAAGGTACTTCTAACCCCCCAGGACCCAATTCTACTGGGGTACCTAAAATCTGATTTGCTCGCAGGCTCGAGTGGGACTGGCTAATAAAGGAGGTGTACAAGCAACTATCTGGCACATAGATAGTGGATGTTCAGATTGTGGATGTTCAGATTGTGGATGTTCAAGGCACATGACTGGAAGTCAACATCTCCTCAGCAATTACATTGAGAAACCAGGCCCACGAGTTCTCTTTGGGGATGACAACTTTGGTTTTACCAGAGGAGTTAGAACCTTAGTGAACGATGATGTAAAGGTTACAGGTGTTTCATACGTTGATGGCTTAAGGCACAACCTGTTATCTATTTTACAGTTCTGCGACAACGGATTTAGTGTTGAGTTCTCTTCAGATCAATGCACAATCAGAAATCGAGTGACTCAACAGATTTTGCTAACTGGCTCCAAAAAGGAACGATTTATACAGCAGATTGGGACAGTTGTCCAAGAAATGCATGCTTGATTATTAAGAGTTCAAAGAGCTCCAGTTGGCTCTGGCACAAGAGAATGAGCCATCTGAACTTCAAAACTCTTAACAAGATAGCAAGGATGTCCTTGGTTGAAGGTCTCCCGAATGAAGTATTCTCTAAGGATCAGACATGTGCCGCATGTCAGAAGGGAAAAAAAGTAAAAGCTTCATTCAAAGGGATACCTTCTCCTCCATCCAGCAGAGTATTACAACTGCTCCATATGGATCTGTTGGTCCCGATGCAAACGAGTCTTACACGTGTATGGGGGGGGAATACACGTGTTCAGTGTTTTTAAAACTTTTTTTCTTCATCGAGGTCACTTGGGTCGATAATCTCAAGATTAGGTTCTGAAAAGACAAATCCCTCGAGTCAAAGTCTATTGAGACAAGTGATCCCGAGCCGCTTTCGGATACCTTAGATAATCCCAACCGAGTCCTGAGTGTTAGAGATCCTGAGTTGCTTGGATCAAATAACTAACTTACTGAATCCTCAGAAGAGAGTTCAGTTTGGTAACTATCTGTTCTAGCTACTCGATTAAATGCGGAATGGTTGGCCCTTAGTTTATACTCGTTTTAAGCTTTGCTGAAAACCTTCCCTTTATGAAATAGTGATTAAGCTGTGATTCACTTATGCAACTTTAGTGGATTGATTCGGTGAATATCGATGAAAAGTATGCTTTCAAAATCAAGTCAATGCAATTAAGCACGGATAAGGAAAGCAATAAAGAACACATCAATTATAGTGGTTCGAGAGACTCAAGTTCCTACATCCACTCTCTCTCGATCCTCGAGAGAAATTCACTATCAACTTCGAGCTTTTTTGACTACCTCGCGTAGTTTACTTACTCAACTCGCCCCGAGTTTTACGACTACTCCACGAGTTTACTTACTCAACCCGACCTTGAGCTTCGACTACCTCCGTAGTTTACTTACTCAAACACAAACAAGCTTTCAGACTACCCATGTAGCTTACTAACTTCTCCTCTAGAGTTTTTTCGACTACTCCGTAGTTTACTAACTCTTTACAACTCTTCTCACCAACAAACACACTCCAACTACCTTCTCAAGGGTTTGGGGTTTCTCGGTTGGTTTCAACTAGGATGAGATATCCTTTACAATGAAGCACAATGCAAAGGGTTAGGATATCTCGACTAAGCTTTGGATAATTCTTATCAAGCTAGGCTTAGTATAGTGAGCTCTCTTCAATATTGAAGCACTTGGGAAATTCTAAGTTTTTCGAGTGCTTTAACTTTTGCAAGAATAAGTTTGAGCTCTTGAGTTGCGTATAAATTTTCCGTAACCTTACAATGTAGAGGGTCACCAGTATTTATAAGCATACACCAAGGTCACTCTTGAAAACTATCCGTTGAGAGACAAACCGTGAGTTCCCTCTTATGGTGTGTGAGAAACGGCTATATTTAGGGTTTGAAACTCCCTAACACGTTTTAGGCAATAGCCTTTCATGTAGCCGGTCTTCACTTTTTTGCAGTCTGGAACTTTTATACATCTGACATCTTTTTCAGCTACTTGTCACTGTCAGTGTCAGTATGGTACAGTGTCGTCTTTCTCTTTTTGACTTTTGTCTCCAGTTAAAGGTAGACATCTTCAACGGCTCTTTTTGGTTACAAACTCTGAGTTTGATATAACCTTAACAACACTTCTGACTTAGTTCCTTTTTGTCTGCATTTGAATGTCTTGGCAATATCTAACTTTCTAAGGAAACGCGATCTTCTCAGTATTGCATCCTTCAAATAGATATATTCAGTGCCTCGGAACATTCAGGTTCATACTGAGCATTCAACATTCTCGAGTCTTGATAATTTCTTGTGCCTTGATATTATTGATCTTCAATCTTGGTCTTGATCTTGCGTCTTGAGTCTTGAGTCTTGGTCTTACGAGTCTTGAGTCTTCGAGTCTCGACCGATACGCTTTGAATCTTCGTCTTTGAGTCTTTGGTTCCTCGGTATCTCTTGAGTCTTGATATCTCGATTTCATTGAAGTCTTGAACCAACCGGTTTCATTTGAAACTTGGTTTCCTCGAAACATCTTGATTTCTTGAGTCTTGAACCTATCTGAACTATATTTACGACTATACATTTTGCAAGATAACATCACGAATACTCTAAAAACTGAATCGACTCAATCTATCACGATCATTACGAACATGTCATTTTCGGGGGTTTTGAGATCTAATCAAAATCATATATCTTTTATTAAATTCATCTCCCAACAATTTCCCCATTTTTGATGATGCAAAACCTATCTTGTTACAACCATATAATCTATACTCAGGTTTCAGTTTATCCTATTACAAGATTGGTTGTCTCCCAACAATTTCTTAAAACAGAGAAACTCCTAACAGTTTAAATCATTCAGCATTTCTTCAGTAATGAATCTCTTTAAGTAGTTCATTACTAAATACTTAAACAATTTCCCTATATTGGACAATTTCTCCCTTATCAACATACAATCGGTTCGAGAGACATTCATTCAAAGATATCAAAATAAAAGACATGTAAATAAGATAATGTGATATTATCTTTTGAGCATAATGATAAATCTTCATTGATGATTGGTATCCCATTTCTGATTACAATGAGTTTATCAACAAAATCAAAAAGACAAAAATTTAAAGATTACGAGAATCTTACGAGTCTTGATCTTGATCTTGATTTGGCTCTTGATCTTACGCTCTTGATTTGCTTCATTCTCAACTTCATTAGCGGGCACCTAAAAGTCGAACATTAGAAAAATCTCTCTTGACTCATTTCTTTCCTTAATGATATCCGGACTGTTTCCTGTTAGACCCAACTGACCAGCATACTGAGCAATCTCTTGAGTAATGGCCTTTTCATTCACCAAGCCATTACCAAGTCTTGGAGGAGGATAGGAATATGGACCGGGGGCTACTATCTCGTACCCTCTCCTTCATCCATAAAGGTTAATCCGATACTGTAGATACTTTGGATAGAAGGTTAGGAGATATTCAATGAATGCTTCATTTCGATCGAGCTTTCCCTCTCCATTCCCGAGAACATCATAATTGAACCCGGAAGGTTCTCTTGACTTCTTCCCACATATCGTTGAGTTTGATAGGCATCCATTTATCAACGTGGGGCCACTTTTAGTGCTTTTGATGTTCCTTTCCTCTTGCTGCATAAAATTCACGAATTCACTCCTTCGCTTCTGCTCTTCGTCTATCTTCTTTATGATCACAGACGCTCCTGAGACCGAGCAGCTTTCTTAGCTTGTTCTATTTGGAGTGTCTTCAGAGCATCTCTCGTGTTGAAGACTTTCTTCTGAGGTTGAGACTCAGATTCTTTCGTTTCTTCATCATCCAGAATCAGCTTTCTCTGAATTGGCTTAGAAGCCTTCACACGCTTGCTTATAGGTTGAACAACGCCCAATGCTTTCCTCTTCATAGGCAGTTCAGCAGCAGCCTGGCTTGTTCCAACCTTTGCTCTAGCTTTTCGGTTTCTCTCTTGCAACATCAAGCATGGTTTACTCGTAAACTTCGAGTGTAGATAGCTTTTTCTACGGCGAACTTCAACTTCTCAGTAGCTTCGACTTCTCTTAAGGCTTTGGCTAGATTATATATTTCAGCATCTTTCTGAGCCTTCTTCTCCAAAGTACGTGCCATGAACTTCCTGAGGTCTTCACCTTCTTTTTCCCCCTTCTTGGTACCGTAATTTGGAATAAGTCTGGAGAGTGCTGTGTCCATGTGATATTGTTCTTTGCTCACACAGCAAACTTCTCCTGCTATCTGATCTTGTTTGTCTTCCAGCCTCCTTAGATGGTTCTTGGCCATAGAAAATTCTTCAGATAAATGGGCAAACTGGCCAGAGAGAGCCTCCTTAAGCATCTCTGTCATCTTGGTCATGAGCACTGAGCTCATTTCCTCAACAGCAGATTTTATCATTACATCATTCCTCTCTGCCAATTTCACCTCTAGAAATGCAGTTGACTCCTGGTGCTTCTGATTCATTTCAGCACTGAGCTCAGCCTTGACTCCCTCCAGCTTTTCATTCAGCTTATCTTCCATGGAGGTCATCTGTGAGGTCAGAGTGTTTTGGATTAGCACCAGCTCTGAAGAGTGACTAAGACTTTCCATTTGTTGAGCTTGATTGGCCAATGTTTCTTCCATCTGAGCAATCTTGATCATCATTGGCTCAACCTTCTCAAGTTTCTCCATCAAGGGAGTGAGATCAATCTCAGGAACCTTCTGCACCTTCTGTGCTGTTTGATCATCCTGAGCTACAGCTTCATCCTGAGCTCCAGTCTCCAACTGAGCCTCAGTCTGTTTATCAGACAATTCAGAATTAAAGATAGTACTTTCAGTAACTTTGGCATAATTGTTAATAGTGCCAAAAGGTACCTGAAGAGTGCTAGCTTCAGTCTGAGGTTGACCAATTTAAGGTTGATCAGCAACAGAAGTCTCCTTTTCCATCTGAGACTGTTTCTCAACATCTCCCTGTTGGTCCCCATCTCCATCTTGAGATTTGTCTCCGCTGCTTGGGGCAACAACTTCAATAGCTTTTCTTTCAGCTAACTTCCTCTGAACCAACTCATCAAAATCGGAGTTTTTCATCACGAGCTTTGTCTTCCGAACCACGAGAAGTCGGTCGAAAAAAGGTTGTCTCCTCATTCCACGATCTTCCCCGAAAAAGCGGCAATATCAAACATCTCGGGAAGAGTCTGATTGAGGATGAACACAGTTGTCCTTAATCTGAAGAAAACATCTTGCAGATCAGGGTATGAGCTGAGCTCAGGGTAGCGGACAAGAATGAACCGTTCCCCCTTGCTCCTCCACTCGCCTTCTTATTTTCGCCCTTCTTCCATCTCGGGCTCTCGGTTCGATTGAAACCTGGCGAGAGGATCAAGAAGTAGATCTTCAGAGCTCATCAAGAATATTCGCTCTTGAGTCTCGGCGGCTTCGAAGGTTGTGCGATCGAGGTCCTCGTTTGCATCTGCGTGGGTTACGGGTCTGGTGACACTTCCTCGAATTAGTTACGAGTTGGCTCTTCTATTTATGCGAGTGGCACTTTTGCATAGGAATCTCTCGAGGCTCGAGTTCCTTTGAAAATTTTTCGAGAAATTTTGTGCGAACTTAGAGATGTCTCAAGCACCTCGAGAAGACACATTTCTCGATCCCAGTCTTGTGCCTTGGAGATAACTTTGAGCAAAAACTTGCAATGGCGAACTACGGCGGTTTGGCCCTCGGGTTGAAATCTCCTCGAGAATCCTTTGCCATCTTCAGCCGGTGAGAACCACCAATCTTCGCACTTTGGGGCAAGGTTCTTACGCTTCATTATTCTTGCACCTGCTCCATCTTTTCCTCCAACAAAACCTTCCCCCCGGTTTGTTGAGTCTTTTTCACCGCAGAATTGGTGATTCTACCTTCTTTTCTCTTTTCCCACGATGGCACCTTCTTTTGCAAAGAATGGGTTTAAAGAGAATTTTGGATTTAGGGAATGGGGTCGAATTGGCGAAGATATCCTCCTCCTCTCTGGCACATCTCCAAAATATAAGAAATTTTGGTGGCATGGTGGATCTTGCCTTTTATTGAGATCGCCCCCGTCAACCTTCTTCAAAACTTTGGTCTGCTCACTCACCGTCTGAATCAAAAATTTCAGCTAGTTGAAGTCGGTGGTGGGTGAGGCCTCGATTGCCGCCATCAATCTGAGCTTCGGGGTACTGATCTGCTCAAAACTCCCCGCAAGACTCATGATGCTCTTGCTCACAATATCCATCAACACCCGATATTGTGGCTTTAAGTGCTTCTTATGCAATGTTGCCTCAAACTTAACAGGATTCTCAGCAATCCTATCTAAGTACTCCTGCTCTCTACCCAACATATACATCGTAGGATCCTCTCCTCTATCACAGAGCTCAAAAACATCATTCAGATTTTTCAGAACTATATACAGATCCCTCTCAAAATCGATGTATTTGGACGACTGCTCTAAATGTGATACAGTTAACTTAGAATGCATACAACCCTCTTCATCTATCTTCAAGTTATAGATGAATTCGATTACCTCTTTCGCAAACTCCTGGTCTGGTCGGTTTGTGACTAGTTGGGTGAGTTTAGCCAGTCGAATCATATGCAGAGCCTCCTCTTCTGTCTTTGAGTTGGTTGTGCTTTCAAGTGAGACAACGAACTCATACCATGGCTTGTTGGTTTTGGCTAATCTCTCGAACAAGGTTGGAGCCATTTTAGAGATTGATTGAAGAAATGAAGCTTTAGGGTTTGGGAATTTTTGGGCAAAGGGAAATTTTATTTGCAGAGGATTTGGGAACGAAGGGTTTGATAAAATTTTTGGCTTGAATGGCTTATTGGGGTATATATAGCTTCGAGATCGTGGGGAATCGCGTTGGTTAGGTGAAAAACAACGGTTGAGATTAATCTCGATTAATCGGGTATATCTGAACAAGCGATCTCCGAAAAAAGTAAGCCGCCAAAATATCCTCATTGGTCATTAATGTAACAGAGCATTAAATGATCATTGAACTTCTTCGAATTTAAAAAGATCCGCCCAAAAAACATTCCTTAGGTGTTTTGTATTTATTGCAAATGATTACCGAGCTTCACTTAAGCAATAAATGAGTTGCATGAGTCATTACTTCTTCGGACTAATTTCTCTCTATCGGTCTTCTTGAGTCTCGACCTTGATGAAATGTCATTATAATCTCGAAAATCTTGAATGGGTTCAAGATAACACCGAAATCTTGACCTTGAAGAAATCTGAGTTTTCCCGAGACTCGATTCAATATTTCCATTTTATCCTCGAGTTTCTCAAGAGAATTCGAGAAAACTTCATGCATCCGAAAACCTTCAATTTTTAGGATTTTACTCTATACACTGGATCTAACATCCCTAATTCAACCGAAAGTTCCGAAATCTTGATTCAAACCAAAGGTTTAGTCAAGATATCGACTCTCTGCTTATCGATATGAATTTTCTCCATCCTTATGTCCTTTTTTCTCGACATGATCTCGATGAAGTGATGTCGATATCCACATGCTTGCATCCGGTGTGCAATAACGGATTTTGTGAAATAGCAATGGCACTATTATTGTCACAAAATATTGGTACTTCATTGGCTACAACTTTATAATCCCTTAATTGTTGTCTGAGCCAAAGAATCTGAGCACATCAGCTTCCTGCAGCCATGTATTCAGCTTCAGTAGTACTTGTTGCTACCGAGGTCTGTTTCTTCGAAAACCAAGATATCAGCTTACTTCCTAGAAATTGACAAGTTCCTGAAGTGAACTTCCTGTCAATTCTGCAACCTCCATAATCAGCATCTGAGTAACTAGTTAATTCAAGGTTATCATCAGCTGGATACCATAATCCTCTATTCACGGTGCCTTTAAGATACTTCAGTATCTTTTTGGCAGCTTCCATGTGACTAGCCTTAGGATTAGCTTGGTATCTTGCACATATCCCAACAACAAATGTTATATCCGGCCTACTTTCTGTAAGATAGAGCAATGATCCAATGATTCCTTTATAATCAGTATGGCTTACTGATTTGCCTTCAGAATCAGGATCCATCTTGTAGTTAGTATTCATAGGAATCCTAACTGTATTGCAATTCTGTACACCATATTTAGCAATCAGATCTCTGGTGTATTTTGCCTGGTTGATGAATATTCCTTCCTTTGATTGTTTCACTTGAAGACCTAGAAAGAAATTCATCTCTCCCATCATTGACATCTCAAACTTGCCTTTCATCAGTGTTGAAAACTTTTCACACAGCTGATGGTTTGGAGATCCAAAAATGATGTCATCAACATATATCTGAACTAGTGAAATATCTTCCCCATCCTCTATCCTGAACAGAGTTCTATCAACAGTCCCTTTGACAAAACCATGGTTAGTAAGAAACTGAGAAAGAGTATCATACCATGCTCTGGGTGCTTGTTTGAGACCATACAAAGCTTTTTCGAGAGCACAGTAAACTTGGTCATTCTCGCTTGAAACGGAAGGTTGTTCCACATAAACCTCTTCTTTAAGCACACCGCTCAGAAATGCACTTTTCACATCCATTTGATAGGATGTGAACTTCATGTGGCAAAGCATATGCAAGAAACAATCTGATGGCTTCTAGTCTTGCAACAGGTGCAAAGGTTTCATCATAATCCAAGCCTTCTTCTTGGGAATAACCTTGTGCAACTAGCCTTGCCTTGTTTCTCACAATGTTGTTGTTTTCATCTCTTTTATTCTTGAAAACCCACTTGGTTCCAATGACATTGTGCCTTTCTGGTCTATCTACCAGCTCCCATACTTCATTCCTTGAGAATTGATTCAGCTCATCTTGCATAGCAGTAATCCAATGAGAATCTTGTAGAGCTTCACCAATCTCAGTAGGTTCTTTCTCTGATAGGAAGCAGCTGAATAGTGCACTCTCACCATGGAACCTTCTTATTTTAACACCTTCAGTTAGATTACCAACAATCTGACTTGTAGGATGACTATCTAACCATTTCCTTCTTGATGTTCCCCCTTCAATAATATCCTCAACATTTGAAATGTTAGGTTCAGTTAAATCAGTAAACTCAGGGAACAACAGAAAAGGAGAAAGGGAATCATCTTCCTCAGGGGAAATTCTATTCAGAACATTGTCAGAGACATTTGTTCCCCTTTGGTTGATAGATTCAGAATTTGCCTCAGCTGTGACCACATCTTCATTGGCATCACATACCTGAGTCTGAACTGGTGTCTGTTCAGATTGGTCACCTTTGGAGTGTTGGTTTTCCTGAGTCTCACCATCCTGAGTTCCATCCTGAACTTCTTTATCTGAGTCTGAGTCACTCCAATCATAGGATGTGACTGACTTCTTCTTTTCAGGTTCAGTGGATGATTTATCTTTCTGTTTCAGGCTTAATCTGGTGATCCTCTTAGTCAGTTCATCTGCATCATGTTCCTGTTTCTTCTAAACACAAGTAGATTCATCAAAAACAACATGTGGTGTTTCCTCCACAATAAGAGTCCTACAGTTGTAAAATCTGAAAGCTTTACTGACTTTATAATATCCTAAGAATATTCCTTCATCAACTTTACTATCAAATGTTTTCAACTGATCTTTACCATTATTGTGTATGAAACACTTGCAACCAAACACACGAAAGAAAGAAACAAGAGGCCTCCTTTCATTCCAAAGCTCATAGGGTGTTTTGCCTTGACTCTTAGTCAACATGGATCTGTTCTGAGAGTAGCATGCAGTGTTGACAACTTCAGCCCAAAATCTTTTAGGAATATCAGCTTCAGCTATCATTGTCCTTGCAGCTTCTTTCAGAGTCCTGTTCCTTCTTTCAGCAACACCATTTTGTTGAGGGGTCCTTGCAGCTGATGTTTCATGTGAAATTCCATTCTCTGCACAATAATCAGATATGATATGATTTATAAATTTAGTTCCTTTGTCAGATCTGATTTTGACCACACTCAGATTTTTCTCAATACTGAGCCTTTTCAGTAACTCTGGCAGCTTTATCTGAGTCTCTTTCTTACTGAGTAAGAATATGACCCAAGTATATCTTGAGTAGTCATCAACTACTACCAATGTGTATTTCCTGCCATTAGTGCTTACTGGTGTTATAGGACCAAAAAGATCCATATGCAGTAACTGAAGTATTCTGTCAGTAGAAACTTCTACTTTGCTTTTAAATGATGCTTTAACTTGTTTTCCTTTCTGGCACGCATCACAAATATGTTCCTTACTGAACACTTCATTAGGCAACCCTCTCACAAGAGCTAATCTTGCAAGCTTGTTCAGGGTTTTGAAATTTAGGTGATTCATTCTTTTATGCCATAACCAACTGATATCTGTGGAACTTTTATCAACTAAACATGTATCTTTAGGAGTTGAACTCCAATCAGCAAGATACACATTCCCTTTTCTTGTACCAGTCAGTAATACTTTCTGTGATGTATCATCTTTCACAAAACATAAGTTCTTATAGAACTCAACATTGAAACCCTTATCACAGAATTGGCTAATTGAAAGTAAGTCATGCTTCAATCCAGATACATATGAAACACCATGGATATGAACTGAGTCGATTTCCAAAGTTCCATATCCTTCAGTCTGTCCCTTGGAGTTATCTCCAAAAGTGATCTGTGGGCCTCTTTATTCAACATAGTCAATTGAGTATCTTCTTGTATCTGTTCATTGTCTTGAACATCCACTGTCAAGATACCATATATCAGGAGCTTTTTCATCTCTGCTCATCAGTGCCATGTGATCTTTAGTCAGTTCAGTGCCCTTGTTTTCCTCCTGAAAAACAGATCAATTCTTAGGTACCCAGTTTGTGTAGGGTCCTACAAGGTTAGATGTACCTTTCGGAATCCAAATCTGCCTGAAAACTCTAATCACTTTAGAGTGGCTAATTTGTCTTCCATAAACATCAACATACACATCTACTACTCTAGGTGCCTTAGCAGTTTTCTGTGTATGTGTGCTAGCTTTAGCATGAACATGTGCCTTTGAATTCTTCTTTGGTTCAGGCCTTCTGTTCAGATGCTTAGGCTTTTGTGCCACCAGTCTAAATCTTTGTTGACTCGGGTTCAGATAACCTTTACCCTTAGGCAAGTGGGGTTCAGGTTGTGCATCTCTGAAATCTGAGTCTTTCAGCATACTGAGGACTTGGTCTCTTGAGTTGAGAATGTCTCTCTTGAGTGTTTCTCATCCGAGGATTCCTCTCGATGGTTCGATGTGGAGCCTTTCGGGTTTGCATTCTTAGCCCGAGGCTTTGAAGTACTTGCTCGAAACTTTCAATCGATCGCTTTCGGGTTTTCTAGCCTTCACCTGAGGTTTGGGCTTTCTAACCTGATCATTCAGTTTTACTGAGACCATAGGTCCTTTTCCCTTGTCTACAACCTTGGGCATTACTTCAGTTTGAAGTGTAGGTGCCACTGGTTTTACAAAGATAGTCTTCTTGCTACTTGATGCAACATTTAGATGACCTTGTGAGGTTCCCCTGGAATAAATCCCAATCCGGTTTTTATAGTCACAGATATCTGGTAACTCAAATTTCATCTATTACATTAGATGCATTATTCAATAGAGTTAACTTCTTCGTGCACTATCCTCACGATTCTTCAGAGAGTTTTATGCTTCTCGGAGAGGTCATTGAACTTCGGTTACGATTAATTGAATCTCTTTAGTGGATTTCTCTAGCTTCTCGATTAGGGACATTATCACCTTCTCTTTTCTCGAGAGTTGTACTTTCGTAACATCCGATTCATCAAGAGCTCCCATTAATTGAGAAGTGATTTCAATATTGCTAGAGTCTTTCCATTTTAGATTTTCAAACTTTCAGTTCCTTATTCTCGCTCTTGAGTTCTATTTAGCGATCCTTGCAAAAACAAAGATAGTCCTTCATCGATTCTCAAAAGAATCCATCAGTCAAAATGACTTTTTCGGTGGAACTTGAAAACTCTTGTGCTAGTGTAGGAGCAACAACAGAGAAAGAAGAGTTTACCTCCTCAATGGCCAAGACATATGTCATCACTTTCACTTTGTCGAGAATATCTCATCCGAAGAGCTAGATCCTCCTCGAGTGTTGTTCTTCTTCGCAACCATGGCCTTTTTGCTTGAGAACTTACGGTCTCTTTTTAGCTTGCCTTTCTCTTCTCTCCTTAGCACTCAAATCTGGACAATCATTTGGAAGTGACCTTTCTTCCGCAATTATAGCATCTGTTGGTATCATCATCCCGATCATTTTCTTCCTTGGACTTGGAGTCCTTCTTTTGCGGATGAAGATCCTTGACTTTTCAGTCCTTCTTCTTCTCGGTTGATCCGTCCTCGGGTTTCTTCTCGGTACTGTGGTTCTGTAATAGCTTTTGTATTTTCCAAATCTACTATTAAGTCTGTCAAACCTCCTTGCGATCAGTGCTAGCTTTTCCTCAAGCTCATCCTGATGTTTGGCATGGGGGTTCTCAAACTCTCTAGTTTTCTGGGTTTTATCTTTGGCTTTTAAAGCCACATTTTTTTCGATGAAGAATCATCTTTCTTTGTCGGCCTTTTGGATTTCTTATCAATTACAAATTCATAGGCCTTCAGCTCAGAGAAGACCTGTTGGTAAGGCATTGAGTTAATATTCTTGGTGTTTTCGATCACCACTGCATGAATATCCAATTTCTTAGAAAGACCTCTAAGAATTTTCAATGCAACTTCTCTCTGTGGATATTTCTTTTCCAAGTGCATTTAGATCATTCATGATCTTTAGTGAATCGACTTCCAATTTGTCTATTGATTCACCATCATCCATTTCAAAACGGTCAAACTTTCCAATTGCTTTGAAAGTTTGTTTTTTTTATATGATATGTGCCTTGGTACATTCTGACTAAGTGTATCCCAAATCTCTTTAGCAAATATTACGGTGAGAGATCATTCCCATCACACCATCATCAATTGTCTTTGTATAGTGTGTCTTTTTGCAATGTAGTATAGATTGACTAACTTTCTCTCCTCAGGAGTCAGTTGGTCATCAGACTTAGGAAATTCTGCTCTAGGATCAATTCTCTCATCTTTTGTTCCTCTGGGATTCACCACACTAAATTGGAATGGTCCTTGAGAGACCACTCTCCACATACGCTCATGTTTGGAATACAGATGAGCATGCATTCCCAGTCTCCAAAGATCATAGTTCTCCACTGAGAACATGGGAAGTTTTTTAGAAGACATTTTTATCTGATCTTTGGAAAAGAAAAAATTTCAGCAAATAAGATCAGTTCAGATAGACCACAAGTATTTTTGAAAATAAAACTTTGGTCAACACACGGCCAGTGGTCAAGTTGAACCCTTTGCTCGATACCACTTGTTGGTCCGGTGCAAACGAGTCTTATGTATGGGGGAATACACGTGTTCGGTGTTTTTAAATTTTTTTCTTCGAGGTCACTTGGGTGAGATAATCCTGAAGATTAGGTTATGAGAAGCACAGATCGCCTCGAGTCAAAGTCTCTCGAGACAGTGATCCTGGCCGCTTTTCGGATACCTTAGATAATCCCAACCGAGTCCCGAGTGTCGAGATCCCGAGTTGCTTGGATCAAATAACTAACTTATCAATCCTCGAAGAGAGTTCGGTTTGGTAACTATCTGTTCTAAAGCTACTCGACCGTGCGGAATGGTTGGCCTTAGTTTATACTCGTTTTAAGCTTTCTTTGAAAACCTTCCCTTTATGAAATAGTGATTAAGCCGTGATTCACTTATGCAACTTCAATTGGATTGATTCGGTGAATATAATATGAAAAGTATGCTTTCAAAATCAAGTCAATGCAACAGTTAAGCACGCGGATAAGGAAAGCAATAAAGAACACATCAATTATAGTGGTTCGAGAGACTCAAGCTCCTACATCCACTCTCTCTGATCCTCAGAGAAATTCACTATCAACTTCTGAGCTTTCTGACTACCTCGCGTAGTTTACTTACTCAACTCGGCCCTGAGTTTTTTGACTACTCCACGTAGTTTACTTTACTCAACCCGACCTTGAGCTTTCGACTACCTCCGTAGTTTACTTACTCAAACACAAACAAGCTTTAGGACTACCCACATGGCTTACTAACTTCTCCTCTAGAGTTTTTCGACTACTCGCGTAGTTTACTAACTCTTTACAACTCTTCTCACCAACAAACACACTCCAACTACCTTCTCAAGGGTTTGGGGTTTCTCGGTTGGTTTCAACTAGGATGAGATATCCTTTACAATGAAGCACAATGCAAAGGGTTAGGATATCTCGACTAAGCTTTGGATAATTCTTATCAAGCTAGGCTTAGTATAGTGATCTCTCTTCAATATAGAAGCACTTGGGAAATTTTAAGTTTTTCGAAAGTGCTTTAACTTTTGCAAGAATAAGTTTGAGCTCTTGAGTTGCGTATAAATTTCCGTAACCTTACAATGTAGAGGGTCACCAAGATTTATAAGCATACACCAAGGTCACTCTTGAAAACTATCCGTTGGAGAGACAACCGTGAGTTCCCTCATATGTGTGTGAGAAACGGCTATATTTAGGGTTTGAAACTCCCTAACACGTTTTTAGACAATAGCCTTTCATGTAGTCGGTCTTCACTTTTTTTGCGATCTAGAACTTTTGTACATCGACATCTTTTTCAAGGTTACTTGTCCTTTGTCGATTGTCGAGTATGGGCGATGTCGTCTTCCTCTTTTTGACTTTTGTCTCCAGTTAAAGGTAGACATCTTCAACGGCTCTTTTTGGTTACAAACTCTGAGTTTGATATAACCTTAACAACACTTCTGACTTAGTTCCTTTTTTATGCGCATTTGAATGTCTTGGCAATATCTAACTTTCTAAGGAATCGCGATCTTCTCAGTATTGCATCCTTCGGATAGATATATCTAGTGCCTCGGAACATTGAGGTTCATACTGAGCATTCAGTACATTACTGAGTCTTCATAATTACTGTGCCTTCAGTATTCTTGATCTTCAATCTTGATCTTGGTCTTGCGTCTTGAGTCTTTTTTGAGTCTTGAGGGTCTTGAGTCTTTGAGTCTTCGAGTCTCCGACCGATACTTTGAATCTTCGTGGTGAGTCTTCAGTTCCTCAGTATCCTACCGAAGTCTTGATATCTCGGTTTCTGCTAAGTCTTTGAACCTTGGTTTCATATCGAAACTTGGTTTCCTCGAAACATCTTGATTTCTTTGAGTCTTTGAACCTATCCTGAACTATATCTGCTGACTATACATTTTACAGATAACATCCTGAATACTCTAAAACTGAATCCTGACTCAATCTATCAAGATCATTCTGAACATGTCATACTCAGGGGTTTTGGGATCTAATCAAAATCATATATCTTTTATTAAATTCATCTCCCAACAGGATCTATTTGGACCAGTTACGCCTCTTAGTTTCAGTGGACGCAAATACACTCTAGTGGTCGTGGATGATTACTCCAAGTTCACCTGGGTCGTATTCTTGTATAAGAAGAGTGAAACTACAACAAAGTTACCTGAACTTCTCAAGAAGATTCAAAATGAGAAGGGTCTCAGCATAGTGAAAATCAGATCAGATAAAGGTACGAAATTCTTGAACCATCTTATATCTGATTTTTGCTCTGAGTTTGGTATACAACATGAGACATTAGCTGCCAGAACACCACAATAAAATGGCGTAGCAGAAAGAAGAAACATAACACTTAAAGAAGCTGCACGCACCATGTTAGCTGAGCATGCAACTCAAAGTCGTTTTCAAGGCGGAAAGCTATCAATACAAAGATGTCACACGCATGTAACAAATGTTCTCTGACTAAGATTCACTTTAAAACACCTTATGAACTGTGGAAGGGCAGAAAACCTCGTGTTTCTTACTTCCATGTTTTTGGGTGCAAGTGTTTCATACACAACAATGGGAAGAGTCAGTTAAGAACCTTCGATGCCAAGTCAGATGAGGGTATATTCTTAGAATATTCCTCAACTAGCAAAGCATTTAGGGTTTTCAACAAACGAACCCTAGTTGTGGAAGAAACACCTCATGTGGTCTTTGATGAGTCAACATCTGATCAAGAAAAATCTGTCGCAGAACAAGATGTACCAGACAAACCAGATTCACTGAAAATGGATCAGTTAAGGCTCAAAGGAAAGGATCCAAAATACGTTACTGTATATGTTCCTAACTTTGACCTTGACGATTCACCAGGTCAGTCAGACCCCAAGGTAAATACAACTGTCAGTGAAGAAGTTCGGCATACCGGAGATAAACAATCGAACCACGGTTCAGGGGGAACACCTGATGTTCCGGCGGACAGACTTCAGCACATGATGAGTCCAACATCAGCTGAGATATGTCCATTCCAAGTGGATCCTACTCAAGTACCTCTCCCAGTCTCTAGTGATGAATCTTTATCAGAAGAGGATGATGTTCTCCAAACAGATGACAATCAGGACAGAGAAGGACCGGATAACCAAATCATCCAACTGATCTGATCATCGGAGACCCGTCTGACAGAGTCAAAACTAGACATCAGATTGGTGAAAGTGCAATGTATTGTTGTTATCTGTCTTTGAAGGAACCACTCACTGTTGAAGAAGCTCTATCTGATGCAATTTGGATTTTGGCCATGCAAGAAGAATTAGAGCAGTTTGAGAGGAATCAAGTTTGGGAACTTGTAGACAGACCAACTCACCAAGATGTGATTGGAACTAAGTGGGTATTCAAGAACAAGAAGGATGAGCACAATATAATAACCAGAAATAAGGCAAGATTTGTTGCTAAGGGATATTCACAATCAGAAGGGATTGATTATGATGATTTGCACCAGTCGCTCGTCTGGAAGCCATTCGGCTACTTCTGGCCTATGCAGCTCATAGGGGATTTACTGTGTATCAGATGGATGTAAAGAGTGCATTCTTAAACGGGGTACTAGCTGAGGAAGTTTATGTTGAACAACCTCCTGGCTTTGAAATGAGCAACCAAGTGTACCGTTTAAGAAAAGCTCTTTATGGACTGAAACAGGCTCCAAGAGCTTGGTATGATACACTATCCCAGTTCTTGATAGAGAATGGATTCACCAAGGGCTTGATTGATCGGACCTTGTTCTGAATAGAAGATGGAGAAGACATTCTCTTGGTTCAGATCTATGTGGACGACATTATATTTGGTTCTTCTAATCAGAAGCTATGTGAGAAATTCAGTAAGCTGATGCAAGGGAAATTTGAGATGTCCATGATGGGTCAGATGAGCTACTTTCTAGGTATTCAAGTCAAGCAAGCTCACACTGGGATATTCATCTGCCAGGCAAAGTACACTAGGAATTTGTTGGCTAAGTATGAAGTTCAGAATTGTAAAGAAGCCAAAATTCCAATGTTGACTGCATTTAAGATGGACCTAGATGAAGGTGGTAAAAAAACTAATCAGAAAGAGTATAAGGATTTGATTGGATCTTTATTATACCTGACTGCAAGCAGACCAGATATAACCTTCGCAGTAGGTGTATGTGCCAGATTTCAGGCTAACCCCAAACAAAGCCAACTGGAAGCAGCTAAGCGGATTTTGAAGTATCTGAAGGGTACTGTAAACTTAGGTTTATGGTATCCAACATATGATAATCTAGAGCTTAGTGGGTACTCTGATTCTGATTATGGAGGATGTAGGATAGATAGGAAATATACATCAGGTACTTGTCAGTTTTTGGGAAGCAAGCTGGTCTCTTGGTTTTCTAAGAAACAAACATTTGTTGCCACATCTACTACTGAAGCAGAATATATGGCTGCTGGTAGCTGTTGCTCCCAACTTCTCTGGCTTTGTCAGCAGCTGAGGGATTACAACATAATTGCTACCAATGTGCCTATCTTCTATGACAGTAATAGTGCGATTGTCATCACTCAGAACCCAGTTCTGCACACAAGATGCAAGCATGTGGACATTAGACACCACTTTATCCGAGATAATGCAGAAAAGAAGAACATCAGAATGGAAAAGATCCATACTGATAAGCAAAGAGCTGATATCTTAACCAAGCCCCTAGCTGAAGTCAGATTCAGAGAATTATGTAATGAGCTAGGACTACTGGACTTAGGAGATGAGGCCCCAGAGTATTTTGGTGGTCTGATCTCAAATACCAGTTGGTTAAGAAACTGACAGAAGGTAGAAGATCAGATGAAGGGGGAACTTCACCTGATCAGAAAGGATCAGTTGGGTACTGATCAGTTACAAGGAACAGTTGAAGAAGGAACTTCAACTGATAAGGTTGATGCAGAAAGAGGGTCTATCTGACGAGGGTCTATCTGACAAAAACATTGTTGGGAAAATTTGCTAAGGTATAGGCTACACAGTAAGATCAACAAATCAGAAGAGTTGGATCAGATATGAGTGGTAATCGGTTGATTACAACATCGACCAGTCATATACGTTCTTTGTTTACATTTATCTGATCTTATCTCTTTTCTGCAATAATTACTATTCAAGCGGCTTTATGATGCAAGCAGTGCAAACATTAAATGCAGACGTGGGGTTTGTGTATTTAATAACATTTAATGCGTATTTTTCACGTCCAAATGCATTCCGTATTTATTCCCAAACGCACAATTCTTTCACTTTACGGCCACTTAATCTAAGCCGCTACTTTTGAAAACCGAATACTCAAGTATTTGTGGAAACGTGTGCAAAATGTTTCTTTCCCTCCTACTATTTAAAACCTAAAACTGTTCTCGACCTTTCAATTTTTTTTCGAAACTCTCTCAAATTCACAAGAGCAAATTTATTTCTTTTTAAAAAAAAAAAAAATTCCTACGAATCGATTCAGGAAAGGCTTTCAAACTCTACAAATCGATTTCTGGTAAATTTAAAAGTGTTTGCTATTTTATCTATATGTGCTTTCACTGTTCTAAGTTTATGCCGGATATGTTTATATGCATTGTGTTACACAATATGATTTTGAGAATACATGTTTTTTTGGGAACACGTTCATGTTGATTTCTGAAATTAAATGCTCATACATGAATAAGTGGTTTCTGTAATACTCTGTGCAATAGTTCAAAATGATTGAGTTCTTGGATTGACTGATAGTATAATGTTCATAGTAAATATCCAAACTCATTTTCATGTTCATAATATGCAGAAAATGACACAATTATTGGCAAAATCTGGACAGGGAAAGAAGATGTGCAATTTCTTATCAATGAAGAAAGATATCATTGACGAGAAATATGTCATCTTCAATACAACAAATGATGCCGAATCCAAGGAGATACTGGATTGTCTCAGGGCTATTGGTCTTGAACAGTTGTGCTATCGACATCTGGAGATAGTTCACACTTACGAAGCCCTAGAGTTCCTGTACAACCTTGAAGAAACTGATGAAGGTTTTCTAAAATCAACCATCGGAGGTATTAACTTCACGACCACTGATGAAGATTTCTCAAGAATCCTTGGTCTCCAATCTGGAGGCGTAGATCCAACCACTTTCTCAACGGGGATAGAAAAGAAAGCTTATTTGCGAGATGTCCTCTTGAGATCGGCGAACAATGATCAGCTATTCAATGTAAAAGCACCTCATCTGAGGAGGAAGTACAGGTTATTGTTCGAAATCATGTCCAAAGTGATTCTCTGCATCACTCACAGCTTAGATGCGTTAACCACTTCGAAGATGAACGTGATGGCTGCTATTATCAACAAGGCTGATAATCTGGACTAGTTAGGATTGATCAAGGGACGGATCGTCAAGGAGGCTAAGAAGTTTGGTCTGGATGACAGCAACAATGTAGTGCTGACCTCTAAGTGCTCTTATATTCACAAGATCTTAATTCTGATTGCGGACAAGCTTCCGTCGAACTTTGAATGGAAAGAGGAGGGAACAAAAATTTATCTGGCAAGGCAGAAAACCATCCTTCTGAAAGATGAAGCACTCCCAGGACAATCAGACGAGGATCATACTCCTTATGCCCCCAAACCAAGAGGAGAAGGCAAGAGGGCTAAGGTTGCCACATCTTCCGTACAGTCAGACACGACTGCTACAAAGAAACGCAAGGTTCTATCCAAGAAAAAAGAAGAATCTGAGAAGAGGCAGAAGAAGATAACTTCAATTTTTCCCAAGGCAACTGTGGAACCTTTTCGTGCTTGGTGCTTGAGGAAGTCAGATTCGGTCGTGAGATTGTTGAAAAGACAAGGGAAGTGATTCATCCGGGAATCGAAGTGGAGGGAGGTCGCCCCGCCGTAGAAGACTACAAGTTTGGGCAGGAAGCCGTTTCAGAGGAGGAGTTACTGGTTGAAGGAACTGGAGAAGGAGGAACTGAGAAGGTGGCCGAGACCGTAGCTGAGTCATCTGGGGCAGAATCTCCATCTGATTTTGTACCACTCAGCTCGATATTCAGAAAAGAACGCTCACCTACAGCCACCTCAAAGTCACCCTCACCCCCCACCTCAGCCGACGGAGCCCACTTCTGCCTTACCTCCCTCTCCACATCTGGAACAGATCCCTGCTTCTGAACCAGAACCAGTTGTTCCCCCTATGGAGGAGCCGACAACACCAGAGGCTGAATTGATCGAAGAATAACCGATTGTGGAGACTGAGCCCGCAGATGACAGATACTTCTCTGTCTCCCACAATCCATTCAATAAAAAAACTCAGTTGGGAACCCCTGAGGAGGAAGATCCCGTGGTTTACATTATGAAGCAGCAGGTCAAAGTGTATCTGCTTGAAGTTTGTCCTGATCTTATAAACCATCCGGGTCCTCGGGAAAAGATTGAGGAGATTGTGTTCTGGAGGGATATAAGGCTGAAGACTGTGGAAGAATTCTTGATTCTGATGAAGTCCCTTCCAGAAGATTACTTCGTTGATCTGGAGGCGAGATGCTTAGCACAGGCTGGTGTGGAGAGTGTTGTCGAATTGGCCTCTGATGATGATATCAGATGGCTAATTCATGATAGATTCAAGATCCCTCAGGTAGAAGATTGGGAAGAACAAGAGTACTAATTTGTACAAGTTGTCGATGAACCAGGCATGGGTGAAGCAGATGGGACCCAACCTGGCGAGGCTTCAACATCTGAGAAGGCGACTGTTCTTGATGATAGTTCACTCGAGCTGATAGCATCGAAAGTTCAGGAGGGAGTGAAGTCATCTATCGAAGAGAAGTTTACAAGCCTTTCAACTGATCTGATGGCTAAATTCAGAGAGGAACAACAGGCCCTTGTGGCTGCAGAAAGACAACTGACGGTGGAAAAGATCTTACATCTTCTTGATTCAATCACCGAGTCAGTTTTGGTGCGCACAAACTTGGTAGCTGAGAAGACGAACTTGCAGGCGTCTATGCTCTCTGATCTAGTGACACTGTTGGAAAGTGTCTGGTCGTCTCTGGAGATGACAGACACTTCTCTTGGCTTAGGGTGGAAGAGATTTGAGGCCTCAATCAAGAGTGCCGGAAAGTATGCTTTTACTTTGTATAATCAAAACTGAATTTCAAACTTATTTACTGAAATAAATTGTTTATCACTGATGCTTTAAATATCATCGAATGTTACATATATTTACTGCATAACTGTTCAATAAATAGTACGTGTTACATTGTAGTTAATTTAGTTATACCAGATCACAGAAGATTAAATTAACAGTCCCTTGTAACCAAAAGTACACCATTCACGACCTAGATGGAAATGAACAATCCATCGTGAAAGGTTGAAGTGTAAGGCTCAGATTGGCTTGTCTTGACCAAGAGATTACACCAGTGCATGACTGATGCACTGAATAGGACCTACAGGAGGACAAATTCTTCAGAACTGAACAAGGAAGAATTAGACCTCAGTGGTTCGTTATTTCTTAATCTTCGTCCCTTAAATAGGATCACGTGTGGTTGGTAACTATTGCTTTGACTTATCATGGGTAGAGAATCAACGAGATTCAATACTTTATATCTTGGGCAATATTATTGGTCACATGCGATTGCTAAGATTTAATACGGAGAATCGTGTGCAAGTACGCTTGTTCGATTTGCCCCCTTGGGAGGTTCATAAGATTTATCATACCAAATCTTGCAAGTGGAACTAGTTTCCGGTATGGATAATAATGTTGAAACGTTCCTTAACCAAGGACAAAAGATATTAATTAATGGAAAGTTATTTCAGTGGCTTGAATTAATTAATGGGCTAGATAATCTTAAACACGGGAAATAATAATCGGGAGCCATATTGACTGTAATATGAGTTAAGATGGATAGTGCAATATTAATTATGTAGTGGGATTAATTAATATTTATGGGCTTGAATAATATTGTGGCTCAATATTGATAATTCAAGATCCATTGGAAGGTCCAATCTTAATTCTCCTAAAGGCCCCCCAAGTAGCCCAACATAAAGTCCAATAACTGAAAAAGGTGTTTAAAAATAAAATAAATTTTGTTGCCTATTTTTCCTTGTTTTTTTTTTGAAAAATATGAATAAAAAGGGGAGAAAGATTTTCTTTGAATTTTGTTATGGAATGAAGATATGTATTCTTGGAATACAAGATTATCTCATTAAATTCAAGAAATCTCCCACTTGGTTATTCATATAGATGTTTTTCGAAAATTTTGAAATATAAAGGGCAAGAAAGATTTTTTTTATTTTCTTGAAAATATATTATGGAAGATATGTATTTCTTGGAATACAAGTATATCTCATAAATTCAAGAAGATCCAAATCTTGGAATCTTGATCCTTAAATTTCGAAAATTCCATAAAGATGAGGTGGGATTTTTTGTGGAATATTTTAATTATGGAGAAAAGAATATATGAGATATATTCAAGATTTCTTGGAGATCAAGAAAAGATTTTCCCACATTGTTTTTTCCCCAAATTTTCGACCACCACCCCATCTATAAATAGGGGATGATTCTTTCATTCCCAAGTACAATTCCATGTGCTGGAAAAATTAGTAAATCCACAAAGGTGGTGCAACAATTTTTATTTTCCCTTTTGTTAATTGTTCGCGAGCATCCTTCCACCGGATTGTCGAGCAAGGACTAGGGAATACTTGGGAAGGCTTTTCGGTGTGTTTAATCGACGAGACCAATGCCACTCCAAGAGGTTAGTTCACGTAAACCCGTAGCAATTCCGCATGCGTAGGATTTATGTGAACTGTTTATATGCATGATTTGTTGTTGAATTATTATTTGAATTAATATAGGATTAATTCATGCTAGTAATAATTGTTAGAATTAAATTTGTATTTAAATATTCATCCCGAATAGATCCGTGCAAATAATTCCCCAACAACTGGTATCAGAGCCTCGGTTTCGGGCTCTGAATTTTAAATTTTAATTTAATTCGTTTTCATTAAATTTGAAATTGGATAGTAGAATTGCTAGATCTTTTTTTGCAAGTATCCAATTGTCATGGAATTTAATGTGTTTATTTATGCATGCATATAAATTGTGGTTTTAATTCGATCTGCTCGAATTGTTTTTGCCTCGTGAGAAAATCCACGAGTAGATTAGGATTTGTTTGATTTGATCAATGTAATAGACTAGTCTAGATCTAGGTTTATTTATTTTTGTAAATAAATTGTATCAGGATCGAAACGGAGGCGAGACAAAGAATTAAAGGATAGATCCAGAATCAGACGCGACGACGTGCATCGTCGCGAAATGTGCCAAGGAGGCACGCAGACGATGCGGGCGCGGATGCGGATGGACTAGGACGAGGCGCGTCGGGCGGAGGGCGACGGGCGCGGCGGGCGCGACGGGCGAAGCAAGACGGGGACCATGCGCCGGACGTTATGCTGGCGGCGGAGGCGGACGCGATGGAGAGCGATGGAAGGCGACGGGATGGCGGCGCCGAGATCCGCGGGCGAGGGCGAGGCCGGGCGAAGCAAGCGGATATGCGCGCCGCCGCCGAAAGCCGCCGAGGCGTGTCGAGGCACGGCTGCGGTGCTGCCGAGGCGCGTCTTGAGGTCGCTAAAGTCGACGACCAAGGGGCCGGTCGGATGCGGGCGTGCATCCCATTGCGAGCTACTACTGGGCGTGGCATTTTCGAGACGAGTTCTTTTTCGAGACAATCGAGTGGGAGAAATTCAAAGACGGCGTTTCTTCAAAATCAAGCCAAGAAAAATCAAACCATGACAATTGGATAATTTGTGCCCAATATGTTTATTTTTCCGCTTTGCTTGATTTATTGTTGTGATTTCTTGTGCTTTATTTAATTTGTTTAAATGTGTTTGCATGAGAATTGCCAAATGAAAAATCTCACCTTCAAAAATTACTAAGTATGTTTAAATAATTAATTGATAATTTTATTCCGGATAATAAAATTGAATTAATTTTGACCTCCATGATTTATTTATTTGTGAATTCTTTTGGAGAAATTTCCCCCGGGGACGGTCAAAAGATAGCTTTCACATGAATAAATTCGGATGGATGATTGTGGATTATTACTAGTGGCGACGATGATCCTCCCCACGAGGCTCGTTCAAAGCGAAATAATAATTCTGTATTTAATCATGGTTATTACTTAGGTATAAAATTGATATGCATATACTTCCCCGAAGTCCCTGTCAATTTTATATTGGTCAAGTGGGAGCCAATTATTAATCTGGATATTAAAGGTTTGTAACTGTTCTTGTTTATAACCTGCTTGAATGTGTTTAAATAATGACCCACCCCACGTGGCTTATTTAAACTGTTTTGAGATGTTGGCTGATGCATGTTCATATTTTTTTGAGATTTTAATATGAAACATGTGATCGAATTTTGTGATATATTTGTGCTTATGCATATTATTATTTATTTCAGTTCATCATGTCGCAACCTTTTAATCCACTGTTCAATATACTTAAAGACAATTTGCTTACTGGTGAAAACTATTTTGATTGGATATACAACTAAAAAACTCTGCCCTAGCCGCATCACCTTCCAAATGGGTACTTGATACACTAAAAACGAAAAAACCACTAAGGACGCGGAATATGGGATGAGATGCTATATGGTGAATGGGAGCTGGCAAATGAATTGATGAAGGATACAATTTCGCAAATGGCATGGAATCGTTGAAACACCTTCACCAAGAATATGAGTCAGCTGCAGACATCTTACAGAATCTCGAAGCGATGTTCGCACATCAGACCCATGTGGCAATCCAAAGTGTGAAGCAAGAAATTGCTGAATTAAAAATGGAAAAAGGGACGACTGCAGCGCAACACGTTCTTAGGGTTATGGTGCTATTTGAGGAGCTTGAGATCCTCGGCGAAAAATGTGATTTCAAGACTAAGATTGATTTCATTCTCCAATCCTTACCAAAGAGCTATAATCACCACTATCTTGAGTATCTATTGGAAGATCTAGATTTTACAGTGGATGATCTTGTAAATGCTCTCACTTTGGTTGAAAGGGAAAGGGAGCGTGAGGAAAAGAACTTGGGAAAACATAAATCTTCTTTTCATCCTAGTTTAAGTGGTGATAAGGATGATGAAAAGAGAAGAAAGTTGAACCAAGCAGACTCAACGTCAAATAAGAGCATGGAATCAAGCATGAGGAAAGTTTTGGAAAGCGGCAGAGTAGGACACTCGAGGTCAGCCTGTTCCAATCCCAAAAGGAATGGAAAGAAAGGTAATTCTCACGCACTAGTTGTTGAAACTTGCTTAGCGGCGTATGCCTCCCATTTATGGGTAGTGGATCTGGAGGATCCGATCATGTTTGTTTCACTTTACAGGGGTTCAAGCGGACCCGACAACTTAGTGAGAGTGAGATCCTCATCACACTGGGCAATGCTACGAGAGTGGCAGCTGAAGCAGTGGGAGAAGTGCACCTGTCTTTTGAAGACAGAGTTTTAATTTTAAGAGATGTTCTTTACGTTCCGAATTTTAGAAAGAATTTAATTTTAGTTTCTAAACTTTACCTTGATGGATATTCGGTTACTTTTAATAAAGTTGTTACCATTTCTCTTTATGATAAATTTATCTGTCATGGAACGTTGTCGAATAATCTCTATACAATTAACTGTGCTCACCACTCACGAAATGCATCCTATAACACATCAACTGTTTCCGAGAAAAGAAAACTTTCATCAGACGTGAATGAGACACTTCTATGGCATCTAAGATTGGGACATATTAATCCAAAGAGGATCAAAAGGTTGGTGAATGACGGTTCACTGGAGTTTCTCCAAGTTGAACCAATTCCAACCTGCGAATCATGTTTGGAGGGTAAAATGACCAAGAGGGCATTCGGAGCCAAGGGGAATAGAGCCAAAGAAGTGTTAGAAATCATTCACACAGACGTATGTGGTCCAATGTCAACCAAAGCAAGAGGAGGTTATGAGTATTTCGTCACTCTTATTTTTGACTACTCAAGGTATGGTTATATTTTCCTTATGAAGCATAAATCTGAGACCTTTGAGAAATTCAAAGAATTTAAGGCTCAAGCAGAGAATCATAGGGAAAAACGTATCAAGTCTCTACGATCCAATCGTGGAGGCGAGTACCTCAGCGATGAGTTTTTGAACTACTTGTCTGATAAAGGGATTGCATCCCAGCTAACTGCACCCGGGACCCCTCAACAAAACGGGGTTGCAGAGCTTAAGAAACATAACTCTTTTGGAAATGGTTAGATCTATGATGAGTTATGCGGATCTTCCCAAGTCGTTCGGGGTCATGCCTTGGAAAAAAAAAGCCTACATTCTCGAACTTGGTGCCATCCAAATCGGTTCCCAAAACTCCCAAAGAATTGTGGACCGGTATGAAGCCCGTTTGAGACACATGAAGATTTGGGGGTGTCCGCCCACGTGTTGGACAAGGAAGCGGGAAAATGGATCCTCGATCGTAATTAAGGTTGTTTATAGGATACCCGAGGGAACAAAAGGGTGTATGTTCTATGGTTCAAGATCAAAAGGTGGTAATAAGCACCCACTTTAGATTTTTTGGAAGAAGACTATATGAACAAAAGAAGACATGTAGTGAGATTACCTTAAATGAGCTAAGGGGGCTAACCTCGGTACACAATTGTATAAGATGACATACCAAATGACACACTTACACAACCGGAACCTCGTCAGTGGGAGGGGGTTGAGACAGACCGAGAGATTCATGGGGATAGGAGAGTCCTCGGACTTGATTCCCGGACAAAACGAAAAATCAGACCCATGGACATACGATGAGGCAATCCAAGACAAGGATGCAGGTTCTTGGCAAACATCAATGAAAGCCGAAATGGGTTCTATGGATCATAACAGAGTGTGGGAGCTAGTCGAACCACTTAATGGGGTCAAACCCATTGGTTGCAAGTGGGTATACAAGAGAAAAAGAGGACCGGACGGGAAGGTGGAAACCTTCAAGGTAAGGCTTGTGGCGAAAGATTATACTCAGAAAGAAGGGATCGACTATGAGGAAACTTTTTCGCCTGTAGCAATGCTCAAGTCCATCCGAATTCTCTTGTCGATTGCTGCGCATATCGACTTTGAAATCTGGCAAATGGATGTCAAGACAGCTTTCCTTAACGGAAGTCTTGATGAAGAAATCTATATGCAACAACCCCAAGGCTTCATTGAAAAAGGCCAAGAACACCTAGTTTATAAGCTCATGAAGTCCATTTACGGACTCAAATAGGCATCCAGAGCTTGGAACGAATGTTTTGATCATGTTATAAAGTCTTATGGTTTTGATCAAAATGAGTTCGAAAGTTGTGTGTACAAAAAGCATGTCGGAACTGCATTGGTATTCTTAGTACTATACGTAGACGACATTCTGATCATCGGGAACGATGTAAAGGTGTTATCAGACGTAAGGGCATGGCTTTCAAAACAGTTTGATATGAAGGACTTAGGGGAAGCCGCGCACATCCTTGGGATCAAGATCACTCGAGATCGCAAGAAAAGGATGATAGGCTTATCGCAAGCTTCATACATAGACACTGTCTTGAAACGATTCAGCATGCAGGATTCCAAGAAAGGTTTCGTACCTTTCAGACATGGAATCCATCTATCCAAGGAAATGTGCCCTAAGACACAAAAGGAGATAGATGACATGAAAGACATTCCATATGCTTCGGCTGTCGAAAGCCTTATGTATGCAATGCTGTGTACGAGACCGGATATATGCTTTGCCGTTGGCATGGTGGTAAGATATCAAAGTAACCCAGGGAAAGAACATTGGACGACAGTCAAAAACATTCTGAAGTATCTGAAAAGAACTCGAGATAGAATGTTGATTTATCAGTCAGATAGTCTAATCCCCATCGGCTACACGGACTCGGATTTCCAATCAGACTTAGATTCCAGAAAATTTACCTCCGGTAGTGTGTTTTGCATGGGGGGAGGAGCCATGACATGGAGAAGCGTTAAGCAGAAATGCATCGCAGATTCTACCATGGAAGCCAAATATGTAGCTGCTTGCGAGGCAGCGAAAGAAGCGGTTTGGCTGAAGAACTTCCTAGTGGACTTGGACGTAGTTCCGAATTTGCCCAACACAAACACTGTTTATTGTGACAATGCCGGAGCAGTTGCAAATTCAAGGGAACCAAGAGCCCACAAGGCCAGCAAACACATTGAAAAGAAATACCATCTTATACGAGAAATCGTTAAGAGAGGAGATATAGAGGTGGCAAAGATCGCGTCAGAAGACAACCTAGCAGATCCATTCACAAAGGGTCTGCCACATAATACATTCGAGAGACGTGTGGAAGGAATGGGTGTCAAAATCGTTGCCAATCTGCTTTGAGTATAAGTGGGAGATATTATTAGGTTCGTGTAGGTTACATTAGATGTCACGTATTAGGAACTACACGAGACATGTTGTAGTATACTTAAAAGCAGACTTTGAGTATAAGTGAGAGATTGTTGGGATTATACTGGAAAATATGCTTTTACTTTGTATAATCAAAACTGAATTTCAAACTTATTTACTGAAATAAATTGTTTATCACTGATGCTTTAAATATCATCGAATGTTATATATATTTACTGCATAACTGTTCAATAAATAGTACGTGTTACATTGTAGTTAATTTAGTTATACCAGATCACAGAAGATTAAATTAACAGTCCCTTGTAACCAAAAGTACACCATTCACGACCTAGATGGAAATGAACAATCCATCGTGGAAGGTTGAAGTGTAAGGCTCAGATTGGCTTGTCTTGACCAAGAGATTACACTAGTGCATGACTGATGCACTGAATAGGACCTACAGGAGGATAAATTCTTCAAAACTGAACAAGGAAGAATTAGACCTCAGTGGTTCGTTATTTCTTAATCTTCGTCCCTTAAATAGGATCACGTGTGGTTGGTAACTATTGCTTTGACTTATCACGGGTAGAGAATCAACGAGATTCAATACTTTATATCTTGGGCAATATTATTGGTCACATGCGATTGCTAAGATTTAATACGGAGAATCGTGTGCAAGTACGCTTGTTCGATTTGCCCCCTTGGGAGGTTCATAAGATTTATCATACCAAATCTTGCAAGTGGAACTAGTTTCCGGTATGGATAATAATGTTGAACTGTTCCTTAACCAAGGACAAAAGATATTAATTAATGGAAAGCTATTTCAGTGGCTTGAATTAATTAATGGGTTAGATAATCTTAAACACGGGAAATAATAATCGGGAGACATATTGACTGTAATATGGGTTAAGATGGATAGTGCAATATTAATTATGTAGTGGGATTAATTAATATTTATGGGCTTGAATAATATTGTGGCTCAATATTGATAATTCAAGATCCATTGGAAGGTCCAATCTTAATTCTCCTAAAGGCCCCCAAGTAGCCCAACATAAAGTCCAATAACTGAAAAAGGTGTTTAAAAATAAAATAAATTTTGTTGCCTATTTTTCCTTGTTTTTTTTTGAAAAATATGAATAAAAAGGGGAGAAAGATTTTCTTTGAATTTTGTTTTGGAATGAAGATATGTATTCTTGGAATACAAGATTATCTCATTAAATTCAAGAAATCTCCCACTTGGTTATTCATATAGATGTTTTTCGAAAATTTTGAAATATAAAGGGCAAGAAAGATTTTCTTGATTTTCTTGAAAAGATATTATGGAAGATATGTATTTCTTGGAATACAAGTATATCTCATAAATTCAAGAAGATCCAAATCTTGGAATCTTGATCCTTAAATTTCGAAAATTCCATAACAAGATGAGGTGGGATTTTTTGTGGAATATTTTAATTATGGAGAAAAGAATATATGAGATATATTAAAGATTTCTTGGAGATCAAGAAAAAAAATTTCCACATTGTTTTTTCCCCAAATTTTCGACCACCACCCCATCTATAAATAGGGGATGATTCTTTCATTCCCAAGTACAATTTCATGTGCTGAAAAAATTAGTAAATCCACAAAGGTGGTGCAATAATTTTTTATTTTCCCTTTTGTTAATTGTTCGCTAGCATCCTTCCACCGGATTGTCGAGCAAGGACTAGGGAATACTTGGGAAGGCTTTTCGGTGTGTTTAATCGACAAGACCATTGCCACTCCAAGAGGTTAGTTCACGTAAACCCGTAGCAATTCCGCATGCGTAGGATTTATGTGAACTGTTTATATGCATGATTTGTTGTTGAATTATTATTTGAATTAATATAGGATTAATTCATGCTAGTAATAATTTTTAGAATTAAATTTGTATTTAAATATTCATCCCGAATAGATCCGTGCAAATAATTCCCCAACAGCCAGAACAAGTCTTACCAACTGTGAGTATTCCTGACACCGAATTGGTGGAACTCTTTCAGACAGTTGAACAGCATGGAGAAGCCTTATCAGCTCAAGACAAGATCCTTTCCGAGCAGAAAGCCACTCTATCTGATGTTGTGCAAAGAGTTGACAGGATATAAGATTTCTCTTCGTCTGTTCAGAAAAGGCTTGAAGCTGAAGACCAGTCTAGGAGCCTTGAGTTGGTGAAGAAACTTGCTGAAGAAGAATCTGTCGAGGCTGAGGCACAACTCAGAACAAGAAATAAAGGAAAACAAGTTGTTGAGTCATCTCAACCTCCCAGGCAGACAAGGTCAAGGACGCAACTGTCTACAACTCAGGAGGAAGAAAGGAAAGAAAGAAGGGCAGTGGTTGATGCAGCTGAGAGAAAGAAGAAATTAGAAGAAAGCAAAGGACTTCACACTCGATATATTCGAAGGCAGAAGAAGAAAGCTGCGGCAAAGGCAGAGAAGGATGTTTCTTGAGAGGAGAAAGCTTTGCCTGCCCTGATTAAAGGCATTCTTTGCCGAAGGAAGGATTTATTGACGGAATGGGATAGAGTCAGAGGTGAGTGGCTGATCGATGCTTATGTTCTGGAAAAGATCCCTATCTCATCTGATCAAGGGGAACTCAATGCTGAGTTCAGAAACTGGCTTGAGCTGAAGTATCCCCAGCTGTACGACATTGCTATGCTAGAAAGAGAGAAGATGGGACTGATCCCTGAGGCACCTCCATTCGAGACCATCATTCAACCTCTTCGGGCAGACAAGTCATTTGATCCAGTAGGATTTAAGAAGCTATATTATGAGTTCGCCAAGATGGGCGGAATCATAGAGAAGGATCGACTTGCCTCTCTGATGGAAAGGATGTATAAGGTTTTCGGCATCCCTCCAGATCTTTAGAAGTTCAAGCAGAGAGATTGAAGATAACCAGAAGACTGCTTTAGAATCAGATAAGTTTTTGTTTGAGAGATGATGTATCTTGTAATCACTACTCTATATATAAAATCATATCTTTTCTGATTCTAAGATAACTTCTCATTGTCTTCTGGATTGTGTGTAGTTATTTGTTTATCTGTTTTGGTTATCTGTTTTTCTGATTAACTATTTTGGTTCCATCGAAAATGGGCAAATTGTTGGGATATTTATAGATTTGATGAAAGTTCCAAAACAGATAATGTAATAGAACCAGTCAGACCTGTTAGCAGACTGATGACATAGATAGCCGATAAGATGACCAGCTGAAGTGTATAGACAACTAAAGTAACAAATAGGTCACATATTGAGGGGGAACTCAATATGTATAGGTTAAGTTTGGTGAAGATCAGCTAACTCGAAGATCAAATGATGAAGATCTTGTAATTAAAGCAGATAGTCCTGAAGATCAGATAAGTCATGAAGATCAGAGATGCTGAAGAGCTGATCAATACGAAGCAGACAAGTCAACACTGAAAACATCAAGACCAGACGACCTACATTCTAAGACTTAAAGAAGAGGTCAGTAAGTTATGCTAAGATAACTTACAATCAGATGACCTAAGCACGTCAAATCCGCCCCTGAAGCACGTCAAATCCGTCTGTAGACCGACCTAAAATAGACTGAAATTTGAATTGCTCTCCAACGGCTAGTTCAATTTTGTGCCTATAAATATGGGATCAAACCTTCATAGTAAGGTTACGGAAATTATCATCAAGCTCAAGCACAAGCAATTTCCGCACAAAGAACACCAAATCGAAGATTTATTCTTAAGTGTTCATCCCTTAGTTCTTAGCCAGAATACTTATCCTCTAGCTTTAGGCTACTTAGAAGATAGGATATTATTCCAGTTGGAACAAAACAAATCTTATACCCAAACACTGTTAGGTTACGTTTGTTATAGCAGGATTTCTATCTAGGGTTTCTAGATTAGATTTCTGGGATTGGTTGAGTGAGAACTCGTTAAATATCTGTTGGTTGTACTGTATTGGACTAACACATTAAACTAAGTCCAGTTGGTTAAGTTGGTGCCCCTGCTGATAGGGAAGAGTTGACGTAGGACAAGTTGTCCGAACCACTATAAATCTGTGTGCCTTTAATCTACTTTACACATACTTGCACACTACTCTTATTATCTGCATGCATATTCTGTACCAGGATCAGATTAGCATCAAGCTACTGATCTGACCAGCTTAACAATTTAGTTATTTGATTCAAACCAGATTGATCAGAATCTTTGTTTGAGTAAAATTGGTTTTCACACGGGTTAACTAATCTTCCGCACCATCAGTTAAACTGATAGGCGCCGGATAAAAATCGATTTGATCACATCCCGGATCGACAAAATCAGCATTTTTTGATCGATCCCCAAATCGATCCACATCACACTCTGATCAGACATACGTGTAATCACATCTGATCCACTAAAAAGTTTTTGAAGTCTATTCACCCCTCCCCTCTAGACTTCAATCCTCACTGAAATCCGTTCGGGACCTACAATGAAAACATTGATAAGGAAGTGTTTATGACTCAACCGGAAGGTTTTACGTCTAAGCCAAATTCTAATCTAGTATGCTAGCTAAAGATATCCATTTACGGATTGAAGCAAGCTTCTAGGAGTTGGAATATCCGATTTGATGAAGCTATCAAGTCCTTTTGACTTCATCATTAATTTGGAAGATCCTTGCATTTATTGTAAATGCAGCAGGAAGAATATTGTTTTCATAATCGGGTATGTCAATGACATATTGATTTTGGGAAACAATATCCCGTTAATGCAGTCCGTTAAAGATTTGTTGTTAAAGACCTTCATGATGAAGGGTCTTGGTGGATCCTGCTACATCTTAGGGATCAAGATCCACAGGGATAAATCAAGAGGATGTTGAGGTCATCATTAAAATGTATTCCACATATTATGTAGACAAGGTGTTGAAGCGTTTTGCGATAGAGAACTCTAAGAGGGGTCTCTATGGGTGTCTCGGTTAGTGGGCAAATCATGGGATAAAGTGATGAAAAGAAGGATTGTCCTTCTATTGAAGTTGATATCAAGCACATGAAAGATATCTCATATGCATATGCAATTGGGTCAATCATGGACGTCATGACTTGCACTAGGCCAATGTTTGCCACGCTTATAAACATCATTGGTGAATCTGAAGCACAAAATCCGGGTGAGTCTCACTAGATTGCTGTCAAGATCATTCTGAAGTATCTCAGATGAACTAAAGAATGTTTTCTTGTCTATGGTGGACAGTCAGAACTAGTAGTGACTAGTTAAGATGACAAAAGTTTCCAACCCAACTATGATGATTACAAATCACAGTCAGATTACGTTTCACTCTCAATAATGAAGCGGTCAGTTGGAATAGTTCCAAGCAAAATGACCGAAGATTCGACAACCGAAGTTGAGTACATTGTTGTATCAGAAGCCTCGAGTTAAAGGAGGTCGGGATGCGGATTTTATAGTTCTTAAGAGAACTAGGGGTAGTTCCGAGTGTCGGTTCAAGGTTGTCTAATAAAGTTGTATTAAGACAACGCGTTTTGAATATAGCCGAATCTTGTAAACCAAAAGAAACCGACCGGAAAACAAACAAAAACAAGCATGTACCTAGACTTATCATTTGATCCGAGAGATCATAAGGATAGGAGAAATGGAATTAAAATGTATTCCCACATATTTAATTTGGAAGATCATTTCACCAAAACACTGAGTGTTCATTACTACGAGATACTAGGTATCTCATGATGGATGGACAAATACCTTAGAGGGTATTGGTATACCCATCCGAGAAACCGTTTGATGTATTTCCACTATATGTGTCTCTGGTGTCTCGGTTAGTTGGGAGCGATGCGATATCTCCTTTAACTTGAGGTTGATATGCACGACATGTGTGGAGTGATGAACTTTGACCATGGTGACTTGCACCGCTTCTATGGGTAGATATGGTTTGGATTGGGTTCATCACAATTTGTGCAATTTAAATGCGTGGTAGTTGAGCCAAGAATATGATTCATTCCTCAATGTGGATTTAGAGAGAATACTCATCTTCTCATCATAATTGGATCAAAGTCATTGGCCGATGCACGTCAACTTAGACTTTCTGACTAAGTGTGACATACATGATCAATTAGTGATTAGAGATAAATTGATTAAGTTATTTGAATAGACACTTCATCATGTTCAAGAACTTAATCGAGTATTCGCGAATGAAAGGAGGAAATCGTAATAGCCCATGTTTTTCAGTTACAGGTAGTTGCAAATTTCCTCACAACGTACCTCATATATTGAGAATGTCTGATTTATTGTCTAGGGTTCAATTAAGACCATTAGCTTGACTAATAGCTCGATATATAAGGGTCTATAGGTCACACAACAAGTAATGGTTGTTTACTAATTATAGTTGGTTGTTTAAATATTAAATTAGATTTAATATTTAATTTATGGAGAAATAATTAATAATAGATTAATTTGGAATTAATTATTATTAATGTTTAAATTTATTATATTGTTTTATTTTATAACTTTACTTAACAATTGTTTTTAGTTCTTTTACAGTTTTACCTCTCTCACTTTTTAATTTGCTTAATTTTGTCTCATCTTTTATTTCATTTGCCTCCCCCCCAATCTTTTAATTTGCTCAATTTTGTACCAGCTTTTTTTTATATATAATTTTACTTTATAATTAGTTGTAATTCCCATTTTTTTAAATTTATTATTTTTTTACTTTATAATTAGTTGTAATTCCCACTGTTGGGCTCTATATTATTCCCGCTATAATAACATATTAAAAAGGTTTTGGGATTGGGAGTAATTTTTGGACTCTTTTACCCTCGTCATCTTTTACTTTGTGAGTGGGTCTCATGTGCACCCGGATGCACCGTGCACTCATAGTGTATTTTAGAAGCGTGCAACTATGTTCCCATATTAACAGTTGCAATTTTCTATGAAAATAAGTCTCATTTTTCAGCATAACAAGTTGCACGCTTTTAAAATACACTATGAGTGCACGGTGCATACAAGACCTAGTCTTACTTTGTTTATTTTCATTTTTTTTTTTAAATTTTAGTTAAAATATATTTTCTAATTATTTTGTAGGTTTACCCCCCTCATCTTTTAATTTGCTCAATTTTATTATATTTTTTTTATAACTTTACTTAATAATTACTTTTAATTTCCATTTTTATTTTATTTTTAAATTTATTATATTGTTTTATTTTATAACTTTACTTAACAACTGTTTTTAGTTCTTTTACAGTTTTACCTCTCTCACTTTTTAATTTGCTTAATTTTGTCTCATCTTTTATTTCATTTGCCCCCCCCCCCCAATCTTTTAATTTGCTCAATTTTGTACCAGCTTTTTTTTATATATAATTTTACTTTATAATTAGTTGTAATTCCCATTTTTTTAAATTTATATATTCTTATTTTTTATCAGAAAAAGATGCTTTATTAAAATGAGGCATAAGAGATACCCCAAACAAAATTACAAGCGGGACATAAATACCATGTCCAAAGATCAACAATAGTCACCAAGAAAAACGCCTAACAGTACTAGGACTAAGATTCATAAATAATGTTGAAATTACAACAATGATTAGTCTAGGGGTGGAAAATTTACCGAAAATACCGGTATACCGGTTTACCGTACTGCAAATATACATAATTTATCAGAATTTTCAGTATACCGGAATTTTCGGTACGGTAACGGCATAAATTTTTAAAAGTCTTGGTATACCGGCATACCGAATATATACCGGTATACCGAAATATTTTTTGGTATATCGGTATACCGATACATTGGATATATACCGTACCATATTTAAAAAAATATATAATATATTTTATTTTTTAAATTTAATTAATACATTGGATATATACCGTACATTGGCAAATAGGCAATATATAAAAAGAGAAAGAAAATGGTGGGCCCAAAAGTGACCCGTACAAGAGAAAAGAAGGAGTCAATGGCCCAAAAGTGGCCATGATAGCAACAAAAACATGTAAAAGTATCTAAGGACAACTTTTAGCCCAAGCTTCTAATAGGTGCATTTTACGTAGGGGTTCATCATCGATGTTGAAGGCAGCCTGTGAGTGGGCTTTAGCAATGGCCACCGCCTCCGAGACCGAAGGGATAGTGGTTGCTCGTGCATAAGTGTTATAGCTGGGTACTAGAGCAATCGGCTTCTGCTTTGTTCCACCACAAGCTCTTCCGACCTTCTTCTTCGTCTTTGGTTCTGGTGATTTTGCTTCCTTCGGTCCAAAAGGGTCATTCAGATAATCTTCCACTTCTGTCTCCGACTCCGAGGCTGTAGTTCCGTCCCCCGTCTGAGGAATGTCAAAAGTATTAGAGGTAGCAGGTGGGGGGGAAGTCTGTGAAATCTGTAGGCGTGTTGGCGAAGCTGCCTTCTTCCTCGTAACCATCTCCCAATCCTCTGAGTCTTGGGCGTGTTCTCGTTCCTTCTCCTTTTCCACTACCTGCGTATCATCAGAGGTAGCTCCGGCAGCCCCTCCAGGACCATGCTCCTCCAAGGTCTGCTCGATCTCGTCTCCTAAGTCCCAGTGTAGGGAAAAGTCTCTCCGTCCCCAATCTCTTGCATATCAACATAATTCATCTTACCAGCCACAGTATCAGGGTGTTTCGTGGGTCTAGTGTCCTCTGATTGTGCAATGGTGCTATTATTCTTTTCCGTAGCCATCTTTTGGACCCATGCCTTTTGTTTTTGTCCTTTGTCCGGCCTAGGAGGTTTGGATTTGTTCTCTGATTTTCCCTCTGGCTGATTACCCCCATAAGCACGACAGTTGTCAACCGAGTGACCAGTGATCTGAAAATGAATACAAAATTCTGGATGTTGCTCGTACCCTATTGAATGTTGGAATATAGAGGCACGTAAAACACGTAATCACATGCGCAGCGGAAATTAGAGTTCACCAACAACGAACAATTAGTTGCATACAGATTACAATAATCATAACGAGAAATCTTACAGTAACTCGAGTGAAGATTTCTCTACTACGGTATCCACGTAATCACCAATTACAGACTTGCATGGATTTGCCAGCGTTGAATCCCGAGACAGATTTGCTAGGAAAATCCAAACTCTACATCTTATGGAGAAAATATGAAGTAACGTTGTTTGTGTATTCCCAAGAGCTTGTATATATAGGGAGGCCCAACTTAAATCTTAAGCTAGCCCAATTAGGGAAATAAAAACCCTAATCTTGAATTAAATTAATTCCTTTTAATTTAATTCCCTAAATATAAATCTCTATGGATTTAAATGCCTTATGTGAAAATCTCTACGATTTATTTCCATATACATTAAATCCTACAATTATATTCCAAATATAATTATTGGGAATTCTTATTTAATTAAATCCAATTTAATTAAGTATTAATAATAATTAATTCCAAATTAATCTATTATTATTTTCTTCTCCATAAATTAAATATTAAATCCAATTTAACATTTAATCAACCAACTATAATCCGTAAAAGGTAACTACTTGTTGTGTGACCCATAAGCCCTTATATACCGAGCGGTTAGTCAAACTAACGGTCTTAATTGAACTCTAGTCAATAAATCAAACATTCTCAATATATGAGGTACGTTGCGAGAAACATGCAACTACCTGTAACTGAAATGTGGGCAATTGCGATTTCCTCCTTTCATTCACGAATACTCGATTAGTCTTGAACATGATGAAGTGTCTATTCAAATAACTTAATCAGTTTATCTCAAATCACTAATTGATCATTAGTGTCACACTTAGTCACAAAGTCTAAGTTGTCGTGCATTGGCCAATGACTTAGATCCAATTATGATGAGAAGATGAGTATTCTCTCTAAATCCACTTTGAGGAATGAATCATTTTCTTGGCTCAACTACCACGCACATGCACTTCGTGATGAACCCAATCCAAGCCATATCTACCCATAGACGGGTGCAAGCTTCGGTCATGGTCAAAGTTCATCACTCCACACATGTCGTGCATATTGACCTCAAGTCAAAGGAGTATCGCATCGCTCCCACTAACCGAGAAACCCGTAGACACATATAGTGGAACTACATCAAACGGTTTCTCGGATGGGTATACCAATACCCTCTAAGGTATTTGTGCATCCATCATGAGATACCTAGTATCTCGTAGTAAGTGAGATCTTACTAGACTCTCTAAGAGTATGATGCAGATCGCACACCAATCCCCATTGCATCATCAATATCCCATTCTTGATGATCCTCGATTGGGGCTATTTGAGAATCTTGCTTAAGTCATCTGAGTTCTCACACACTCAATGACAGCAGTGATTCAAGGGAACACATATAAGAATAAATGCAAACAATCAAACATAATATTCTAATGAGTGTAACACCATACATTTAATATTAACCAAACAATAATATTAAACCAATACTGAATATTATCTGAGTATTATATCCTTACAATGGATTGTCTCTAGGACACTAACACTAACAATCTCCCACTTGAACTAGAGCCAATCACCTACATGTCTAACCACTAGACCATCAAAAGGTCTAGTGTGTACATGAACACTCAAAGCCTTGGTGAAAGGATCAGCTAGGTTATCCTCCGTGGGGACACGTTCCAACTATATTTCCCCTCTAGCGATTATCTCTCTTATCAAGTGATAACACCTCGGTACATGCTTGTTTCTGTTATTGGATCTCGGTTCCTTATTTTGCGCAACCGCACCAGTATTGTCACAATACAACTTTATTGGACTACTGGCACTCGAAACTACCCCTAGTTCATTTAAGAACTGTTTTATCCAGACAACTTCTTTGGCAGCTTTTGCAACAGCAATGTACTCAGCTTCGGTTGTTGAGTCTGCGCTAGTCTCTTGCTTGGAACTATTCCAACTAATCGCCCCACCATTGAGAACGAAAACATAGCCCGACTGTGATTTGTAATCATCACAATCGGATTGGAAACTTGCATCAGCATAGCCAGTTGCAACTAGCTCTGACTGTCTTCCGTAGACCAAGAAACAGTCTTTAGTACGGCGAAGGTACTTAAAGAATGTTCTTGACAGCAATCCAGTGAGGTTCACCCGGATTCTGCTGATATCTACCAGTGGTGCTAAAAGGGATGTCCACATCTGGCCTTGTGCAAGTCATGGCGTACATTATGGTGCCAATTGCAGATGCATATGATATATCCTTCATGCGCCGGATATCAGCTTCTGTGGAAGGACAATCCTTCTTAAACAGCTTTATCCCATGAAATGCCGGTAGAGAACCTCTCTTAGAGTTCTCCATCGCAAATCGCTTTAACACCTTATGCACGTAGGTTGACTGTGACAGTCCCAACATCTTCTTGGATCTATCCGTATGGATCTTGATCCCTAAGATGTAGCATGCCTCACCAAGTTCCTTTATCATGAAGGTCCTTGATAGCCAATCTTTTACCGACTACATGAGAGGGATATTATTTCCCATAATCAATATGTCATCGACATACACAACTATGAAGACAATATTTCTCCCACTGCGTTTACGATAAACGCATGGATCTTTCGAATTTATGATGAAGTCAAATGATTTGACAGCTTCATCAAAATAGATATTCCAACTCCTAGAAGCTTGCTTTTGTCCATAAATGGACCGTTTAAGCTTACACACTAGGTTAGATTTTGGCTTAGATACAAAACCTTCCGGTTGAGTCATAAACACCTCCTTATCAATGTTACCATTGAGGAAGGCTGTTTTGACATCCATCTGCCAAATTTCATAATCTAAGTGTGCAGCTACAGCGAGTAAAATTCAAATGGACTTGATCTTGGCAACTGGTGAGAAAGTCTCAGCATAGTCAATGCCTTCGCGTTGACTATAACCTTTTGCTACCAACCTAGCCTTGTAGGTTTGTACCTTGCCGTTTGCATCGGTCTTACGCTTGTAGACCCATTTGCAACCTATGGGTTTTACCCCTTTCAGCAATTCAACCAAGTCCCAGACTTGATTTGTGTACATCGATTCCATCTCGGTTTTCATGGCTTCATGCAACTTCTCTGAGTCAACATCTAATGTTGCCTCAGTGTAAGTTCTAGGATCGTCTTTATCTGGGATCTCCACATCATCATGTTCCTCTACGAGGAAACCATAATATCTAGTGGGCGGATTATGAATCCTAGTGGACTTATGGAGCTGTGGTTGTGCAGACTGTACATTTTGATCGTGAAAATTTTGTGGTGCATCGATTTCATCAATGTCCGGAGAGTCCTCAAGTGCGACACTTTCAGATGCCTCTTGGGCGGGAGTTTGAACTATGTTGTTCTCATTCAGCCCACTTGGAGTTTGTTGCGAAGGCAATGCAGCTCAAATTACGCTCCCACTGGCTGAAAGAGGATCACTAAGTGATAAACTTCCACCATGAGAGGTGCTAAATGCTCCAACTGATTCCTTGTCACATTTCTTTGACAAGATATAAATCTCTTGGTCATCCTGTGGTTCTTAAATTTCTTCCAGTTCTATCATCTTACGACCTTGTTCCCTAAAGACATAGTCTTCCTCGAGGAACCTGACCTGCCTAGAAACAATTATCTTTTGTTTCTCAGGTAGATAAAAGTAATATCCCCTCGTTTCCTTAGGATATCCCACAAGGTAACCCTTTTCACCATTGGATTCCAACTTATCAGTGAGCATCTTTTTCACAATTGCGGGGCAACCCCATGTTTTGATATGTGAGAAAGTTGGCTTCTTGCCACACCATAATTCATATGGTGTATGCTCAACCGATTTGGATGGAATTCTTTTCAGAATGTAAATTGAGGTTTGTAACGTGCATCCCCATAAGAATGTCGGGAGAGAGGAAAAGCTCATCATGGACCTTACCATGTCTAACAAGGTTCGGTTTCTCCTCTCGGACACTCCGTTCATTTGCGGTGTTCCGGGAGGAGTCCATTGTGACTGGATTCCATGTAACTTTAAGTAATCCATGAACTCATGGCTAAGGTATTCACCTCCTCAATCCGATCGAAGAGTATTAATACTCTTACCAAGTTGCTTTTCTACTTCAGCTCTAAACTCCTTGAATTTCTCAAAAGATTCAGATTTGTGTTTCATAAGATACACGTATCCATTTCTTGAGAAATCGTCAGTAAAAGTGATGAAGTAGGCGAAGTGACCCCTAGATAGAGTGGGCAATGGTCCACAGACGTCACTGTGGATCAACTCTAAAACTTCTTTGGCACGAATCCCTTTCCCAGAAAAGGGTTTGTTGGTCATCTTGCCCTTGAGACAGGATTCACAATTTCCATAAGACTCAAAGTCGAATGGGGTTAAGTAATCTAAGTTTCTTAACCTTGTTATCCTATTCTCATTTGCATGACCAAGCCTACAATGCCACAAGTAAGTCGGGTTTTCATGATTACTAAGCTTGAGTCATTTGTTTTGTATATTAAGAATATCATGTCCATAATGCAACAAATATAAACCATTCGATAAAGGAGAATTTCCATAAACATCACCATTAAGCGAAAAATAACAATTATTATTTGCCAAATGGAAGAAAAACCCTTCAATGTCTAACATAGGAATAAAAATAATGTTTCGAGTAATAGAATGAACAAAATAACAATTATTCAGTTCAAGTCTAAAACCAGAGGGTAAGTCTAAAACATAAACACCAACACGTTCAGTAGCAACTCTTGCTCCATTCCCAACGTTTAGGGCGACTACCCCGGCCTAACTGCCCTGCTATGCTTGAGACCCTGCACATTAGTACAAATGTGTGAGCAGCAGTTAGTATCATTTGTGGACATGTTTATCTCAATAACAAACATACCTGTTCCAGTGGCTGAGACACCTTGTGTCTTCTGTTCAGCTGCTAGAACCTTACAGACCTTCTTCCAATGCCCCTTCTGCTTGCAGTGGAGGCATACATCCTTGTCCACCCTATCCTTCTTTTGAATCCCACCCTTGGGCTTAAGGAAATTTGGCTTGGAGCCTTTCTTTGCCTTGCCCCTTCGCTTCTTCTTTCCTTTCGGAGTAGAAGAAGTAGAGGCACTCACCATGAGCACGAGCTTTTCCTTAGCAGTGGAAGACTCAAAAGTCTTTAGCATGTTATGCAGCTCGGGCATAGTCAATTCCGTCTTATTAATATTAAAGTTTACCACAAAACTCGAGTATGAATTGGGAAGTGACTGAAGAATGGCATAAACAACAACATTGGTCCCGAGCTCAATGCCCAACCGACCAAGTTTCTCGATTAACCCTATCATCTTCAACACATGAGGAGAAACTTTCCCTCCTTCAGACATCCGACATCTAAATAGATCTCTCATCACTTCATAAATCTTAGAATGAGATTCAGAATCGAAGAGATCCTTCAGATGCTTGATCATCTCAAAGGGAATCATCCTCTCATGCTGCCTTTGCAACTCGGGAGTCATCCCGAGAAGCATAACACACTGAGCCTGGGAAGCATCATCTTGATGCTTCTTCTGAGCTTCGGCGTCAAACGCCTCGACTTCTTGACACCGACCTCCGGGTAGCATGGATTGGCGTGTCCAACACGTCTTGTAGGTCGAACGGGTTTGTGAGGGCGTAAGTCAGAGGGAGGGGTGAATAGACTTGAAAACTTTTTGTGCAGATCAAAGTGTGATGGCGATTGCTTTGATCGAGTCGCGAGTGAATCGGTTTGGGTGATAACCAACTTACTAATCGCTGAAGGCAGATCAATTCGGTAACTATCAGTTTAACTGATGTGTGCGGAAGCTTATGTTTTACCGGTGAAAAACCAGTTTTTATAAATCAGATTCCAAAGTTAGTCTTATAACCAGTTGACTGAAGTGTCAAGCTTGATCAGATTAGAAGCTTGGTGCTAGCTAATCTCAACTTAGAATATGTATGCGCTTTAAAGGTTGTGTGCAATTGTGTAGACAGTTAATCAAAGCGGTAAAGGCACACAAGATTTATAGTGGTTCGGACAAACCAGTCCTACGTCCACTCTTCCCTATCACAAGGGGCACCAACTTAACCAACTGGACTTAGTTTTATGTGCTAGTCCAACACAAAGACACCAAACCGGATATTTAAGGAGTTCTCACTCAACCGATCCCGTAAATCGTAACTAGAAACCCTAGTCTGAAATCTTGCTAAACAACTTAACCTAACTTTGGGTTTGGATAATATTGTTTTGGTTCCAACTATGAAATCTTTTCTAGTGTTTAAGGTAGCCTATCAGCTAGAAGAAAAGATTTCTATGCTAAGAACTTATGGGATGAACACTTAATAAAATAATCTTCTTGATCGTGTTCTTCGATGCGGAAATCGATAATTGCTTGAGCTTCTTGATTGTTCGGTGTTTTAGTGTCTTCACTCTGAAGTGTGATCCCATATTTATAGACCTTGAAATCAAAAAGCCGTTGGAGAGCAATTTGAATTTCGAGGCTATTTTTGGTAGGTTTGCGAGGATTGATGTGGCGTCTTGGGAATGGCATGGCGAAAGCGTGAACTTGTATTTTATAGCGTTAGAGAGAGAGCAAACATCAAATCTCGTAATTGTCGGCTCGATCATCGTGTCTTGTTCTTATTGGTTAACTGACGCATTTTTCAGTGTTGTTCTTCCAACTAAGGTTGACATTCTTCTTGTTCAGATCATCGACGTATGATTAGGTGAAACATCGATTTTTCACGGTGGTGACACGGTCTGTCAAGGTCGATCGGTCTACCGATGGAGTCTTCGTGTCTTGGGTTGACTTAGCTTCAACTAGCGAGACTCGGTGATGTAGGTCTTCCGGTGCGATCTTCGGAAGTCATCCGATCTTCAAGTATTTCGAGTTTGAGCTTCATGACTTCAAATTTGTGATATCGACTTGATCAGATCGATCTGATCTTCTATTCTTCTCTTGCATTTTGGCTTGTCGGATATCAGCTATTCTTTGAATCTTCAAATCTGACCTATACATATTGAGGTTCCCCCTCAATATGTGACCTATCTATTACATCAGTTGTTCTATACAGTAATTATCAACTGGTATTCTATAAAGTAATATAAACATCGATCATTACCAATGTGTCATTTGGTCCTATTACATGTGTTTCGGAACTTTTATCAAAACTATACATTTCCCAACAATTTCCTTTTTTTGATAAAACCAAAACACACGAGAAACCAAAACACGGTTGATAAATATAGAGCGATAAAGAGCACATAATCGAGGAAGACAATGAGATTTTGTCTTAGGATCGGAAAATAAACTTTTCTCATTAGATATGTCGATTAAATGTTACATCAGAAAAGTTTGAATTTAAAAGAAGCTGATCTTGAGAAGTCTTTTGATTCTTCACTCTTTAGGCTTGTATCCTTCTGGCATCTCTCTTTGATCTTGAGGTACGTTGAAAATCTGATATAGTTTCTATTTGACATCATTGGTCCTGCTGAGGATCAGTTATATGCGTTTTGCTCAGGATGTCAAAATAGAATCTCTGAAATGCCGATCTGTCAAATGAGCCATGCCTTCTTGAGTAATCCAACAGATCATACTCTTGGAGAGATATTTTTTACATTGATAAGTTTGGCCTCACTTTCCGGATACTTGTAAAAATGGATATTTATTTTCTAACCAGTTGAGGAATTCATCATCTGGAGATTCTTCTCGTGGAACAAGATCAAGAACAAAAGCATCCAGAAGCCATTCACTTCTGATCTTATTCCATTCCTCAAACCTCTTATCATGTGCAGCAGTTTTTGGAATGATCTCATCAACTCTTCTTTGGCATTTGAGGTTACAATGCGGATTTTCGGCCTTTCCTTTCTTCGCTCTCGTCCGAATCTCTTCTTGATTTTACGCCTCTGTCAATTTATCGCCCTTCTTTCTTCTTCGCTTTTTTTCGGGCCTCTTGAAGAATCTGTTCTTTGGGCGGTTTCTCATCGATTCCTTATCGATCCATGTCTGCTATTTGTGCTTCTTGTGACTATCTTAGTCGAGTGGGAAATACGAGTTGTGATGTCCCGACACCAGCAGACTAACTTTCTTGCCTTTGACTTTTCCATCTTTTCGGAGACCGTTAGCAAAGAGATCCGGATGGTCTAGTCTTTGTCCATAGGCTTCAACTATGCGAATTAGGTCTTACATTTGTTACGATCATGTCGGTTGGTTTCTCCTCAAATCCTTCCCCCTTTTTGGTTTGATAAAAAGAGTTGTGAGGTGGGAAGTTAGGGATCCAAATGGCCCGATATTGCTCTGTTGAGATGCTAGCGAACAGATAAACACGGAACTTGAGCGGTTAGATGTTGAACCTTGAGATCATTTCGGTCTTGCCAGATTCCATGGCATAGAGAGAGTGTAAAAATCGGTTTGTCAAGTTTCTCTTACATCGATTCTAGCTTTTTCATTGAGCATCGGAAAAGAAACTTGTTGTTGATCCACCTGAATCGGCTTGTCATCAACGGATTTTATAAGTTCGGCGGAACCACGGTGGTCACGATTTGGGGCCCGATCTTTGATTGCCTCAATCGGGAAATAGCCAATTCCCTTTGATCTGTTATTTCTTTGAGGCAATCGCCTCGATCGACTATCACTCCCTCAACTTCTTCTTCGAGGAGATCTTTGAGACATGATCGATCTCCGAAGTTGATCAGTGATGATGTGAGATGTAGGAATGGTATCGTCACTTGATCTGTTTTGATTGTTTGAGCCTCCGGTGGTTGGTCATGAGCTATGACACCGGTTCCACTATCATCGGCGACTCTGCATCCTTCATTGTAGCATCTGCATTGAGGAGCTTCAGCCCCGATCTCGGTTCGCCTTGATCGGTTAACCCCAGCTTCCTATGGATCAGAGCTTTGATAGATTCAGCAGTTATCAGCTCAGCTGGTGATCCTACTTTAGCAGATTTCCTCATATCGAAATCAAAATCTGCAAACTCATCAGCACCGCCCATCTGTTCAATAATCATTATAAAATCTGAGAAGCTTTTTAATCGAAGATCTCTCCAGGTGAGGATCTCCATAACTTCCTCTCTAATAGCAGGATGGGCGACCAGTTCTGGATATATCTCATCAATTTCTCGTTCGATTTGCATTCTGACCATTTTCCCTGTGATGGTCTTTGATGATCTAGACTCAGGAATTGTCTGTCCAGATTCCGGTTGATGAGATGTGGAGGGTTCTGGTGGTGCTTGAGTAGGCGGAAGTTGGCTGATCGGCTCGACGCAATAGAAATGCGCGTGGAGTCAGTCGCTGGTTCTACAATGTAAGCTTTACGGTTCATGCTGATGTAGTTTCGGAGTTCATGAGCGGTGGGGAGAAGAAGAAACATGCCCGGCCCGACGGCGGTGAATCACTTCGAGTTGGAGGAGAAAAGATCGTTTCGTGCTTCTTCCTCGAGAATGATCTGGCGAGCTCTCGGTTTGGAATTTGCATGTCGATTTTTCACGATTTTTGTGGCGATCAGGCTGATCTGGCGCTCCTTCTTCATCGACTCATCTTCTAGAACCAGAGTCATGGAGGCCTGCTTCGCCTTCTTTGGCCTCTTCTCCTGGCCCTTCACCAGTTTTCTTTTCTTTTTCTGGGGGGCATCTGGTGTAGACGAGGTTGCTTTCTTGCTCTTTCTCTTCTTCGCCTTTGGGGGGTGGGCCGCATATCATCGTCTGGTGGTCCAAATATGGCTGAAGTGGTGGAGAGGAAAGACTTGTAGGACTTCAGTCCATTCTGGTCCCATTTGGCATTTGGCATTTTGTCCTTTAGGATAACCGCAACCTTGTTGAGATTCTTCGATCCTCTTCTTGAGATAGACGCCTCCATTCATCAACTCCAAATTTCTCATGTTCTTGGAGTAGAATGGCCTTTAGGAACCCATGCCGATTGATGTTCTTGGCTTCATCAATTATTGCGACCATCTTTATCTGGAGTTTGCCGGATGTAAGAGCATATCATTTGAACCATAATACCCATAATTGTTTTTGACAATATGTCAAACAACGATCGGTATTTCCTCTTGAGCATTAGTGCGACAAAAACTGCGATCCGATGTTTGTCGCCCTCTCGAAAGAGTTCGTTTCGATCGGCTCATCTTCATTCTCCTCAGAGTGAGCGGCGAGATTAAATCCTTTTGGCAAAATTTGAGCAGACGAGTTATGTCGCGATTCGTCGGTCGATCTCTTCTCCAGATTGGTCGACGAAAAAGTAGTTCTTCTCCGGGGCGTCCGTATCCACTCTTAAATTCCTAAGGAATTGAGTGCTTCATCTTTGCATCCTTTGGATTGCGATGAGCGGTATAATATTTCTTAAGACCTCATTTCTTCAGAATTTGCTCCACTTCCATTGATTCTGGATCCCGAGTAATGTCAAACTGCACGAACTTGTCGTCGACAATCTTTAATGCCGATTCGCATAATTGCACATTATTTTACCCATACCGGAAAGTGGCCATCTACAAATAAGATAGACTCGATTAAGATTGTGCATAAACATAGAGATATGATATATTGATTATCAGACCTATACACAGGCCTAGTAATCGATAAACACATGCGGAAACCAAGAAATAATAAAGCATAACACAGGATATCATCGATTGACAAAATCTTTAAGATCAATGGATTTGAAAGAGTGATTCATCAAATAATCAGAAATTACCAGATTCTGTTTTGTCGAGAAGATAATTTTGAAACTCAAGAAAAACACTTTGAATCGCAGAGAAGTAATCTGGAGAGTTTTCAGAAAATAAATCGTAAGTTTGTGAATAGGAAAACTCTGGTAGGGTTTTTGATGAACCTTATAAAGATGAGGAGGGAAAAAGTACAAGATTTGGAAGATCAACCGTTTGAAAAGATTAGACGATCCATATTAAGCGGTTTTGATCGAATGGTTGGGAAAAGCACGTACGAAAACCTTTTGGATTTAAAAGCTCATTTTGTAGCAGTTAATACATGTATACGTCCGCATTAAATGATTTGGGGGAATACGTCCACCACGGTAATGCTACAAGAAGGCAAGCAAATTAAAAAAACAGATAAGGTCCAATAAATAAGCAAATAACAAGGGAAAAGAAAAGCGTATCTGGTTGACTAATATAGTAATCAGTCAATACCACTTGAAGTTGATTCCACTTGTTGATCTTAGTTTTCTGCCTAAACCTTATAATTTCCCAACTGTTCTTTTCAACTGATCTGTTTTCATTTTCGTCGATTTCTTCCGATCCTCCTCGATCGGTTGAAGTTCCCCTTAAACCGATATTTTGTTCTCTCATAGATCGATATATCGATTTGTTGAGGTTTCAAGTTCAAGTGATCTTCCTTATCGATCGGGCCAGTATGTAATCGATTTTGGTTGATTTAATCGATTCTTCTCGAGATCAAGCCAATTCTTGGGATAAGTGTTCGCCAAAACTTAGTCTAGAATAGTAGTCTCTATTCCTAAGTTGGCGCGATTTGACATCGTAATTATAAATGCAGTATATCTCGATATGTCAATCCGTAGTAAATTTATCCAATTATCGATCGCGTGATTTCTACATTTGTCCTTGTGATGCAAATTTCTCTAAAAGGCTTTTTGAAATCAAATTTGCATTTGCACCCTTGTTTGGCCTCTATAAATTGGACCAATGTTTTACACAACATAACCCATTCACCATACTTATCTTCTTTGTAAAATCATGCATTCGGTGAACCCTTATTTTAAATTGAAACTTTAAAAACACCTTTACCCCCTTTTCAATGATTCAAACTTCTCAAATCAACCCTGTGTGTCCCTTATCCTTTGTTTTAACCGTCGTCATCAAAGATTTCACATACAATTGTTGCCAAGCTTCTCTACCACCAAGGCGGATCGGATCTGCTGTAATCGAGAAGACACTTCTCCTAACCGTATGCACCTTGTGTGTCTATCGTGATAGCGTAAAAGATCAACAGACTCAGTCTGATATAAAACATGAGTTTGATATACGGTCTTGATCAGACAACAGCTGATCTTCGTATATCAACTCAATTTTTGCATGTAGCACATGTGCCCATAAGGTCTTTGAACCAAATTCTTGGCACGTGTGCTCCATTTAACAGCTGGAGAGTCCATTGACTTCAGGTCTAAGGGCTCCTGGCTTAGAAATCCTATTAACGCCGCTCTCGCTCCCTTTGGTTTTTAGCTTCAATTTGGCGGCTTTTAGGATTATTTCAAAGCCTCTCTCACCCTTGTTAAGTGGGGAAAATGAGAGCATCGATTAAAATCTCTCTCTCCGCTCTTCTTGGGTTAGGATGAGGGTTTAGGGTTATAGGTTTAGGGGTTTTCGGTTATGACTTATGTCTTGACCTCGGGTCCTTTGTACTTGTAACTTGTAATGTAATCGACCTTGGTCTTTATCAATGAAAAGTTCTATTATTCCATTGTTGTGTAAATTCTCTGCTTTCTTATGCGATTGTAGGCTTTAATCTGTGAATCTTGCTTGTTGAATATCAGCTAAATCGACTTACAAAGATGTAAAATAACCCAACTGATTTAATCAGATAATTCTTTAATCTGAGCGTTTCCTTTAATCTGATCAGTTCCTTTAATCTGATAACTTGTAATTCTGATCGATTTCTTATATCGGTCCCTTGGTGATCTTACGATCGATTGAGATACCAAACTCAATCGATTCCTTTCAACTTTGGTTAGTCTCTTAACGGTGGTTACAGAGAACAATCCATCAAGCATTTTAGGTGCTTTTTCTCCAAGATCCAGAAGCCCTAGCTCATTACACAATTCTCTGAATCTAATCTCAGCTAGTGGCTTGGTTAGAATATCAGCTTTTGTAAATCAGTGTGAATCTTTTCCATTATGATATTCTTCTTTTCAACATGATCTCTTATAAAATGGTGTCTGACATCCACATGCTTGCATCTTTTATGTAGAACAGGATTCTGAGTGATTGCAATAGCACTATTACTGTCACAGAATATAGGTACATTTTTAGCTACAATGTTATAATCCCTCATTCCGACTAAGCGAGGCGATTGGGTTAGAACAACGACTTCTGCTGACCATATATTATTACCCCGATAGTAGATGTCAGAATCGATGTCCGCTTCTTTGAAAACCACGAGATCGGTTTACTTCCTAAAAGCGACATGTTCTCGAGGTTGATTTTTCATTAATCTTGCAACCTCCATAATCGTAATCGAGAATACCCAATAAGCTCTAGATTATCATCGATGGATAAAATAAACCAAGATTCTTTGTCCTTCAGATACTTAAGAATCCGCTTAGTTGCTTTCTAGGTGGCTTTGCATTGGATTTGCACGAAATCGCACATACACCTTGCAAAGGTGATATGTCGGTCTTTGGCGATTAGGTATAGTAGAGATCCAATGAGAGCCCTATATTCTTTTTTGATTTGTTTTTCGACCATCCTCATACGGATCCATCTTGAATCCGGTCATCATGGGAATTTTGGCTTCCATGCAATTTTGAACTTCAAACTTAGCCAATAAATTCCTAGTGTACTTTGCTTGGCAAGATGAATATCCCTTACGCACTTTGCTTCACACGAGACCCGTAAAGTAATTCATCCGTCCCATCATGGACATCTCAAACTTCCCTTGCATCGGTTTTTTTTGAATCTTTCACATAAACTCTTGTTGGGAGATCCAAGATGATGTCGTCACGTGAATCTGAACCATCGAATATCTTCTCCATCTTCTATTCGAATAAGGTTACGTCCCATTCCTTTAGTGAACCCTTTGTCTATCAAGAACCGAGAGAGTGTATCATACCAAGCTCGAGGAGCTTGTTTTGAACCATAAAGAGCTTTTCTTAAGCGGTACACTTGGTTGCTCTTTTGAAGCACGGAGGTTGTTCGACATAAACTTCCTCTGCTAGTACCCCGTTTAAAAATGCACTTTTCGTCCATCCGATACACGGTGAACCCTCTATGGGAAGCATATGCGAAGCTTGACCCGAATGGCTTTAAAGGCGAGGACGGTGCAAAGGTCTCATCATAATCAATTCCTTACGATTGTGAATACCCCTTAGCAACAAGTCTTGCCTTATTTTACAGTGATGACATTTTTTCATCTCTCTTGTTCTTGAAAACCCACCCGTGCCAATTACGTCTTGATGATTTGGTTTGTCTACCGGTTCCCAAACTTGATTTTCTCTCGAATTGTTCGGCTCCTCTCGCATGGCTAGAATCCGACTGCGTTTTGTAGAGCTTCCTCTATTGTTGTTGGTTCCTTCATAGACAAATAACTTGACAATACATGACACTTTCACCAATCGATGTCTAGTTTTAACTTTATCGGATGGGTCTCCGATGATCAGATCGGTTGGATCTTTGGTTATCCAGTCCTTTACGATTTGCGTCGGTTTGGAGAACATCATCCATTTTCGATAAAGGTTCATTACTAGCGATTTGGGAGTGGTGCGAGAATTATGATCCACTTGATAAGAACATGTCTCGGTGATGTTGGACTCATCATGTCTCGATGTACGTTTCGTGGGAACTTCAGTGTTCACAGGCCGGATGGTTCGATTAATCTTATCTCGGTATGCGAACTTCTTCATCGGCAGTTTTTCGTACCTTAGGATCGAATGATCGGTGAATCACTAGATACGGAATGTATCTTTATTACGATTTCGATCCTTTTTCCTTGATCGTTGGTGATCCATTTTACGAGCATCAGTCTGATTGATCAGTGCGTCTTGTTACGAGGCGATTTCTCTTGTTAGGATGATGCTTCATCAAAGACTACATGGGGTGTTTCTTCCACAAGTAGGGTTAAATGCATTTGTAAACCACGAAAGCCTTGCTAGATGAGGAATATCCTAAGAATATACCCTCATTTGACTTGGCCTCAAAAGTCTTCAACCCGACTCTTCCCATTGTTGTGTATGAAACACTTACACCAAAAAACATGGAAGTAAGAGACACGAGGTTTTCGCCCTTCCACAGTTCATAGGGTGTTTTGTAGTAAGCCTTAGTCGGAAGACATCTGCATTACGAGTATGGCATCAAAGATGTTGATTATACGCTTAGAAACAACTTGGTATTGCATGTTAAATTTAACATTGTGCGGCGAACTTCTTTGAGAGTTCTCATTCCTCCGATTCGCTACTCCATTACATTGTGGCGTCCTTGCGGTGATGTTTCATCTTTGTATATACCAAACTTAGAGCAAAAATCAAGTAATAAAAGAGTTCGTAAATTGCATACCTTTATCGTCGATTTTTTTACTACCGACACCCTTCTCATTTTGTAATCTTTTTAGCATTTCGGGTATCTTCGTTTGTCGTCTCATTCTTCTTATGTAAGGATATAACCCAGTAAACTTGGAATAGTCATCCACGATTGAGAGTATATTCGTCCGTTGAGACCGATTTGGTGTAATCGTCCAAATAGATCCATATGAATCATTTTGCGATTACTCTTCTTTGGATGCGGTCCGAATTCCCTTGAATGAAGCTTTGACTGTTTTTTCCTTCGACATGCAAAGACATGTCCGATCCTTTGAAAATACTTCATTGAAAGTCCTTCCACTAGAGACATCCTTGCTATCTTATTAAGAGTTTTAAAGTTCGGATGACTCATTCTTTTGTGCGAGCCAGCTCGCTACTTTTGGAACTCTTAACAATCACCATGCATTTCTTGGGCAACTGTTCCAATCGGTTGTGTAGATCGTCCCTTTCCTTGAACCCGATTAGCAAAAAATACATTGAGTGGCTCGATTCTTGATAGTGCATTGGTCGATCGAGAACTCAACACCTTGAATCCGTTGTCGTGAAATTGTGAAACCGATAAAAGGTTGTGCTTCGGACCTTCGACATACGAGACTCGATTACTTGTACATCATCATTCTCTAAGGTTAGAATCCTTTGGTATAACTAAAGTTATCATCACCGAAAAGAGTACACGCGGGCCTTTCATTCTATGTATGGTGAGGAGATGTTTGCTTCGGTCATGTGCCTTGAGCATCCACTATCGATGTACCGGATAGTTGCTTGCACACCTCCTTTGTTGGCGGACCAGCGTGATCCTGCTGACCAAATCGGGGCTTTAGGTACCCCTTTTGGATTGGGTCCCGAGGGTTAGGATTAGTTTTGGGGATCCATACAAGCGAGCACTTCTATTGTGATCGGTTAGATCGAAGGCCTGATTTGTCTCCCATACCTATCAACATAATCATCGTCTCTTTATATGCTTTTCGATTAGTATGATTATTAGTGTGAACCTTGGATGACTTAGAAGACTTGGAATTTATCTTTTTCATTTTGTCTTTTTTTCATCGATTGTGGTTCAAAGTGCGCTGACCCTAGATTTTTTATTATAGGGGTAGGTAATCATTGCTACCATCAAAAGATTCATATCTTTTTGGCATAGGTGGTTTTTGCGGTTTACGAAGCATGCTTATTAGGCGGTGACCTTGATTGGGTCTCAGATTAGACTTCCTTTTTACGGTTTGTCTTTTTCGATACGATCTGTTGATCGAGTTGAGGTCTCTTCAAAAGAATGGGTTCTTCTTGTTGATTCCTCGGTGATGCTTTACCGGTTGGGGTCCATTTCATTTCCCTTACGGTTAGGCACTGCTTTTACACCCTTTCAACGGTTTTTTTTCCTTATTAGATACATGTTTGGCTTTTCGGTGTATCTTTTGTAAACTTCGTCGATTACACCTTTTTGAGATGAATCATAGGGGCTTTTGAGGATGTGGAAGGGTTCTCATACCCAAGTCCCTTCTTGTTAATAGTTGTTCGAAAATAGGTGTTCATGTCTTGAAGCGGTTTTAGATGATTTTGTGAAAACCTCTATTTTCTTCTGTGATTATCCTCGGATGATTTTAGACTTTCATGCTTCGGAATAGCTCATCGAATTTTGCTTGCAGGATTTTGAAGTCATCGAACTTCTTTGTTTGTTAATTGCCGGTGATCTTTGATGCTTCTCGATCGAAGCTTTAACATTGAGAATTTTAAATTCCTCGGTTGCCTCGGCGATTTTGATTTAAGTTGAGGCTTTCTTGAGATCATTCTCTTTATGGTGATTATTTATGGTCCTCGACTTGTCATTTTAAACTTCCACTATAGCATAAGTGTCTCTTTGCATTGGAGAGATCCTCAAGCAATTGCTTTCGAGTAGAGTGCCAGGTCAATCTCGGCGGGTGTGCTAATGATAGCGGTGTAAAGCGAACAAAGCGAGTTTGGAGGTTACCTCGATTGGTCCTCCTTGGCCATTTAAGCGAGATCTCATCATCATCGAAGAGAATATCGGATCTTCATTTCCATAAAGTCAGCAAAGACCGCTTGTCGGACGAGAAATCTTTCTACGAGGAGGTATCGAGAATCCTCGAGAGGGCGGAATCTGAATCGTCGATTCGGCGTGTCGGCAACCATGGTTTTTTACGTCACTGTGCCGTTGCTCTCTTATGTTCCTCTTTTCTTCCCTTTCTCTTAGCGTCAGTGCAGGCGATCTCCATATTGTAGTGACTGGCTTCTCACGGTTGAAGCACGCTCCTTGATCCATGGAACCTTTTCTTCCGGGTGAATCACTCCGTCTGTATGATCTATCGGTGACTTTCCTTTTCGATAGTAGTCGAGCTTCTTACATCGATTGGTTATCTCTTCTTTTCGTCATTTAGATTATCTCTTTTCCTTTCATCTCTGTGATCTCTCCGATCATCGATCTGGGTTCTTCTCGGAGATCTGTTATGCGATCTCCTATCTCTTCCTCGTCTATGTTGATAATCTTTATAGAATCTTCGATACTTACCCGGTTGAGTATTTGATTTTTTCTAGTTTCACAGTAGCGAAGCGTCTGTTTTAGCCGACTTATGATGTTTCAATGGGTTCATTGGTCTTCAATCTCTTCTTTGGTTGCCTTAAAAGCAAGCCCGATTTTGGAAGTTGAGGCTTTCGGGCACCTCATCTTCATCTTATCCTCTCTCAATTAAATCGAACTCGTGAGCTTTAAGGCTCAAGAACAAGCTACTTGGCTTCATTTTTGAAATGTCTTGGCAATCCTTGATTACGTGACCTTCATGTCCCATTTCTTGGTGAGAGACCTTAAAATTTTGTAGTTGATATCTTTATCAGACATCTCTCTACCAAGTTCTCGAAGCTTGTTTATTGACATTGTAATCCTTCCATCGAGTTCGTTGATGGTTTCGTTGGGCAGCATCTTCAGTTTTTCGAACTTCACCGGTTAAACTTGCATCGAATTGTCTTTTATCTGGTCATTTCCTAGCATATTTAATTTAGAGTATCCCACATTGCTTTCGCAGTTTTGAGATACTTAACCTTTTCCTTGGTGACCTTATCCATTGATTTCATGATAATATGCCTTGCGATAGTATCTAGAGTATGCAGTTTCCTTTCCTCTGCATCCATCAAATTTGGGCTTTTTCGTAGAAGACTTCCGGGGGCAAAGTGCGGATCTCCTCCAACTTGGGGTTGTCGTAATATATGATGATGGGTCCTCTTTCGATGACTTCCATCATTACGCCACTAATCGAACCTAGATGGTTGGACATATATATGGCCCAATCTGCATACTCATCGATTGAGAACCCGGCAGATCATGATACATACCGAGGTGTTATCCATCTTTGAGTGTTTTTGGAAAATGAATGAGTTTTAAGAAGGTTTTTCAAGATCGATTCGATTCGACCACAAAGATTCTTCCTCAAGAATCGATGATACACAAAGTCGATTGGTGCAGTAGAACCAACCGCTCCGATACCACTTGTAGGTCTTAACGGGTTTGTGAGGGCGTAAGTCTAGAGGGAGGGTGAATAGACTTACGAAAACTTTTTGTCAGATCGGGTGTGATGGCGGTTAACTTTGATCAGAGTTGAGTGAATCAGTTTGGGTGATAACCAACTTACTAATCGCGCAAGCGGTCCGGTTCGTAACTATCGGTTTAAGCGATGTGTGTCGGAAGCTTAAGTTTTACCCGTGAAAAACCGGTTTTTATAAATCGATTCAAAGTTAGTCTTATAACCCGGTGATGAAGTGTCAAGCTTGATCGGATCGGAAGCTTGGTGCTAGCTGATCTCAACTTAGAATATGTATCTTGCTTTAATGGTTGTGTGCAATTGTGTAGGCAGGTTAATCAAAGCGGTAAAAAGGCACACAAGATTTATAGTGGTTCGGACAAACCCGGTCCCTACGTCCACTCTTCCCTATCACAAGGGCACCAACTTAACCAAGCTGGACTTAGTTTTATGTGTTAGTCCAACACAATTACATCGACAGAGATATTTAAGGAGTTCTCACTCAACCGATCCCGTAAATCGTAACTAGAAACCCTATGCGAAATCTTGCTAAACAACTTAACCTAACTTTGGGTTTGGATAAGATTGTTTTGTTTCCAACTATGAAATCTTTTCTAGTGTTTAAGGTAGCCTATCATTTAGAAGAAAAGATTTCTATGCTAAGAACTTATGGGATGAACACTTAATAAAATAATCTTCTTGATCGTGTTCTTCGTATGAAATCGATAATTGCTTGAGCTTCTTGATTGTTCGGTGTTTCCATGTCTTCACTCGAAGTGTGATCCCATATTTATAGACCTTGAAATCAAAGAGCCGTTGGAGAGCAATTTGAATTTCGGGCTATTTTTGGTAGGTTTTGCGAGGATTGATGTGGCGTCTTGAGAGCGGCATGGCGAAAGCGTGAACTTGTATTTTATAGCCGTTAGAGAAAGAAAGACATCAAATCCCGTAATTGTCGGCTCCGATCATACGTGTCTTGTTCTTATTGGTTAACGCAGACACACTTTTGATGTTGTTCTTCCAACTAAGGTTGACATTCTTCTTGTTCGGATCATCGGCGTATGATTAGGTGAAACATCGGTTTTTCACTGGTGGTGACTTTGATCATCAGGCCGATCGATCTACCGATGGAGTCTTCGGTGCGGTTGACTTAGCTTCAACTAGCGGATTTCGTGATGTAGGTCTTCCGGGTCCGATCTTGGAAGTCATCGATCTTCAAGTATTCGAGTTTGAGCTTCATGACACCGTTGAGATATCGACTTGATCAGATCGATCTGATCTTCTGTTCTTCTCTTGCATTCTGGCCTGTCGGATATCAGCTATTCTTTGAATCTTTAGATCTGACCTATACATATTGAGGTTCCCCCTCAATATGTGACCTATCTATTACATCAGTTGTTCTATACAGTAATTATCAACTGGTATTCTATAAACGGTAATATAAACATCGATCACCTAACCAGTTCCATTGGTCCTATTACATGTGTTTTTGGAACTTTTATCAAAACTATAAATTTCCCAACAGTACTCAATCTTTTCTTGCCTTAGCACCAAATGCACGTTTCGGTGCCAGTCGAGAAAATTTGGCCCAGCCAATTTGTTCGTTTCCAAAACGCTTCTCAATGATAAGTTATTCATTTCAACAATCCTAGAGAAATAAAATAAAATGGGAATTAAAACACATAATTCCTGTGATCAATATTCAGCAATCAAAATAAACATGGCCTTTCAAATTTATTTTGTCTCCATTATTTTCACATATTAAACGACCTCATCGGAAGAATACGAATTTATATCTAATATAAATCATAATGGACTAGGATCCACATTCCTACTATCATAATATCTGCTTGGGCTAATTACTATGACAGCAGAACTGGTAGGTCTCCAAACCAATTGCAAAATTTGCAACTCCTAGTGGATTGAACCTAGTTCAATCGGATGCCCCTTGACTTTCGTTTCCCTGCTTGGGCTGGTGAAACAAAGTCAAGTTGATTTACAACCATCAAGCGGCGACACTACGTGTCCCTATAAAATTCTCGTTAGATGTAGATCCGAGCAAAAGACTTGGGCCTTAAATACTCATTGGAACGAAATCTCCGGTTTACTTTTAATTTCGATGGAAGGCATCGTTCAAATTAATGAAAATCATATTTTATTGAGGAAAATTTTCAAAGGTGGTGTATTAATTGCTTAATCGAGATCCAACATGTTAATCTATATCACATTTGAGCAATTATTGGGCGCCACCTACCCAAACATGATTTTACACGGACTAACACTTATATGGGCACCGTCTACCCAAACAATAAATACGGTCCGATAATTATTGGGCGCCGCCTACCCAAACAGTTATGATGCGGACGTAAAAAGCGTTAACGAATTTAAATTAATAAAGAAGTTAAACGAGTGAGATTTAATAATTCCTTCTCAACCGAATTTCAAAATCCAATTTTAAATTCGATTTCAAATTATTAAAATTAATAATTAATCAAATTAACTATTATTAAAAGTCAAACTTTTATTTTCTTATAATTAATTGTTTTATTATCAAATATTGCAAATGGAGGCCCTATTCCAAAACTATTGCAATTTCCAAATATTGCATTGGAGGGCCTATTCCAAAACTATTTGCAGAATAGTCCTCAGCCATCACCACCCAAAATTCGATAGCATCCAATCTGTATTTTGGGACAACCGTTTCCCAATACCAACCCGAACCATTATCAATTTCAGAATTAATCCAATCAATTCATCAAATTCGTCCAATATTGCAATCGAAATCGAACCAAACAAGAACGAAATCGAACAAAATTAAGCAACACATCGAGAACCCCAGAATTGGAATTCCATAGAGATCGAGTGAAGAACCAGAGCGGACTGAAACTCGCAGAAAGCCATCGAAAATCAGAAAAGGGGGCGGAGCTCGAGGCCGAAGCTTGGCTCGAGCCACCACCGCCGCCTAGGCGCGCGGGTGGCTCATCGTCGAGCACCGTGGGCTGCGCGCAGAGCCGCACTTCCAACCTCCGCGGAGGTTCGAAACCAGGAGGAGGAGATCGAATTGAGCGAGACAACCGAATCGGTGGCGCGCCGCCACCGAATCGTCTCGATTCTGATGGCGCGCCACCTCGACCCGAGTCGAGAGCAGCACCACCGAGAAAAGAGATGACAAATCGACAACGGTGTGATGAAGACGACGACGGGGATGCGAGGCTCGAAGCCTGGGATGGGAAGAGCGCTCGGAGAGCGCCACGAGCCCCCGCACGCGTTGCGAGGCCACGGCGTCCAGCACCGGCCTCAAGCAAAGAGGCGTGGCGTCGCGGCCGCAAGGGATCGAGGTGCAGCGGCGGGATTTCTCTCCAAGAGAAAACCCTAGGTCAATTTGGGGGAAGGCTCCTCGAAGAAGACGACCCGGGCGGGTGAAGTAAAACAATGGGGTGCGGTCGAAATTATCAAATAATTCGGCCATGCCCCTTGTGTCAAATAATTTTTTTTATTCAAAACACAATTATGCAATTAATCAAAGAGCCTGCGCTCTGATACCACTATTGGAATATAGAGGCACATAAAACACGTAATCACATGCACAACGGAAATTAGAGTTCACCAACAACGAACAATTAATTGCATACAAATTACAATAATCATAACGAGAAATCTTACAGTAACTCGAGTGCAGATTTCTCTACTACGGTATCCACGTAATCCCCAATTACAGACTTGCACGGATTTGCCAGCGTTGAATCCCGAGACAGAATTGCTAGGAAAATCCAAACTCTAGATCTTATGGAGAAAATATGAAGTTACATTGTTTGTGTATTCCCAAGAGCTTGTATATAGGGAGGCCCATCTTAAATCTTAAGCTAACCCAATTAGGGAAATAAAAACCATAATCTTGAATTAAATTAATTCCTTTTAATTTAATTCCCTAAATATAAATCTCTACGGATTTAAATGTCTTATATGAAAATCTCTACGATTTATTTCCATATACATTAAATCCTACAATTATATTCCAAATATAATTATTGGGAATTCTTATTTAATTAAATCCAATTTAATTAAGTATTAATAATAATTAATTCCAAATTAATCTATTATTAATTTCTTCTCCATAAATTAAATATTAAATCCAATTTAACATTTAATCAACCAACTATAATCCGTAAAAGGAAACTACTTGTTGTGTGACCCATAGGCCCTCATATACCGAGCGATTAGTCAAACTAACGGTCTTAATTGAACTCTAGTCAATAAATCAGACATTCTCAACATATGAGGTACGTTGCAAGAAACATGCAACTACCTGTAACTGAAACTTGGGCAATTGCGATTTCCTCCTTTCATTCACGAATACTCGATTAGTCTTGAACATGATGAAATGTCTATTCAAATAACTTAATCAGTTTATCTCAAATCAGTAATTGATCATCAGTGTCACACTTAGTCACAAAGTTTAAGTCATTGGCCAATGACTTAGATCCAATTATAATGAGAAGATGAGTATTCTCTCTAAATCCACTTTGAGGAATGAATCATTTTCTTAGCTCAACTACCACGCACATGCACTTCGTGATGAACCAAATTCAAGCCATATCTACCCATAGACGGGTGCAAGCGTCGATAATGGTCAAAGTTCATCACTCCACACATGTCATGCTTATTGACCTCAAGTCAAAGGAGTATCGCATCGCTCCCACTAACCGAGACACCCGAGACACATATAGTGGAACTATATTCAAACGGTTTCTCGGATGGGTATACCAATACCCTCTAAGGTATTTGTGCATCCATCATGAGATACCTAGTATCTCGTAGTAAGTGAGATCTTACTACACTCTCTAAGAGTATGATGCAGATCGCACATCAATCTCCATTGCATCATCAATATCCCATTCTTGATGATTCTCGATTGGGGCTATTTGAGAATCGTGCTTAAGTCATCTGAGTTCTCACACACTCAATGACAGCAGTGATTTAAGGGAACACATATAAGAATAAATGCAAACAATCAAACATAATATTCTAATGAGTGTAAAGCCATACATTTAATATTAACCAAACAATAATATTAAACCAATACTGAATATTATCTGAGTATTATGTCCTTACAATGGATTGTCTCTAGGACACTAACACTAACACTGAAGCAGTGGAACAATGTCCTGATCTTTCGTACATAATGTTGTACTCTTTGGCCATCCGAAGATCTAGCTCAATTAAGACACGGGCATAATGACACATGGTTCTGTTTCGTGTATGTTCATCAATGCTCACAACAGGACCCAGGGCTGATGCAATTTTTCTATAATGGGCACATAGAAGTATTCCATTGGCAATTCGAAAATACGGACCCATACATTCACAATCGGAGAACTCACCTTGTAAGGATTGAATTCCGACACCCATTTTTTAAGTCTGATTGTACCGATTTCCAGGGGCCATGAGCGTTTCAAAAAAATTCGGTTTCGTTCCTTCAGGTAGTCCATATGGATGTTGAAGTATCCCCTACCCAAGGTAACAAGTTTTCAATTTCCCATAATGTTCCAGCTTTTGTCCAGCATAGTTTTAAGCTCTGTCGTAGCAGTCGGCTGTATACCCACTGCTAAATCAGAGTTCAACATTCCAGCCCCCGGGGGCTCAAACCAGCAACAAGAGAATTCAAAATACCAGCCCTTTGACTCAAACCAGCAACATCACCACTGCAATTCATCCTAACATCACCACTGCAATTCTCGAAGCTCTTCTTCGCGATTTTGACTCACAGTCACAAGCTTCATCCTAAAATGACGGAAAAAAAGTTCACACTTTACTGTGTGAAATCGAACGCAGTACTGAAGACGGAACCAAAAACTATATATCGTACATTGGAAATTTATCCTTTTATATTAAAATTTTCTCTGTGGGTTTCCTGATTAAGCTGGAAATTAGAATTCGTAGAATTTTTTTGAGTATTTCCATAGTTAAAAAATAAATCTTTAAGGGAGATATATGCTGTTAAGAGATTATTAGTTATAAAATATAAGTTTTTTAAATAAATAATCAAGGTATGAACGGTATACCGTTAATTCGGTATGAAACGGTATACCGTTAATTCGATATGTATTGAAAATTTCGGTACGATACGGTATACCAAAATTTTGGTACAGTATACGGTATGTGATTTTAGCATACCGAAATTATTCGATATACCGTAATTTTCGATACGATACAGTATGAATTTTCACATTCCGTAAATTATGATAAGGTATACGGTATGACCGATACGGTATGGTACGGTATGTCACCCCTAGATTAGTCGCCCAAATCTTATATGGAATACTATGATACTTCAGTCTTTTAACTTGAGCCCAGTTCCAGACTCTAGATTTCAATTCCTCCAACAACTCCATGACTTGTGAGATCTTGTTTTGGAAAAGTAAAAGTTTCTTGCCTTCCAAATCATTCACACACTATTTATTTTATATATTCAATTATAACATTATTTATTTTATAACTTTATTTAACAACTATTTTTAATTCTTTTACAGTTTTACCCCTCTTATATTTTAACTTGCTCAATTTTATTCCATCTTTTATTTCTTTAATTTTGTAATTTTACTTAATAATTATTTTTTTAAATTATATATTCAATTATAACATGCTGGTTGTGGTTGAGAATCATTTTTTAAATCATTTTACCTCTGCAATCTTTAAATTTGTTCCATTTCGTCTCATCTTTTATATATTTATTTTATTCATTTTATTTTGTAACTTCACTTAATAACTAATTTTAATTATTTTATACCTATCATTTTTAAATTTGTTCAATTTTTTCTCATATATATATATTTTGTATCTTTACTTAATAATTATTTTTAATTCTCATTTTTTATTTTATTTTTTAATTACAAATATTTGAGGCTAAGTGGACAACTAAAAAGTAACGGAGGGAGAAATTACTTTTAATTCTACTTTGTATTATTTTTTATCTAATTTGAAAATATAGATTTTGATATATTTTAACTATTTTATTTTTATATATGCATCTCTTTGTGTATATTATAAATGTGCTCATTTGAGTGATTGGAGAAATTTGAGCAGCGCTTTCGCCTTGTTTTTAGTGAGCAGAAAATGGAGTTCAGATTGAATATAGGAGGTGTATATATAGATGGAGAAGAGAGGAGGGGCCGGTTAGTGCTTTGAGAAAAAAGAAGGGGTCGTAGTTGTAATTGGCTAAATGCTCAAATAGTAATGGGTGTGGTGGTGCAATTAGGGTCAAGCATTGCTTTTGTCGTTAGAAAGTAATCACGTAGGATATTTGTTTAGTGCGACATTTATTATCACTCCGTAGTTATTCCACCTCATAATTGTATTAAAAAATCACGATTTCACTAATTAAAAATTACGAGTTAGAATTTATTTTTTAGGATTTTTAGCGATTGCATCGTCACATTTCAACACGAAAATTATTTAACTAAAAAAATGTAATGAAATTAAATGTTTTTATTTAATATTTTATGATCAAACTTTAGTTAAATATTTCGTTACAGTGCTAGGAGTGCTCCGGTTCAAAGTGCTCGTTCGTTCCCTGAAAAATCAAAACATTTGCAAACATATACGTTCTAAAATCATTAGAAAAAAATTTCCTTAAATCAAATATTTATTTTATTAAATTCATTTATTTTATTATTCTTATTAAAATTGGGACAGGGTGGTACCCTACCCCCTTAAAAGGGAATTTTACCCCGAAATTTCGCTTACTTGGTTCTCTTAGGCATTGCGGGTATTTTTTTTACAATTTCGTTTCCTCTTTACAAAACAATTAATTCATTCTTATTTTTCATGTCTACAAACAAAAAAAAATCTCGATTCATTTAATCATGAAGCTTGCCTCCTAGGTTTGTCATAGGTATTTCCTCATAAGCCAAATCATGTCTTAATTCTAAGTTTCTAAAATTGATAGCATAATCTAAGCTACCCATGTATTTTTCCTCATCGTCTAAAAATATGAAACGTGTTATGTAATTGCGACAGTTCGGTTGGTAAAGCTAAACGGTAGGTCATGTCTCTATCCTAAACGAAAAGGTCGAGTGGTCTTACGTAGCGAGACTTCATCTTGACTTTCTTCACAAAACAAAATCAATCTCTTCATCGGTTAAATTCTTAGAATTACTTTCTTGTCAAATCCAAAATGTAAATCCTTTCTTCGAATGCGATCTTTGAAAAATCTTTTCCGTCTTGATCATTTCTTTTATCTTCAAAACTATTTCCACTAATCTTTGTACGAGTTCTATTTCGAGAGTTTTACGATGTCTAACTTCGTCTTACCATTAAACAATCTCTTTTTTCTTTTCATAAAGTGCTTCAAGCGGTGCCGTGTGTATCGTGCTTTGGTAACTTCCGTTGTAGGTGAAATCCATGGTTGAAAGCGGATTTCTCGAATCACGAGTTGGAGAATTTGTTGGTGTGGCTTTGGTTGTTGCGATGCATATGGAATGTCTTCCCCGTGTTTTCTAATTTCACATCCTTGTCTAGTTCGGGTGTGTTGTCATCATATCTTATTACACTTGACGATTTTATTCATATGTCAAGCAATGAACTTTAATTCCTAAAAGTTGTTTGATGCTCACCTTGCAAGTTATCCTCTAAATCAAGTATTACTTATTTATTATATCATAATCTAATTTAATAAGAATGAGTCCACACTACTGAATTCTAAATTCAGGGAGAAGCTCCTATGATTTTAACACTTTGGATTCGAGTTGTCACTAAATAACTGAAAATCGAACTAAAAAAAAAACTTTTTAATGTAATACAAAAAGTAAAAAAATATGATTTTTTAATCGAAAGTATTAATAACAATTACGAGTTGTGACAAAAGCAGTGTGGACCCATTCTTTTTAAAATTAGATTATAATAAAACAAATAAGCAGTTGTTGATTAAGGAGTAACATGCTACATAATAGTGATTGAACAATTTTTAAGAGAGTTCATTGCTCGCATACAAATATATCGTCAAGTGTAATGAGAGTTAACCTTTATTTAATTACTCATATCAACTTCAAAAAATTTGTAAGTTTTAAATCACAATTCGGAATCGTATGAAAATTGAGAAGTAGCTTCATAACCTGGAACTATTTTTTTTTTCTTCAAATTTTGCAGAAGGTATAAAAAGTCGAAGACATCAAAAGTGTACAATGGTTTCATTCCTATACACTTATCTATTTTTTGGGCCAAAAAACTCCATTAATTTATCTTATCAAAAGCTTTTGGAGTTATATTAACTTGATTCTTACTTAGTAAAACATAAAAAACTTCGTATGTTATATTAACTAAAAAAAAATCATTTATTTTAGAATGGAATGAGGATATCGTTCAGTTCGTAGATCCCCTATGGCCTGTCCTCCAACATATATACTGAAATCATTGATGTAATTATATGCTTTTAGAAAGTGAAAATGGCCATAATTCTTATCATCATCATGATTATGTATATGGACTTAATTTGCTTGACAAATTCCCAATTCACATGAAAAGAGAGGCATCACAAAGTTAGGGGAACAAAAAATAAAAACGAAAAAAGATTTGATGAGTCTTCTAAAACATCATCATGAGATTATTGAGTTTATTGGCTAAAAGGGTCTTTTACCTTTCCTTCAAAATGCAGGAATCTATGTCTTGGTGCCCAAATTTGCGCCTAAATCATATCCAACAATGCCAATCTAATTAAGATTTTGCACTCGGTGCCCAAATTTGCGCCTAAATCATATCCAGCAATGCCAATCTAATTAAGATTTTGCGCTCTGCATCATGAGTTCATAGTGCATTTTAAAATCATGTAACTTGTTATAATAAAAGATGCTATTTATTTACATTGAATCGTGCAATTATTAATATGGAAAAATAGTTGCATGAGTTAGTGTAATCAAATTGTATCTTTCAGCATAACAAATTGCATGTTTCTAAAATACACTACAAATGCATGGTGCATCTGGATGCACATGAGACTCGCTCATTCTTTTTAGTTTTATTTATTCTTTTAAAGAAATTAACCTCACACGTATATATAATGACAAATTCTTCTATGCCCCATTTGCACCAATTTAGAATTGGTGCAATTGGATTATTTTTTTTCAGCTTTTCTTTCCATTTTTTTTCTTCAGTTTTTACCCGACCCGAACTCAGCCCGACTGCTTCATGGTTCACCCGATCCGAAAGAGTTTAGTTTTTTTTTTTATAGTTTTTTTTAGTTTTTTTACCTGACCTGAATCCGGCCCAAGTGGTTCATGGTTCACCCGACCCAAATGATTAATGATTTAGAGTTTAAGGTTCATGGTTTAGGGTTTAAATTTAACGTTCATGGTTCATTTAAATTAAAATTGAATCCAATTATGCACATAAGCATCACTCATATATATATATATATTGGAAGAACTATATATTGTTGATTGTGATGCTATACAAATGAAGATGAAAACATGAAAAAGTAAAATAGAAAAAAAATAATTAAATTGGAGACAATCAAATCTTTAAGGTTCAAAATTAATACGTTGGAAGGACATATATATTGTTTAAGTTGTGATAAATGATCAATAAAATTCGTTCACGTATTCAATTTGAAACAACGTTAATTTTCTCACGTCAATTGTGGATAGTTCAAGTGGTTAGAGCTTCACTATTTGAAACCTTGATGTCTCGGGTTCGAGACACGGAGAGAGAATATTTATTCCGGATTCGAGACACGGAGAGAGAATATTTATTCCGGGTTCAAGACATGGAGAGAAAATATTTATTCTCCTCTTGTGGTGGTCCCCCTCTTGTGGGATGGTGATGTTGCCATGTGCCCCGGTGATAAAAGAGATTATCATGATTGTCTTAAAAACAAGAAAAAAGGTTAATTTTCTCTCGTTTAATTCAGGATGAGTCTCTTGTAATCTGATATCAAATTAAATAAACATATTTAACAAAATCAATAGTAAGTGAATTAATTGATTTTAGTTCATCTCACGACCCGGTTAAATTGCACCCTCTCAACGTGTATTTGTTTGTTATTCTTTGTTGTAATATGAACTCGGTTTGCGCGAACTTTTTTTTTCAGTAGTGTCATGGAATTACCTATAAAAATTTCAAATAGCTGCGAAATATTTTGTTACAAAAATAATTTGATCCTTGAAAAGTGAGGATTGTCTACAATTTGTTTATCAATTTTTAGAATAATCTTTGAAAAAAATTGCTACACGAAGAATTCTCTAGGCGAACAAATTACCTACGAGAAATATACCTACACATTTGTAATTTTCGTAGGCATATTTACGTACACAAATAATTTTTTAAACAATATATATTTTTGTAGATAATTATATTTATAGTTTAAAAATAACATATATAATAGAAAATCTGTAGACAAGTAGTGGACAAGCCTTACTATATAAGGATGAAATTATTTTCGTTAAAAAATTCATAGGCATATTGAAAAAATATTGAAAAATTTCCTAAACAATGTGCTATTTTTTTGTAGTGTGTTGAGTATACAAAGTATCACTATTTAAAAATTATTTGAATTTTAAATAACGACATTTCATATACACAATAGTGATATTTGAAAAAAAAAACACGTAAATTAGGTTGATATAATTATTTGTCTTATTTTAATTTGTTGTATCCCGATTAACTCAAAAGCCAAGGTTAAATTACTCTCCAAAACACATAATATGTATGGTGGAATACTAATTCAATTCAATCGACCTTAGTACTAATACACATTTGGGCTTGGACAACTGTTAAAAAAGCCCTTAGAGAGCGGTTATAACAGTTGTCCAAGTAACAACTGTCCAAGCTTGGACAACTATTAAAAAACCGCTGTCCAAAAGTTGGGATTGGACGGTTTTTCAAACCGCATTGCAAGAGGGCTTTTGACGGTTAATAACATTTGTCTAACTTTTTTTTTTTTTATAATTTCGTTTATTATGTTAGATAGACAGTGATTTATTAAATTTCATCCAATATCTTTTTTTTTAATTATTAATTTATATTTTAAAAATCCTATAATAAAACTATAAACCAAAACTTATATATACGTCCAATACCATAAACCATATACCAAAAATCCTATAATAAAACCATAAATCAAAACTTATACCACATATATATATACCAAAACATCAAATAAATAAACATACACATCATGAAATAAATAAACATACAATCATAAACATACGTCCAATACACCAACAACATGAAATATATATCATCACAAATATATAATTTAATTACATGCTACCAAAATTTCAAACAACTATCACTCAATATCGTATGAATATAAGAATCGATTGTAAAGGTACCCCAATCAATCGTTTTTCCATTTCTCGATCTTTTCTTAGAGTAAGACTTGAGCTCACGTTCATAGACAAACCGCAAAACAACGAATCAATCAATATAGTATGAATTTTTATTCAATCAATAATAATTTAAATAAATCGATAAATTGACTTACATTGAGAGGAATGTTCGTTAGAGAAGCGCGGATTATATCTTCAATAAAGCAACACACAAAATATCCACAATGTTCATTATCTCGTTGCCTCAAAACCTGTTGATTAACAATTATAATCACGTATTACAATTATGATTTCTTTCTATTAATTTGATAATTTACTAAATTAAATTTACCTTAATGTTAATCCAATTCACTTTATTTAACTTAGATCTTGAACCTTGACTCTGAAGGCGACTCCGATACATCGTCATCACACTATTATTATTATAATTAAAAAATAAAAATAGATTAAATATGCATAATTTTAAAAGTAAAACAAATCATTGTATAGAATATTAAAAATGAACTTACACTTAATGTATAAAATACACACTTAATGTATTCATGTGTATGGCGACTAGCACCCAATGGTTCCTATATTATATTGAGAATATTAAAATTAACTGCAAATTTAGCATATATATGTGCAAATATTATAAACATGAATACAAATTTTAACGAAATGTTTATCACTCACCCCATTTCACAAAAAAAAATGAGATGATTGCTCCCGGTTTGATTCAACATATGATTAACTAACTCATCCATGGTGCATACCTATATCACACAATATGCAAGAATTGGGGGGAGAGGCGAAGGAATACATTCCACTTGCTCGGACATCTCTGGAGAGATATACCTCACCCAAATATATTTAACCAACATATATACGCTAATTAATATTTAAAAAGAAAATTAAACTATACAGAAAGTGAATATTGAGAATTAGTAAACACATACCTGAGGTAAATGGCTATGGTGGTTGCACTCAACCACTCGTCATTCAAAACTTGACGACATGTTGTTCCTCATTCGGACGAATTCTTGGAAAGTATTACGATAAAGTGAGCAAGCATGGGAAACTGTGGACGATCTCGAAAGCATTAGGCGATACCATGGGTGCACCCTAGACTATACATAATCGTTGTGATCTAAGTCTCCAGTCATGGGATAACCAAAAATTAGCGCAGTGGAGTCCCTCGTTCTCCCCCTCTGACTGTCTACGACACCCCTCGATTTCTCTTTAGCCTTTTGTGGTGATTTCTTCCGAGGCATTTGTGGTGTCGGCAGATTCTACAATTAATTTGCAATATTATGTAGAACCACAAATAAGATAATGAACTTTAATAACATATATTTTACCCTCATGGTGCTAGAGACCAAGTTGCTTTCGCCATTCGATGAAGTGCCCGGACCCATTGCTCCGATTGTGGACGGCTACATCGATTGGTTTTGGCACCCGCTGAATCCTCTTGTCCCATTACGGGTACATCGAGTGTGACCCTCACGAAACCAGGAGTGATGGGATGACCATGAATCATTCCATGGGAGCTGTGCAACGTTCCTGTGGCCACCAACCGTCGGGATCCTCCAAATAAAAAGGTAGCAAAAGGTCTTTTGGCATTGAATAAGATATTTAGTTAGAAAATTTTAATACACTAGTCTTTAATTAAAAAAAATGTGAGACATGCATATCGATGCACGAGAGGCGTTTTGAAGTGCCTCAATAAAATTCGTCCCTAGGGTTAGTTAAAAAAAACATAGCATTAGCGACACTATGTTCTGACTTGCTCCACTCGGCGACATTCCGTGGCTCGTTCTTCACTTTCGGACCTCAAACGTTCCACATCTTTTAGACAACTTGGCAACTTGTTCCGTTAGTATACCCACCATATTCATGGCTTGAAGACCGGTGCCATCGCTAACGATGTCTTAAATCACGCCATATCCGACACTCGAAGCGGCCGGGATGCTCCCGGTGACCTATAGCCCATCCAAAGCAGATCATCGGGGCGATAATGCGGATGTCGTCTTTTAAGGCGTCATGGTCGAGATAGACGCGCTCCCGAATCACAAAAACAAAAGATGATTATTTAATTATTTGTTTATAAATAATAGTTTGTAATTGAAAGATAAATTAATGGATAGATTACCACTTAACCCGATGATGCTTTGTGTTTGGGATCGAGAATATTCGTCTCGACCCTTTTTTACGGTAGTCCGAAATAAGTCGAAGCGGGTAACAATAGGCCTACTCTCTCCGCTTTTTTCTTCTTTCTTCTTTCTACGATAGTGATGAGCGTGTCTCTTTATTAGATATATATTAGTGAATATATAAAAAAAATTAAAAGTTAGGATTTTGATCTCACCATATTTTCTCTTATTAAGTTGCATAACCTTTGTTCGACCCACGATATCGCGCCTCCATCGACTTGGCTTGATCGCGATTTTTATTACTTCGATTCTACAAATTATAATAGAAATATGATAAAACTTTGAAAAAACTATATGCATTAGAAATTGAGGAAATGCCATTGATCAATTTTGGAAATCATCCTCCATAGCTCTCCGCTCACAAACTCCTCCCAAAGATGGAGCCACCATAGGGCTATACGATCGCATGAGAATGACTAGTCAAGTAAAGACCAGTTTTCGGATCTCGTGTGTTATTTCTCAACCAAGTTCAAAAATTCTTGGCCATTACTCCGACTTGCGACAATATTTACTTCTTCTTTTGTGTGGTCAAGACCTCGAATGTAGTCTATCGCATATAACATAACAATTTAGTAAATTTAAGGGTCATACTACAACTTTCAATAAATATATAATTAACATATTGTAAGTTCGTCCCATATTCTTTCATTCAAAAGTCGGTTTGAAATTTACGCTAGATCCTTGGTCGGCAAAGACGATAGGGATCACGCTCGATTGCGGCTCAATGTAGAAGGACAACGACTCTCTCTCTTTCCTATTGCTGTCCAAACTCATTGAGCGATAAATCGCAATAACATAGTATTTAATTATGTTCAACGATCAATCAATATATTTATCGATTTCAAAACATTTCAATTGTAATAAAATTACCCAAGTGTTTTCCCCTTGCTACTGAGCTCTCTTAATAGATGACATGGTGACTATACCCCGAAGTGCGCTTCTCCCCTGAGTGCTTAGTGGTGGTGGGAGCATCGATGTCACACTCTCTCAAGTCATCGAGGATTCATCCGATCATATGCACCATGATCATATCTTACCATGATCTCCATCAGAATATCCATCATCATCATATCCATCATCTCCGGGATATGGCAAACGAGACATGATCCTGTAAAGCAGAAGAAACAACATTTAATAAACAAAAAACAAACAATATTCAAAACTATGCTTAAATCCTCACACAAACATATTATCAAACACCTTGAGTGCATCAATTGTTCATATCTAAATTAGCATAAAAAATCAAGCCAAGACACAGAATATATATTCATCTCTAACAAGTTGTTCATCTCTAACACTAACAACATTAATCCTAATAAATTAACACTAATTTATGTTTAAATCCTCACACAAGCATATTATCAAACACATTGAGTGCATAAAACACCAATATATATACAACAATATACATACACCAATACATACAACATGATATATATACACCAATATACATATATACACCAATATACATGATATACATATATACACCAATATACATACACCATACTTACAATTAAACAAAGCCACTAACAACAATTAAACAAAGCCACACAATATATATATATATATATATATAAACAATTAACAATATATAAACCAAACATCAATTGTTCATCTAACAACAATTAATCCTAACAAATTAGCTAATTAATCAAACCAAACACAATTATATAAATATTTAATCCAAATATATATATACATACTAACATATATATACATATACACAATATTAATTCAATATATATATATATACTAACATATATATACATATATATATATATATATAGAAAAGAAAAATTACCTATGGAAGGAGAAAGCTAGGCGGCGGCGTAGGGTAGGGAGCTTTGGCAACAAAGGCGACGGTGGGGTGGGGGGGAGGACGGATGCAGATGGTTCGATTTGGGGGAGAGGGAGGAGGAGGCTAGGGCTTCTGGTTCGCGATTTGGAGCTAATGGGAAGGCGACGACGGCGGTGGAAGGGGAGAAAGCGCTGCGGAGTTTGATTTAGGGTAGAGGAAGGAGGCCGGGCTTCGATATCAGCTGCAGGTTTAATTCACGATTTGGGGAAAATTTCCTTTGGTTCGCGATTTGGGTGTATATATATTAATTATCCGACCTCTTGGACAGCGGTTCCGAACCGCTGTCCAAACTATGCCCTTGGACAGCGGTTCAAAATCGCTGTCTAAAACATTTGCACAGCAGTTCTAAACCGCTTTCTAAGTGTTGTACTTGGATATCGGTTTTGAACCGCTCTCTATTTTTTTATTATTTTTTTAATTAAAACCGCTCTCCAAGCTGTAGCTTGGAGAGCTGTTTAAAAAAGGGTTGTCCAAGTGCAACTGTGCAAGCTTAAATGTGTAGTAGTACACTAATGTGGAGCCCATCACATTGAACTTCATTTTGTTTAATTAGAACTGTAGTTATTTTAGCAGGTTATAATCACTGAAATTAAGGTCCACCACTATAACTCTTAAGAATCATTAGAAATACATTTTCTTGGGTATTTTTAAAGTCAAGAAATTATTGATTGTTGAATTTATTTTGTTCAGTGGTTGATTGCTTAAGTCACTTGTACATGATAGAAATTTGAGTAGGTTTACTATGCACAAGTGCACCGTGTAACTCGATAAGTGCATTTTTTAAATATACAATTTGTTTTATTGAAGCGTTCAATTTGTTTATGTTTTTTTTTTTGGGAAAATTCAACTTGTTTATATTAAAGCATGCAATTTGTTCAATATAAAACAAATTAAATGTTTCAGTGTTAATAAGCTCAACAACGTTTCGGTGAAACTGGTTGAATGTTTCAAAAATGCACTTAAATTCCATGGTCCACTTTGTGCATACAATACTTTGCATAAAAATTTATACAATACTTTACATAAAGATTTAATCCGAGTTAATTTAACAGATACGTGGCGATCAAAGGTAAAATTAGATCAAACTATTTTGTTCGACATGATCGTATACATTCAATTAATGTGATTTTATCTTTTTCCTGTAATCTGCAAAATATTGCACGTAAAAAAATAAAATTTATTTAGTGTTCATCTTCGATCGAATAACCACTACTATGTTAATTTCCTCCCAGAAAGATCAACACTAGTGAAAAAAAGTTTGATAGAATTGCCATATAAATCATGTATTCAACTAGCAAAATTCCTATCGAAAATTTAATCGGAGTATTGGAATTTCAATGTAATGATTTCAATAAATTCTTGATTTACTAGTTTTATATGTGCGTTAGTGTGCAACATGTTCTTTTTTTTTTGTTATAAAATTCAAATTAATAAAATGAAGTTTATTATACACCTATGTCTTTGTCATGATATCATAAACTTTAGAAATCCAACAATAAATGATCTTTCATGACAATAGTGAATAAATTAAAGGAAACGAACAACATAATTCTTAGATATTATAGAATAAAAACAATGTTGGTCCCGATTTGAAAACCCATGAATGCGGAAAATACTATGTAATACATATAAAACAGGGGTGAGGAAACAGTGATACCAATTTTTTGCTTTTAAGAACGATGTGTGTTTTGCTTATAATCAAATGCATATGGCAAGTAAGAACATAAAGCAGTAAAGAACACACGATTTTATAGTGGTTCGGAGTCCAACTCCTACATCCACTCTTCCCTATCACAAGGGGCACCAACTTAACCAACTGGACTTAGTTTAACGTGTTAGTCTAACATCCAACAGATGTTTACCGAGTTCACACTCAAACGGGACTTATCTCCCTCACGGGATCGCCTACCCTCCCTTTCGGGATTGCTTAGATGTATGCCGAGTTCACACTCAAACGGGACTTATCTCCCTCACGGGATTGCCTACCCTCCCTTTCGGGATTGCTTAGATGTTTACCGAGTTCTCACTCACCTACAAACTTAACCTATCAAACTGATTTGGGTAAGGTTTGTTTGGTTTCCAACTAGGGTGAGATTTTTCCTTACATTTGTTTAGTCTCAATGCTAAGGATGAGACAATCTCTCTAAGCTTAGGATATTACATTTGTGCTTAGATCTAGGGTAGAACACTCTTTGAATATATGCGTGTATTTCTTGTTCAGTGTTCTATGGTGGGAATGCTTGAGTATATGGCTCTTGGCTCTGTAACATCTTTTTCCACATTCTCCACTTCCACACGAATAATGAAGGAAGAACTTGTATTTATAGTGTGGATTTGAATGTTACCGTTGGATGGAGTCACATTCAAATTCATACTATTCTGTAGCTTTCGCAGCTTTTTCAGGCTTGTTGTCTTCCTCTCATTGGTCCACGTCAGCTGAATCTAACGGCTATATTCTTCATGATCATTCTGAGTCTTCAGGTTTCTTCTGAGTCTCAGGATTCTTGATTCAACAGACTTCTCTTCAGCGGACCTTGTCTGATCAGGTATACTGACACTCAGGCTAACTGAGTTCAGCTACTTCTGACTTCAGACATCCTGACCCTCAGGTCACTAGCACTCAGGCTAACTGATCACCAGCAGCGTTCTGATTCTCAGTGAGCATGACTTCAGATGACTTCTCTTCTGATTTCTTCTCGCCGGATTTCTTCTCGCCTGATCTGGTATGCAGATTTCTGGTTTTCTGATATCTGATTTCTTCTCGCCTGATCTGATCAGCTGACATGATCAGATCAGTATAGCATTAGGTCAGCATATCAGTTTATCTGCATCAGATTAGTACATCAGGTTAGTATATCAGGTTAGTTGCATTAGGTTAGCTTATCTGATCTCGATCAGTTTCATCTGCTCCTCTTCTGATCTGCAACCTCATCTTCTGATCTGGTCATCTGGTCATCTGATCTTCTGATCAACTGGCTTAGCTTTTCTTTTCTTCTGATTTTGCTCAGCTCATCAGTTAACTCCGGAACTCATCTTACTCACCTGATCTCGATCAGTCTCGTCTGCAGCCTCGTCTGATCTCGATCATCTTCGTCTGATTTCGTGAGTTCCCCCTCAACTTGTTCTCTCGTTCCCCCTCAACTTGTTATCTGTAGATTAGCTTCAAAAACACAAGTTGATAATGTTTTGGCATAATTCATCAAAATTAAAATATCCCAACAACAACTTTCACATCAATGATAGTGAATAAAATGAAAGAAATTTATTTTATATTATCTTTTTTTGTTTCTAAATTTTTTAACTTATCTCTTCATGTTAGAATTTCTTTGTAACCAACAATTTTTATGAGATGTTTCTCTTTTAATTACATCATATTTTTTGTATTTTTTATGGAAAATTCTCTAGAAAATACATGTTTTGGGAGGTAAACTCCATCCTTTCGAATTGTTTGTCCTTAAACTTGAAAGAGTAACTCTCGTCATTTGCAGGGCTTAAATATATGCTTTTTAAACAAAATTATGAGGATTTAAACCATTTTATCTTATAAAGTTTCACCTTTATGAATATTTAATTATTCAATTTAGACTCATATATGTTCAAATTTCACCAATTTAGTCCCAAATGACCGAAAGAATGCCTTAAACGACGTCGTTTCGGTCTTGTGTCGATCACAAGTTATTTTTTCAGTCGTAAGCTGCTGACTGTCGAGGTATTTAAATCATTTTTGTCCCATAATCTTTTATCTATACTGAAGTGGGTTTATAATTATTTATTTTTCAAATTTGTTCCCATATGTATATTTAATTTTGTCAATTCAGTCCCAAATAAATGGAAAATGCCGACCGACTGACGTTTTTTTAACACTTCACACGCTGACTATATATATTTTGCCCATTAAAAAAGACATGAAATAAATAATAAAATTCAACAGTTATTGAATTAATAAAATTAAAGAAAAAACTAAAACAAAATTAAAAGAAAACTTAATTAAAATATAAATAAAATTAAATTCTGGTATGGTATGTATTTGGCTCAGCGAGATTGATGATTATCTCTACAGACCAACACGAGTCTTTTCTTGCATGTTTCGTCATCACTCACACGCACCCTAGAAATTGTATGTGTTTTTCGCAACGAGATTGATGATTATACCTACAAACCAACACGAGCCTTTTCTTGCATGTTTCGTCATCATTCACACGCACACTGGAAACTTCCCAGTGTATCGCTCATCCTAAAATTCCTTGTGGGTCACCACTCCTAAAATTACTTCAGGCCAAACATGCTTAGCTTTGGATTTTTTTCACAATGAACACAAAAAAAGAAGATGCACCTTGTTGGTATGACAGTCCTAATAAATTCCTTTAACATCTTCCAACTCCAGGACCCCATGATTTTTGATAACCAGTTGGGACTTTGTTTGGCCCGAAGTCCCAATATATATCAGAAATAAAAAAATCAATTTCAAAATCTCTTTTTAATAAAGAACCCTGGAAAAACATTCATCTCTTTTACACAAGGCACGCTGATTGGATAATTATTGATTGATTGAAAATTTCTTAATTTTTTAATTCAATTTCTTATTTATTGTTTATGTATATATTAAATTGCAGAATGAAGGAGATGGAAGTGAGTCATCTAACCCAGTCCATGCTATAAATTTGGTTCAACTTTCAATTTATCCAAGAACAATTAATCACGAAATATAAAAAATAGTCGGACATTTTCAATCACACATAAAGGTAAACGTCCAAGTAAAAAATTCAGGTTCATAACAATATGGTTTCCCTTGGACATGGACTTCTATTGTATATATTCCTCACCTGGCAACATCATATTATGTAAATATTTAACTATTGTTTATCAAACGTTTGTAACAATGCATAGTACTAAATAATATAATTTCTCAAAAAAAAAAAAAAAAAAAGATAAAGATATGTGATTGAAGGAACAAAACAGTTGAGTACTTTAGTTTCAATTAAATACATTGAACATTCATGTGAATCAAATATTTACATGAATTCTATTAATGTTGTGATAAAAAATGTCACTATTATGCACAAAATATTTTACTATTTAAAAATATAAAATAATTTTTAGATTGTGAGAGTTTTTGTGCATAACAAAAATAGTTTTTATGCATAACTGTGATACTAAAATAATCGAGTTCACGTTGAACTCGGGTTCATATAAGTTTTTATCAAATACATCAAATAAAGTACATAATTAGAGTTTCTTTATTTCATGAAATATTTTTCAAAATTTATAATAAGTTGGTTTTGACCATTCTAAGTGAGATTTCATGTGGACAAATATTATGACGATTATACCATACTAGCTTAAGAAAATGTTAAAATTACAGCCGAAATTAAATAATTATTACAGTAGTTGTAATATATGTTTGATTTTTGTCCACAGCATTTCTTATGTTGTTGTTTCTTTGCCTTGTGAAGAATTGGAAAGTTGATTTCAATCAGATATGGTGCAGATACGTTATCAATTGGTGAACGCAAACTTTCTATTTATGTCATTTGTGTTGCAAAGTACGAAGGCCAAGAGGTGCAAATGGAGATAATGAAGTGAAACTATAAAAAAGATAAAGTAAAGATCAAAATTAATTAAAAAAAAAAAAGAGGTGACAGAAGTAAAATAGTCCAAAATGATATTTAAGCTACTTTCATATATAATATAAATTAGTATTGCACTTTTTTGCTATCGCACGATTATTATTATTACCTAATTAAATATTACAATTTATTAATAATAATATTGAATTGTTAAAAGAAAATTGTTTACATTTAAGAATTTTATTTTTTGACTTTATAATATTTTGTATGTGTTTTAATATAATAATATTATTATGTATCTATAATAAAGTACATATATTGATGCAATAATTAGGTTTTGTCACAATTTTATATTAACATAATATTTTTTTTGACTTTATAATAATATTGTTATGTACTTCCTCCGTCCATTAAAACTGTGCTCATTTTGTTTTAATATATTGTATGAAAAGGTAAATTCAGTACGTTTATGGACACAATTTGTTTTTATCTTCATCGTCCAACAATCACTTAATTACTTAAGTTATCATTATGTTTTACTCACAATCAATTATGTTTTTTATAAATGGACTTAATTTACCTTTCGGTACAACATGTCAAAACGAAATGAGCACAGTTTTGATGGAGGGATGAAGTATCTATAATAAAGTATATATCATATTGGATCGAACTGCGCCGAGCTCCTCTGGTCAATCAGATTTTATGATCTTTAGCATTTAACGGGATTACATGCATTAAATGCATTATGTACTATCAGCTAGGAAAGTGAGATCCACCCTCCCCAATTGTATTATTATAAATAGGGGTCATTTAAGACAAAATAACACAAGAATTTATTACTCACCAAACCTCTATTGAATTGTTCTCTCATATTTATTAAAGGGCATTATCTTTAACACTCAATCATGGGCATTTATTGCCACAAAACATTACAAAACCCTCCGTCCCACAGGAATTTACACACTGTTTATTAGTATTTGAAATAATAAAGTGACTTTTAAGGTGGAGTATGATAGCTTTACCCCTCCTCTATCATACGCCTTTTTAAAAATTATTTTATCATTTCAAATACTAATAAAAAATTTGCTCGCTAAAACACAAACAATAACTATGCAAATTCCTCGGGGACGGAGGGAGTATTAATTACTTGTTTGTATTACCAAATACTAAGCCACAAACAATCTCTCTAGTCTCGATATTTTGGTATACAACATTGTGAAGCAGTTCACAACAAATATTATCCCACAGATTAAGCGTAATACTGCTCGTACCATCCTCAACAATAATCCTTATTCCATATCTAAAAATATTATTAATTATAAATAACTTAATAACACAAAATTCAATTTCTAATATAAATTAACAAAAAATAAAAATAACAAAAACTGTAAAAAATAAGTATGCACACAAAACGACATAATAATATACATACCTTATAACAATTGGAGCATCATCCTTTGAACATTTAAAGTAAGAAAACTTTTCATTGTCCTTAAATAATTTTCGAGAACATTTCTTACACGAATAAAACCACCAATTATCATATGACTCCAATTCAATTATTATACCACATATCCAATACATATCAACCTGAAAATTAAATACAATAAAAAATTATGAAAATAAAATTATAAAATTCAATATAAAAATTAAAATTATTCAAAAACAAATAAAGAAACAAAATTACGTTTCATAGAAAAACTAACTGTTAGGAATTTAAAGCAAGCAATTATATGAGAAAATAATGGAACTACGGAATTAAGAGGGACAAACAATTTGGTTACCCAGTTAGTCAAACTAACTACATCTGGGGGCACTACCAAGCCAGGAGAGATCTACTATATCTTATAAGATAGTGCAAGTAGTGCAAGTAGTGCAAGATACAATGGGGGAGTCAGGGGGTATTTATAATAGAAACCTAGGTTTGGCCCATCCTGGCCGAAACCCTAGAAGATGAAACTGGGCCTCCGCGTATAGGCCTCGGAACCGCTCGACCTCAGCCCTTGGTCGAACGGTTCTGCTCGATCAGCAACCTTGCTCGAGCACCTTCTCACCGCTGCAAAGGGGAGCGCTTGACCGAGAACACTTGCTTGACCTCGAGCACTGGTCGAGCGCCTCCCGCGCCCTGCATCCCCGTTTCACTCAGGCTCTATAACCCAACAATCTCCCACCTGGAGACTGTGTTGGGATTATACTGGAAAGTATGCTTTTACTTTGTATAATCAAAACTGAATTTCGGACTTATTTACTTAAATAAATTGTTTATCACTGATGCTTTAAATATTATCGAATGTTACATATATTTACTGCATAACTGTTCAATAAATCGTACGTGTTACATTGTAGTTAATTTAGTGATACCAGATCACAAAAGATTAAATTAACAGTCCCTTGTAACTAAAAGTACGCCATTCACGACCTAGATGGAAATGAACAATCCATCGTGAAAGGTTGAAGTGTAAGGCTCGGATTGACTTGTCTTGACCAAGATATTACACTAGTGCATGACTGATGCACTGAATAGGACCTACGGAAGGACAAATTCTTCAGAACTGAACAAGTAAGAATTAGACCTCAGTAGTTCGTTATTTCTTAATCTTCGTTCCTTAAATAGGATCACGTGTGATTGGTAACTATTGCTTTGACTTATTATGGGTAGAGAATCAACGAGATTCAATACTTTTTATCTTGGACAATATTATTGGTCACATGTGATTGCTAAGATTTAATACGGAGAATCGTGTGCAAGTACGCTTGTTCGATTTGCCCCCTTGGGAGGTTCATAAGCTTTATCATACCAAATCTTGCAAGTGGAATTAGTTTCCGGTATGGATAATAATGTTGAACCGTTCCTTGACCAAGGACAAAAGATATTAATTAATGGAAAGCTATTTCAGTGGCTTGAATTAATTAATGGGCTAGATAATCTTAAACACGGGAAATAATAACCGGGAGCCATATTGACTGTAATATGGGTTAAGATGGATAGTGCAATATTAATTATGTAGTGGGATTAATTAATATTTATGGGCTTGAATAATATTGTGGCTCAATATTGATAATTCAAGATCCATTGGAAGATCCAATCTTAATTCTCCTAAAGGCCCCCTAAGTAGCCCAACATATAGTCCAATAACTGAAAAAGGTGTTTAAAATAAAATAAATATTGTTGCTTATTTTTCCTAATTATTTTCAAAATTTATAGATAAAAGGGGAGAAAGATTTTCTTTGAATTTTGTTATGGAATGAAGATATGTATTCTTGGAATACAAGATTATCTCATTAAATTCAAGAAATCTCCCACTTGGTTATTTATAAGGAAAATTTCAAATATTTTGAAAGATAAAGGGCAAGAAAGATTTTCTTGATTTTCTTGAAAAGATATTATGGAAGATATGTATTTCTTGAAATACAAGAATATCTCATAAATTCAAGAAGATCCAAATCTTGGATTCTTGCCTATTATTTTCGAAAATATCCCATAACAAAGAGTAGGTGGGATTTTGTGGAATATTATAATTATGGGAAAAAGAATATAGGAGATATATTCAAGATTTCTTGGAGATCAAGAAAAGATTTTCCCACATTGTTTTTTGCCACAATTTTCGACCACATATGCTCAATAAATAGGGGATGACTCTTTCATTCCCAAGTACAATTCCACGTGCTGGAAAAATTAGTAAATCCACAAAGGTGGTGCAACATAATTTATTTTCCTTTTGTTAATTGTTCACAAGTGTCCTACCACCGGATAGTCGAACAAGGATTAAGGGAATACTTGGGAAGTTCTTTTGGTTAGTCTAATCAGCCAGATCACTGCCATCCCAAGAGGTACGTTCACGTAAACTCGTAGAATTCCGCATGCGTAGGATTTACGTGAATTAATTATATGCATGATATGTTATTGGATTATTATTTGAATTAATATAGGATTAATTCATGCTAGTAATAATGCAACTTATTCCCCAACAATTGGTATCAAAGCCACGGTTTCGGGCTCTGAATTTTTTTAATTGTAATTTAATTCGCTGACATTAAATTTGAAATTGGATAGTAGAATTGCTAGATCTGTTTTGCAGGTATACAATTGTCATGGAATCTAATGTGTTTATTTATGCATGCATATAAATTGCGGTTTTTAATTCGATTCGTTCGGATTCGTTTTGCCTCGTGAGAAAATCCACGAGCAGATTAGGATTTGTTTGATTTGATCAATGTAATAGAATAGACTAGTCTAGATCTAGGTTTATTTATTTTTGGTAAATAAATTGTAACCGGATCGGAAACGAAGACGGAAATGAAGAATTAAAGGATAAAATCCAGAACTGGGCGTAGGCGGCGTGCATCGCGCGAAACGTGCCAAGGGAGGCTGCCAAGGCCGACTTGGCCAAGTGGCCGGCCGGATGCGGGCGTGCATCCCGGCTGCGAGCTACTTGGCGTGGCGTTTCGAGACGGAGTATTTTTTCGAGACGATCGAGTGGGAGAAATTCAAGACGGTGTTTCTTCAAGATCAAGCCAAGAAAAATCAAACAATGACAATTGAATAATTTGTGCCCAATATGTTTATTTTTCTGCTTTGCTTGATTTATTATTGTGCTATCTTATGCTTTATTTAATTTGTTTCAATGTGTTTGCATGAGAGTTGCCCAATGAAAAATCTCACCTTCAAAAATTACTAAGTATGTTTAAATAATTAATTGACAATTTTATTCCGGATAATAAAATTGAATTAATTTTGACCTCCATGATTTATTTATTTGTGAATTCTTTTGGAGAAATTCCCCCCACGGGACGGTCAAAAGATAGCTTTCACATGAATGAATTCCAAATGGATGATTGTGGGTTATTATTAGTGGCGACGATGACCCTCCCCACGAGGCTTGTTGGGAGATGAATTTAATAAAGAATGATTTTGATTAGATCCCAAAACCCCTGAGTATGACATGTTCAGGATAATCTTGATAGTTGAGTCAGGATTCAGGTTTAGAGTATTCAGGATGTTATCTGCACAATGTATAGTCCGCAGATATAGATCAGGATAGATTTCAAGACTCAAAGAAGTTTATGAAGAAACTGAAGTTTCAGTATGAAACTGAAGTTTCAAGTTTCAAGATGAAATCGAGATATCAAGACCAAAGGAGAAATCGAGAAATCAAGACTCAAAGGAGAAATCGAGAAACCGAAAAACTCAAAGGAGAAATCGAGATATCAAGACTCAAAGGAGAAATCGAAAATCAAGACTCAACATGAAGATTTTCAAGATATCGGGCCAAGATATCCGTGGAAGATTCGTAAGATTAATCAAGACTCAAAGACATCAAGACTCGAAAAACTCAAGACACGTAAGATCAAGATCAAGACCAAGGATATCAAGGCACAAGAATTCATCAAGACTCAAGAATGTAATCAATGCTCAATATAAACTCGAATGTTCCGAGGCAATCGAAAAATATCTATCTCAAGGATACAATATCGAAAAACGCGATTGCTTAGAAAAATAGATATTGCCCAAGACATTCTCATGCAGACAAAAGGAACTAAGACAAAGTGTTGTTAAGGTTATATCACTCAGAGATAGTGACCAAAAAGAGCCGTTGAGTTTGTCTACATTTAGCTGAAGACAAAAGTAAAAAAGAAGAAGACAACATCGTACTTTATCGACAGCGACAATGACAGTGTCATCTGAAACATGTCGAAGAGTACTATGTTCCATCGTAAAAAGTGATGACCACTACATGAAAAAACAGGTTGCCTAAAACGTCTTAGGGAGTTTCAAACCCTAAATATAGTCGTTCATCACACACCATAAGAGGAAACTCACGAAGCTATCTCTTCCAACTGATAGTTTTTCAAGAGTGACCTTGGTGCCTGCCTATAAATACTTGTGACCCTCTACATTGAAGGTTACGGGAAATTTGTAAGCAACTCAAGAGCTCAAACTTATTATTGCAAGTTGAAGCACTCGAAAACCCAAGAATTTTCCAAGTGCTTTATTTCGAAGAGAGCTCATTTCACTAAGCCTAGCTTGATAAGATATATCCAAAGCTTAGTCGAGATATCCTAGCCTTTGCATTGTTCTTAATTGTAAAGGATATCTCATCCTAGTTGTAAACCAACCAAGAAACCCCAAACCCTTTGTAAGGTAGTTTGAGTGTGATTGTTGGTGAGATTGGAGTTGTAAAGAGTTAGTAAACTACAAGGAGGTAGTGTAAAGCTCTAGAGAAGAAAGTGAGTAAACTATCTTGGATAGTCGAAAAGTTTGTGTGTGTTTTGAGTTAGTAAACCTGAGAGGTAGTCTTTAAAGCTCAAAATAGAAAGGTTAGTAAACTACAGAGTTAGTCAGAAAACCTTAAGAAGTGATTAGTGAATTTCTCTGAAGAGATCAGAGAGAGTGGACGTAGGAGCTTGAGTCTCTGAACCACTATAACTTGTTGTGTTATTTGCTTTCTGTTTTGCTTTGATTAACTGTTGCATTACTTCAAATTGAAAGCATATTTTCACTGATATTCAGTTTGAATCAATCCACTGAAGCTGCATATAACTGAATCACAGCCTAATCACTATTCCATTAAAAGGAAGGTTTTCAGCAAAAGCATAAAACGAGTATAAACTTAGGGCCAACCATTCCGCACATCTGAGTAGCTAGAACAGATAGTTACCAAACTGAACTTACTCTTCTGAGGGTTCAATAAGTTAGTTATCCGATCCAAGCATTTCGAGGATCTCTGGCTTCGAGGATCGGTTGGGATTATCTCGAGGTATCTCGAAGCATTTCGGGATCGCATCTCGAGGTAGACTTTGACTTCAGAGCGATCCGTGCTTCTCTGGACCAAATCATCGAGGACAACTTTAAAAGTGACCTCGATGAAAGAAAAAGTTTAAAAAAACGAACACGTGTATTCCCCCCATACACGTGTAAGACTCGTTTGCACCGGGACCAACAAGTGGTATCAGAGCAGTGGTTCAACTTGACCACCTGCTTTGTTGACCATAATCTTATTTGCTAAAAGATTCTTGTGGTCTATCTGAACAGATCTTATTTGCTGATATCTTAAAAGACTCAGATATATTTTCTTCTAAGAAACTTCCAATGTTCTCAGTTGAGAAATATGATTTGTGGAAATTAAGAATGCAGGCTCATCTGTATTCTAAGCATGAAAGAATGTGGAGAGTGGTTACTGAAGGACCATTCCAATTCACTGTTGTGAATCCCAGAGTTACAGAAGATGAGAGAAATGATTCCAGGACTATATTTCCAAAGTCTGATGACCAACTTACTCCTGATCAGAGGAAGTTAGTCAATCTTGACTATATTGCCAAAGATACAATATATAACACTATTGATGATGGTGTTATGAGGAAGATCTCTCATTGTGAGAATACAAAGAAAATATGGGATACACTTGCTGAGATTGCTAAGGAAGAAAAGGAGTCTGGAGAAAGTTCCAGCTCCTCAGATGAAATGTGCTCAGAAAGTGTCAGTGATGACATCTGTCTCATGGTTGTAGGAGAGGTAAGTTCTTCTATCTCTGTTGTTGCTCCTACACAAGCATAAGAGTTGTCAAGTTCTACTGTAAACAGTCAATTTGACCTGATGGATTCTTTTGAGAGTCTTATGAAGGACTATGCTGTGTTACAAGAACCGCTGAATGAAACTCAAGAGCAGAACAAAGAACTGACTGCTGAGAATCTAAAGTGGAAAAACTCTAGTAATACTGAGATCACTTCTCAATTAATGGGAACTACTGATGAACTAGATGTTCTGAAAGTACAACTCTCAGAGAAAGAGAAGTTGATAGTGACCCTGAATGAAAAACTAGAGAAATTCACTGAGGAAATTCAGCTGATCAGAACTAAGTTCAATGACCTCTCTGAGAAGCATAAAACTCTACATAAATGTGAGGATAGTGCGCAGAAGAAGCTAACTCTATTGAATACTGCATCTAAAGTAATAGATGAAATTCAGAGTTATCAGAGACTTGCCACTATAAAATCTGGATTGGGATACATTCCAGAGGGAACCTCACAAGGTCATCTGAATGCTGCATCAAGTAGCAAGAAGACAATCTTTGTTAAACTAGTGGCACCTACACTTCGAACTGAAGAAATGCCCAAGGTGTTAGACAAGGGAAAAGGACCTATGGTTCCAGTAAAACTGAATGATCAGGTAAGAAAGCCCAAACCTCAGGTGAAGGCTAGAAAACCTGACCACTCAGTAGGAAAATTTCAGGCAAGTACTTCGAAGCCTCAGGCTAAGAATGCAAACCTGAAAGGATCTGCACTGAACCAGCAGAGGAATCTTCAGAAGAGAAACACTCAGCAGAGACATTCTCAACTGAAGAGACCAAGTCCCCAGATTACTGAAAGACCCCAATTTCAGTACAGGAAACCTAAGCCCCACTTGCCTAAAGGTAAAGGTTACCTGAACCCAAGTCAACAAAGATTCAGACCAACTGCACAGAAGCCAAAGCAAATGAACAAAATGCCTGTACCAAAGAAAAATTCTAAGGCTCATGTTCATGCCAAGGCTAGCACTCATACACAAGAAACTGCTAAGGCACCCAGAGTAGTAAATGTGTATGTAGATGTTTATGGAAGACAGATCAGCCACTCTAAAGTGATTAGAGTTGTCAGGCAGATTTGGATTCCAAAAGGTACAGCTAACCTGGTAGGACCCTATACCAAATGGGTACCACAGATCTAATCTGTTTTTCAGGTAAACAGAAAAGGGCACTGAGCTGAATGAAGACATCATTAGCCCTGTTGAAAGAAGATCTGAGATGTCATTGTTGGAAGATGAAATTTCCTTCTTGGACTTCAGGAGAAATCAAGCTGAAGAAGGAACTTCATCAGAGATCATATTGAAAAAGGACATCAGGATGGAGAAGATTCATACTGATAAGCAGAGAGCTAGTATCTTGACTAAACCATTGGCTGAATCAAGATTTCAGGAACTATCAGTTGAATTAGGGATGTTGGATCCAGGTGTATAGAGTAAAATCTGAAAAATTGAAGGTTTTCAGATGCATGAAGTTTTCTCAGAACTCTACTGAGAAACTCAGGATAAAATAAGAAATACTGAACTGAGTCTCAGGAAACTCAGATGTACTGAAGGTCAGTATTCAGTATTTTACTGAACCCGTTCAGTACTCAGTATCATACTGACATTTTATCAAGGTCAATACTCAATAAGACTGATAGAGGGAAATTAGTCTGAAGAAGTAATGACTCATGCGACTCATTTATTGTTTAAGTGAAACTCAGTAATCATTTGCAATAAATACAAAATACCTGAAGAATATTTTTGGGCGGGATCTTTGAAATTCCAAAGAAGGTCAACAGTCATTAATTGCTCTGTTTAATTAATCACCAATGAGGTTAAAATGGCGGCGTACTTTTCGTGAGAGTCCTTTTGCATACCCGATTAATCGATTATCAATCTCAACCGTTGATTTTCATCAAATCGATACGACTTCCCACGAATCGGTCTATATATTCCTTGAGAAGCCATTCAAGCCATTTTATTAAACCCTCGTTCCCAAATTCACTCTGCAAATAAAAGTCCCCTTTTGCCCAGAAATCGTCATTCTCAAACCCTAAACCTTCAATATTTTTCCCAAAATGACTCTATCCATATTCGACAGATTGGCTGAAACCAATAAGCCATAGTATGAATATGTGGTTTCTCTGGAGAGTACCTCCAACGCAAAACATGAAGAAGAGGCGCTTCATTTGATTCGTTTGGCGAAACTGACGAACCTCATCGCAAGCCGACAGGAGGCGGAATACTCGCGAGAGGTAATAGAGTTCGTCTCTAATATGGAAATAGATGAGGATGGTAATATTGAGTCCAAGATTTTTGTTTCGCATTTAGAGCATACATCGAAGTATATAGATATTTTGTTCGGGAGCTGTACATAGTCCCTAGAAATTTAAACGATGTTTTTGAGTTGTGCGATAGGGGAGATGATCCCACAACTTATATGTTAGGTCGGGAGCAAGAGTATCTTGATAGGATTACTGAGAATCCTATTAAGTTTGAGGCGACCTTACATAAGCGGCATTTGAGGCCAAAATACAGAGTGTTGATGGATATTGTCAGTAAGTGCATTATGAGTCGATAAGGGAGCTTTGAGCAGACTAGCACTCCCAAACTTCGATTGATGGCGGCAATAGAGGACTCAACCACCAAGGATTTCAACTGGCTGAAGTATCTGATCAAGGTGGTGAGTGAGCAAGCCAAGGTCATAAAAAAGAAGGATGGATCAATTTCGATCAAAGGCAAGATCCTCCATGCCACCAAAATAGCCTTTATTTTGGAGATGTGTCGAGATGAGGAGGATATCTTTGCCAACACTACTCCATTCCCTAAATCCAAGGTGATGTTCAAGCCTGTTTCCACCAAGAAGACCATCAAAGGGAAGAAAGAGAAGAATGTGGAATCACCTGCTGCTGCTACTGAAGAAGCCCAAAAAGCCAGGGGGAAGGCTTTGTTCGAGATCAAGAAGGAGAAGGGTGAAACATTGAAGAAGATTTGGAGCAAAAGATTGGTGGTTCTCACTGATGAGGAGGAGAGTGAGACTGAGGAGATTCAACTTGAGAGCCAAACAACTCAGAAATCGCCTTTACATGTATTGGCTCAGGCTATCTCAACAGCACAGGAGCAAACTGAGGAACAAGTCTTCTCTGAGGTTCTTGAGACGTCACTAAGCTCTGACAAGTTCTCTCAAGAAATTTTCCAAGGACCTCAGACCTCAGAACAAGTTCAGATTCCTGCTGAGGAAGCACCTGCTCAGACCTCAGAAACTGCTCAAATTCCTTCTGAGGAGGCGCCAGCTCAGACCTCAGAACCAGTTCAGATTCAGACTGAGGAGCTGCCTGCCCAACCCTCAGATATTGCTGAGCCTCAGGAGCCGATGAACTTTGATGAGCTCCTGAGTGATCTTTTACTTGATCCTTCAACAGACTTTTCTACTGAACCTGAGAGCCCGATGCTCAAGAAGGGTGAAGCTGAAGAGACTGAATGGCAAAGCAAGGGGGAACGGTTCATTCTTGACCGCTACCCTGAGCTTAGCTCATTCCCTAACCTCCAAGACATCTTCTTCAGATTGAGGTCAACGGTCTACATCCTCAACCAGACTCTTCCGGAAATGCTCAACATAGCTTCATTCAGAGGAGAAGACTGGTGGAACGAGGAAACAGCTCTGCTTACTGAATTCTCAGGATTCAGGAAAACCAAGCTCAGGATGAAAATTTATGACTTTGATGAGCTGGTGAAGAAGAAAGTTGCTGAGAGGAAGATTGCTGAAGTTGGTGCCCCGAGCTCCAAAGACAAATCTCAAGATGGGGACCAACAAGGGGATGATGAGAGTCAATCTCGGATGGAGAAAGACCAAACTGATGCTGAAGAGCCTGTTGTCGAACATCCTCAGACTGAAGTTAGCCTTTAGGTAACCTTTGACACTATTAAAAATTATGCCAGGATTACTGAAGTACTTATCTTTAATTTTGTAATGTCTGATATGCAGACTGAGGCTCAGGTGGACACCCAAGCTCAGGGTGAAACCCAGACTCAGACTGAGTCTGAAGCCCAGGTTCAGACTGAAGCTCAAGCTCAGACTGAGACTCAGGCTGAACAGCCAGCTCAGGAGAAACATCAGATATCTTATGCTCCTGAGATTGATCTCACCCCAGTGATGGAGAAGTTGGAGAAGGTTGAGCCAATCCTGAACAAAGTTGCTCAGATGGAGGAGGTATTGGCCAACCAAAGTCAAAAGTTGGAAAGCTTGAGTTCTTCTTCAGAACTGTTGCAACTTCAGAACACTCTGACTGAGAAGCTGACCTCCATAGAAGGAAAGATGGAAGAGAAAATGGAAGGGGTCAAAGATGAGATAAGTGCAGAGCTGAAGCAGAAGCATCAGGAACGAACTGAATATCTTGAAGCAAAATTGTTGGAGAAGAATGAGATGCTGGTGAAGAATGTTGTTGAGGAGATGTGCTCAATGCTCATGGCCAAAATGACAGACATGTTCAAGGAAGCTCTCTCTAGCCAATTTGCTCATATGTCTGAAGAATTCTCAGTGGCGAAGAACCACCTAAGACGGCTCGAAGAGGAGCAAGATCAGTTGGCAGGGGAAGTGCGTAGTGTCAGTAAAGAGCAGTATCATATGGACACAACACTCTCCAGGCTTCTGCCAAAGTATGGTTCCAAGAAGGGGGAAAGACCCGGAGCTGATCTGAGAGAGTTATTGGAACATACTTTGAGAGGCAAGACTATCAAGGAGGCAGGTAAGAAAATCATTGCTGAAGCCATGAAAGAAGTCGAAGCCACTGAGAAACTGAAGTTCAGAAAGGTGGAGAAGCCAGTCTACACTCAGGTTTCTGAAGAAACAATTCAAGAAGTAGCTGCAGAGAAACTGAGTGATAGAAGAAGAGTTGGGACAAGCCAAGCTGGAGCTGAATTGCCCACTAAAAGAAAGGATGTGGCGTTTGTGGAGCCTGAGGGCAAAAGAGCTAAGACTTCTAAGCCAACTCAAAGGAAGTTGATTCTGGATATTGAAGAGTCTGAGGTTGAGCCTCAAAAGAAAGTCTTCAATACAAGAAGTGCTCTGAAAACACTCCAAGTTGAGCAAGCCAAGAAAACTGCTGCTTCTGTTTCTGGTGTACACGTGATCAGAAAGAAGATGGAAGAAGAGCAGAAGAGAAGGAGTGGTTTCAAGAAGTTCGCAAGCAAGAGGAGAGGGAATACAAAAGCACAGAAATGGCCGCATGTAGACAAGTGGATGCCAATCCAGTTCAACGATGCATGGGAAGAAATCAAGAGAACTTTTTGGTTCTACTATGATGTGTTAAGAGAATGGAGAGGGGAGAGATCAGATCCCAATGAGGCTTTCATTGACTATCTCCTGACCTTTTATCCGAAGTATCTTCAAAGCTGGATCAATCTTGCGGATGAAGGAAAGGTGCAGATAACAGCCCCCGGTCCATACTCGTATCCTCCTCCTAGGCTTGAGAATGGCTTGGTTAATGAAGCAGCCATTTCTCAAGAGATTGCTCAGTACACCATTCAGTTGGGCCTGACAGGGAACAATCCTGATATCATTAAAGAGAGAGATGCACTGAAGAGAAGATATTATGGAATGTTCAACCTTGAAGTGCCTGCTGATGAGGTGGAAGAACAGAACTGAAGAGCCCGAGCTGAAGAGCAAAAGAAGACTGAAGATCAAGACTCAGAAGACTCTTATAATCCTTTATCTTTTTGTCTTTTTGATTTTGTTTTTCAGATAAGTTCATTGTAATTTGTAACTGTCTACCATTCATCAATGAAACCTTATCATTTATGCTCAAAAGATAATATTTCATTATCTTAATTTACTTGTCTTTACTTTTGATATGCCTGAATGTTGTCTCTGAGAAAATTGTTGGGAGACTTATTGTTTGGTGATGAAATTGTTGGGAAATTCATTGCTGAGATAATTGTTAGGAGATAAATCGATCTTGTAATAGGTAAAACTGAAACCTGAGTATAGGTTAAGTGTTTTGTAACAAGATAGGTTTTGGCATCATCAAAAAGGGGGAAATTGTTGGGAGATGAATTTAATAAGAATGATTTTGATTATATCCCAAAACCCCTGAGTATGATATGTTCAGGATAATCTTGATAGTTGAGTCAGGATTCAGTTTTAGAGTATTCAGGATGTTATCTGCACAATGTATAGTCCGCAGATATAGATCAGGATAGATTCTGAAGACTCAGAAAGTTTATGAAGAAACTGAAGTTTCAGTATGAAACTGAAGTTTCTGAAGTTTAAGTATGAAACTGAGATACTGAAGACTCAGTGAGAAACTGAGAAACTGAAGACTCAGTGAGAAACTGAGAAACTGAAAACTCAGTGAGAAACTGAGATACTGAAGACTCAGTGAGAAACTGAGTAACTGAAGACTCAGCATGAAGACTCAGTATATCAGTCAGTATATCTGTGAAGATTCAGAAGACACTGAAGACTCAGAAGACACTGAAGACTTAGAAGACTCTGAAGACACAGAAGACAGAGGACTGAAGACTGAAGACCAAGGATACTGAAGGCACAGTAATTACTGAAGACTCAGTAATGTACTGAATGCTCAATATAAACCTGAATGTTCCGAGGCACTGAAAATATCTATCTGAAGGATACAATACTGAGAAAAACGCGATTGCTTAGAAAAATAGATATTGCCCAAGACATTCTCATGCAGACAAAAGGAACTAAGACAAAGTGTTGTTAAAGTTATATCACTCAGAGATAGTGACCAAAAAGAGCCGTTGAGTTTGTCTACATTTAGCTGAAGACAAAAGTAAAAAAGAAGAAGACAGCATTGTACTTTACTGACACTGACAGCGACAGGTCACTGAAACATGTCAGTAGTACTATGTTCCAGACTGCAAAAAGTGATGACCAGCTACATGAAAAGCAGTTTGCCTAAAACGTGCTAGGGAGTTTCAAACCCTAAATATAGACGTTCATCACACACCATAAGAGGAAAGTTTTTCAAGAGTTACCTTGGTGCCTAGCTATCTCTTCCAACGGATAGTTTTTCAAGAGTTACCTTGGTGCCTGCCTATAAATACTAGTGACCCTCTACATTGAAGGTTACAGGAAATTTGTAAGCAACTCAAGAGCTCAAACTTATTATTGTAAGTTGAAGCACTCGAAAACCCCAGAATTTCCCAAGTGCTTTATTTCGAAGAGAGCTCATTCCACTAAGCCTAGCTTGATAAGATATATCCAAATCTTAGTCGAGATATCCTAGCCTTTGCATTGTTCTTAATTTATAAAGGATATCTCATCCTAGTTGGAAACCAACCAAGAAACCCCAAACCCTTTGTAAGGTAGTTTGAGTGTGATTGTTGGTGAGATTGGAGTTGTAAAGAGTTAGTAAACTACAAGGAGGTAGTCAGAAAGCTCTAGAGAAGAAGTGAGTAAACTATCTTGGATAGTCAGAAAGCTTGTGTGTGTTTTGAGTTAGTAAACTACAGAGGTAGTCAACAAGCTCAAAATAGAAAGGTTAGTAAACTACAGAGGTAGTCAGAAAACCTTAAGAAGTGATTAGTGAATTTCTCTGAAGAGATCAGAGAGAGTGGACGTAGGAGCTTGAGTCTCTGAACCACTATAACTTGCTGTGTTATTTGCTTTCTGTTTTGCTTTGATTAACTGTTGCATTACTTTGAATTGAAAGCATATTTTCACTGATATTCAGTTGGAATCAATCCACTGAAGCTGCATATAACTGAATCACAGCCTAATCACTATTCCATTAAAAGGAAGGTTTTCAGCAAAAGCATAAAACGAGTATAAACTTAGGGCCAACCATTCCGCACATCTGAGTAGCTAGAACAGATAGTTACCAAACTGAACTTACTCTTCTGAGGGTTCAGTAAGTTAGTTATCTGATCCAAGCAGCTCAGGATCTCTGAAAACTCAGGATCAGTTGGGATTATCTGAGGTATCTGAAAGCAGCTCAGGATCACTGTCTCAGGTAGACTTTGACTCAGAGCGATCTGTGCTTCTCAGGACCAAATCATCAGGACAACCTGACCCAAGCTGACCTCAGTAAAGAAAAGTTTTAAAAACACTGAACACGTGTATTCCCCCCCCATACACGTGTAAGACTCGTTTACACCGGGACCAACAAGGCTCGTTCAATACGAAATAATAATCCTGTATTTAATCATGGTTATTACTTAGGTATAAAATTGATATGCATATACTTCCCCGAAGTCCCTTTCAATTTTATATTTGTCAAGTGGGAGCCAACTATTAATCTGAATATTAAAGGTTTGTAATTGTTCTTGTTTGTAACCTGCTTGAATGTGTTTAAATAATGACCCACCCCACGTGGCTTATTTGAACTGTTTTGAGATGTTGGCTGATGCATGTTCATATTTTTTTGAGATTTTAATGTGATGCATGTGATCGAACCTTGTGATATTTTGTGCTTATGCATATTATTGTGTATTTCAGTTTATCATGTCGCAACCTTTTAATCCACTGTTGTATACACTCAAAGAACACCAATTAACTGGCGACAACTATAATGTTTGTAAACGAAATATGAGTTTTGTCCTACCTGCACAAAAACATTATTGGGTTCTTAATGTACCCAAGTCACGTAAGCCTACTGATGAATCATCTAATGCGGAAAGACATGAGTATAATATTTGGGAGCAGTCCAATGAACCCATGAAATGTGTAATCTTGACTTCACTGTCTGATGATTTGAGACACATTCATGAAGGTGTTGAGTCTGCTGCGGAAATTATGCAAAGTCTTGAAGAAATATTTTTAACAAAAGATCGCATGATCAATCAGTTTAAAAATGACGACGTGGCTAGGCTAAAGATGGTTGAGGGAACACCCGTAAGGGAGCATGTTCTCAGAATTAAACATCATTTTCAAAAACTGGCTTATCTCGGAACTAAGTATTGTGATGAGGCCCAAATCAAATTTCTGTTGCTAACTCTGCCAAGAAGCTTCGATGGATTTTACTGTAGTTTTGTGATTAGTGATCACATGTGTACTATGGATATCCTACAAGAAGCCTTGGAGAAAGTAGAGAAGCATTTAGGAAAGAAAGACGAAGCATTGGTGACCAAAAGTCTTTTCTCGAGATCTAGGCCAGTGGAAGGCAAGTCTCAAGAAAAGGAAAGTGGTCAGAACCAAAGAAAACTCATCACTAAGAAAAGTGAGAAAAAGACAGTTAGCTGGTTGGGTGTCAAGAAAGGACCAAAAGGAATATGTTTTAAATGCGGTGAGAAAGGAGAAAGGACATTGGAGGTCAGCCTGTTCCAATCCTAAAAGGAATGGAAAGAAAGGTAATTCTCACGCACTAGTTGTTGAAACTTGTTTAGCGGTGTATGCCTCCCATTTATGGGTGGTGGATACGGAATCCACTGATCATGTTTGTTTCACATTACAGATGTTCAAGCGGACCCGGCAACTTAGTGGGAGTGAGATCCTCATCACACTGGGAGAAGTGCACCTGTCTTTTGAAGACAGAGTTTTAATTTTAAGAAATGTTCTTTACGTTCCGAGTTTTAGAAAGAATTTGATTTCAGTTTCTAAACTTTTTCATGATGGATATTCGGTTACTTTTAATAAAGTTGTTACCATTTCTTTTTTTGATAAATTTATCTGTCATGGAACGTTGTCGAATAATCTCTATACAATTAACTGTGCACACCACTCACGAAATGCATCCTATAACACATAAATTGTTTCCAAAAAAAGAAAACGTTCATCAGACGTAAACGAGATATTTCTTTGGCATCTAAGATTGCGTCATATAAATCTAAAGAGGATCCAAAGGTTGGTGAAATACGGTTCACTGGAGTTTCTCCAAGTTGAACCAATTCCAACCTGTGAATCATGTTTGGAGGGTAAAATGACCAAGAGGGCATTTGGAGCCAAGGGGAATAGAGCCAAAGAAGTGTTAGAGATCGTTCACACAGATGTATGTGGTCCAATGTCAACCAAAGCAAGAGGAGGTTATGAGTATTTTGTCACTTTTATTGATGATTACTCAGGGTACGATTATATTTTCCTTATGAAGCATAAATCTGAGACCTTTGAGAAATTCAAAGAATTTAAGGCTCAAGCAGAGAATCATAGGGAAAAAACGTATCAAGTCTCCACGATCGATCGTGGAGGCGAATCTCTCAATGATGAGTTTTGAACTACTTATCGATGAAGGATTGCATCCCAACCATCGCATCCGGAACCCCTCAACAAAATGGGGTTGCGGAGCTTAAGATAAGTAGTTCAAAAACTCGATTGTCCATCCGTATTCTCTTATCGATTCTTGCAAGATCTCGACTTTGAAATCTGGCAAATGGATGTCAAGACGGCTTTCCTTAACGGAAGTCTTGATGAAGAGATCTATATGCAACAACCCCAAGGCTTCATTGAAAAAGGCCAAGAACACCTAGTTTGTAAGCTCATGAAGTCCATTTACGGACTCAAACAGCATCGAGCTTGGAACCAATGTTTTGATCATGTTATAAAGTCTTATGGGTTCGATCAAACCGAGTTCGAAAAGTTGTGTGTACAAAAAGCGTGTCGGAATCGCATTGGTATTCTTAGTACTATCGTAGGCGACATAACGATCGCCGGGAGCGATGTGAAGGTGTTATCGGGCGTAAGGGCATGGCTTTTCAAAAGCAGGTTTGATATGAAGGACTTGGGGGAAGTCGCACACGTCCTTGGGATCAAGATCTTTCGAGATCGCAAGAAAAGGATGATAGACTTATCTCAAGCTTCATATATAGACCTTCGTCTTGAAAAGATTCAAAGATACAAGATTCAAGAAAGGCTTCGTACCTTTCGGACATGGAATCCATCTATCCAAGAAAATGTGCCCTAAGACGCAAAAAGGAGATAGATGACATGAGAGGCATTCTTTTATGTTTACCGTCGGAAGCCTTATGTATGCAATGTTGTGTACGAGACCCGGATATACGCTTTGGTTGGCATGGTGGCAAGATATCAAAGTAACACAGGGAAAGAGCATTGAGCAGCGAGTTAAAAACATTACGAAGTATCCGAAAAGAACTCGGGATAGAATGTTGATTTATCGATCGAGATAGTCAATCCCCCATGGCTACGGACTCGGTTTCCAATCGGACATAGACTCGGAAAATCTACCTCGCGGTGTGTTTTGCATGGGGAGGAGCCGTGACATGGAGAAGCGTCAAAGCGAAAATGCATCGCAGATTCTACCATGGAAGCCGAATATGTAGCTGCTTGCGAGGCAACGAAAGAAGCGGTTTGGCTCAAGAACTTCCTAGTGGACTTGGATGTGGTTCCGAATTTGCCCCAGAATCACCTTTTATTGTGACAATGCCGAGCGATTTGCAAATTCAGGGAACCACGAGCCCACAAGCCAACAAACACATTGACGGGAAATACCATCTTATACGAGAAATCGTTAGAGAGGAGATATAGAGGTGGCAAAGATCGCGTCAGAAGACAACCTAGCAGATCCATTCACAAAGGGTCTGCCACATAATACATTCGAGAGACGTGTGGAAGGAATAGGTGTCAAGATGGTTGCCAATCTGCTTTGAGTATAAGTGGGAGATATTATTAGGTTCGTGTAGGTTACATTAGATGTCACGTATTAGGAACTACACGAGACATGTTGTAGTATACTTAAAAGCGGATTTTTGAGTATAAGTGAGAGATTGTTGGGATTATCTTTGGAAAATATGCTTTTACTTTGTATAATCAAAACTGAATTTCAAACTTATTTACTGAAATAAATTGTTTATCACTGATGCTTTAAATATCATCGAATTATATATATTTACTGCATAACTGTTCAATAAATAGTACGTGTTACATTGTAGTTAATTTAGTGATACCAGATTACAGAAGATTAAATTAACAGTCCCTTGTAACTAAAAGTACGCCATTCACGACCTAGATGGAAATGAACAATCCATCTTGAAAGGTTGAAGTGTAAGGCTCAGATTGGCTTGTCTTGACCAAGAGATTACACTAGTGCATGACTGATGCACTGAATAGGACCTACGGGAGGACAAATTCTTCAGAACTGAACAAGGAAGAATTAGACCTCAGTGGTTCATTATTTCTTAATCTTCGTTACTTAAATAGGATCACGTGTGATTGGTAACTATTACTTTGACTTATCATGGGTAGAGAATCAACGAGATTCAATACTTTTTATCTTGGGCAATATTATTGGTCACATGTGATTGCTAAGATTTAATACGGAGAATCGTGTGCAAGTACGCTTGTTCGATTTGCCCCCTTGGGAGGTTCATAAGCTTTATCATACCAAATCTTGCAAGTGGAATTAGTTTCCGGTATGGATAATAATGTTGAACCGTTCCTTGACCAAGGGCAAAAGATATTAATTAATGGAAAGTTATTTCAGTGGCTTGAATTAATTAATGGACTAGATAATCTTAAACACGGGAAATAATAATCGGGAGCCATATTGACTGTAATATGGGTTAAGATGGATAGATCAATATTAATTATGTAGTGAGATTAATTAATATTTATGGGCTTGAATAATATTGTGGCTCAATATTGATAATTCAAGATCCATTGGAAGGTCCCATCTTAATTCTCCTAAAGGCCCCCTAAGTAGCCCAACATATAGTCCAATAACTGAAAAAGGTGTTTAAAATAAAATAAATATTGTTGCTTATTTTTTTTAATTATTTTCCGAAATTTATAGATAAAAGGGGAGAAAGATTTTCTTTGAATTTTGTTATGGAATGAAGATATGTATTCTTGGAATACAAGATTATCTCATTAAATTCAAGAAATCTCCCACTTGGTTATTTATAAAGAAAATTTCGAATTTTTTGAAAGATAAAGGGCAAGAAAGATTTTCTTGAAAAGATATTATGGAAGATATGTATTTCTTGAAATACAAGAATATCTCATAAATTCAAGAAGATCCAAATCTTGGATTCTTGCCTATTATTTTCGAAAATATCCCATAACAAAGAGTAGGTGGGATTTTGTGGAATATTATAATTATGGAAAAAAAAAGAATATAGGAGATATATTCAAGATTTCTTGAAGATCAAGAAAAGATTTTCCCACATTATTTTTTTTGCCACAATTTTTTAAGCCAACTATGCTCTATAAATGGGGATGACTCTTTTCATTTCCAAGTACAATTCCATGTCTTTGGAAAAATTAGTAAATCCACAAAGGTGGTGCAACATAATTTATTTTCCTTTTATTAATTGTTCACAAGTGTCCTACCATAGGATAGTCGAACAAGGATTAAGGGAATACTTGGTAAGTTCTTTTGGTTAGTCTAATCGGCCGGATCAACGCCATCCCAAGAGAGGTGCGTTCACGTAAACTCGTAGAATTCCGCATGTGTAGGATTTATTGAATTAATTATATGCATGATATGTTGTTGGATTATTATTTGAATTAATATAGGATTAATTCATGCTAGTAATAATTATAAGAATTAAATTTGTATTTAAATATTCACCTTACGAATAGATCGTGCAACTTATTCCCCCAACAGATGAACTCGAGACCGATTTTCGAGCGGAAGTGCACGACCTCAACTAGGTCGAACGTCTTGTCCTCCTGGACTCATTCTCGAACGTCTTGTCCTCCTGGACTCATTCCGAACGTCTTGTCCCTCCTGGACTCATTAGAACGTCTTGTCCTCCCTGGACTCATTCCGCAACTCGAGACTCCAACAATCCCAACAATCTCCCACCGAGGCGGCTCAAGCGGCTTCGTCTTCCCGATCTCTCATCACTTCCGGTAACTCTCGATCCGAGCAATGTCCTCAACGTATTTGATTCGCACGTAACCAAATAACGTCCCACAACATTCCCTTGAATCATTGCCACCGATTTCACACAATCTCGGCGCGTGTCTAACGCCCATCTTGATCTTGCATCCAACCCGATCAACGAACTCAGCCACGTGTCAATGCCCATCTTGATCTTGCATGAACGATACAGCGATCTTGCGCGTGTCTAACGCCCATCTTGATCTTGCATCAACCTAATACAACGATCTGGACCACGTGTCCGCGCCCATCTTGATCTTCGATCCAACCACTACTCGAAACCAACGCCCCCATACTCATGTCGAAGCGCCTCGGAACCCGCTTCGACTGGGGCTTTGGTCGATTGGTTCTGCTCGACCAACCCGGACCCTTGCTCGGCGCCATAATTGGCATCCTCGGACGTTGTTACCAGCTGGTTGTGCGGGCCGTAATTATGGAGAAAAACAATTGCCGAAATCAATTTGGAATTCGATAGGGAACGCATTCTCAATAATGGATTTACTTTCGCCAGATGCCACCAAATTGTTAGGAATTAACGGTAATTATGGAGAACGATTGCACTCGATCAAACAATGGTTGGAATTAAAGGTAACTATGGATGTGGCCCCAAGTGGAATGGGTTCAAACACCAACTGGAGTACGGGCGGAACGCTTGAAGTAGGTGGTTGGATGCAAGATCAAGACGGTGTAGACACGGGTTGAGATCGGGCCAGATCAAGTAGGTGGACGAAGATCAAGATCGGGCATTAGACACGTGCGTGCCGAGATCGTTGTATCAGGTTCTTGCAAGATCAAGTGTGGATTGAAGCCGAATTAAGAGGACAAACAATTTGGTTACTACCTTACACAAACCGACTACATCCGGGGCACTACCAAGCCGAGAGGAGATCTACTATATCTTATAAGATAGTGCAAGTAGTGCAAGATACAATGGGGAGTCAGGGGTATTTATAATAGAAACCTAGGATTGGCCCATCCTGGCCGAAACCTAGAAGATGGCTGGCTCTCAATCACAGCCTCGTAACCGCTCGACCAGGGCCTTGGTCGGCGGTTACGGCTCAATCAACAACCTTGCTCGCGGCTTTCTCACGGCAGCAAGGGAGCACTCGACCCGAGCACACTTGCTTTCGACCTCGAGCACCGGTCGAGTGCCACGCACCCTGCATCCCCGTTTCACTTTCGGGCTCCATAACCCAACAATCTTGCACCCGCAGCCAGAACACGGAGATCGACATTGGGCGGAAGTGCACGACCAACTAGGTCGAACGTCTTGTCCTCCCGGACTCATTAGAACGTCTTGTCCTCCCCTGGACTCATTCCGAACGTCTTGTCCTCCCTGGACTCATTCCGCAACTCGGACTCCAACAATCCCAACAATCTCCCACCGAGACCGACTCAATCAGAACTTTCGTCTTCTCAATCTCTCATCGGCAAAGAATCCCTCGATCCCGAGCAATGTCCCTCAACGTATTTGATTCGCACCAGAACCAAATAATGTCCCACAACATTCCCTTGAATCATTCGGCCACCGATTCGAGACAATCTCGTGCACGGTCTAACGCCCATCTTGATCTTGCATCCAACCCGATACAACGATCTCATCCACGTGTCAACGCCCATCTTGATCTTGCATGAACCTGATACAACGATCTCAGCCACGTGTCTAACGCCCATCTTGATCTTGCATCCAACCCGATCATAAACGATCTGATCACGGTCAATGCCCATCTTGATCTTGCACCCAACCACTACTCCAAAACAACGCCCATACTTAGCGAATCGCTTCACGGAGCCTGCCGACCGGGCTTTGGTCGAAGGTTCGAATTCGACCAACCAGCTTGCTCGAGCGCCTTTATGCGTTCTCGGGACGTTCGATGGTTTGCCCGCACGCAAGACAAATCGACAAATCCGAAATCCGTTCCATCAAGCTTCTTAACAGGCGATTTCCCTTTAGCCACCATAATTGTGTTGGGGAATTAATTGCACGGATCTATTCGGGATGAATATTTAAATACAAATTTAATTCTAACAATTATTACTAGCATGAATTAATCCTATATTAATTCAAATAATAATTCAACAACAAATCATGCATATAAATAGTTCACATAAATCCTACGACGCGAATTACTTTCGGGTTTCGTGAACTAACCTCTTGGAGTGGCAATGGTCTCGTCAATAAAAAACACACCAAAAAGCCTTCCCAAGTATTCCTAGTCCTTGCTCGTCAATCAAATTGGAAGGAAGCTTCGCGAACAATTAACAAAAAAGGAAAATAAAAATTTATTACACCACCTTTTGTGGATTTACTAATTTTTCCAAAGACATGGAATTGTACTTGGGGATGAAGAAATCATCCCTATTTATAGATAGGTGGTGGCGATTTTTTGCCATGGAATAGGAGGAAAAAAATCTTTTCTTGATCTCCAAGAAATCTTGAATATATCTCATATATTCTTTTCTCCATAATTAAAAAATATTCTATAAAAATCCCACCTTCTCTTGTTATGGTTATTTTTGAAAAACAAGGATAAAGATTCCAAGATTTGGATCTTCTTGAATTTATGAGATATACCTGTATTACAAGAATACATATCTTCCATAATATCTTTTCAAGAAAATCAAGAAAATCTTTCTTTCCCTTTTTCTTTCAAAATTTTCGAAAACTTCATATAAATAACCAAGTGGGAGATTTCTTGAATTTAATGAGATAATCTTGTATTCCAAGAATACATATCTTCATTCCATAACAAAATTCAAAGAAAATCTTTCTCCCCTTTTATCTATAAATTTTGAAAATAATTAGGAAAAATAAGCAACAATATTTATTTTATTTTAAACACCTTTTTCAGTTATTGGACTATATGTTGGGCTACTTAGGGGGCCTTTAGGAGAATTAAGATTGGACCTTCCAATGGATCTTGAATTATCAATATTGAGCCACAATATTATTCAAGCCCAACATCTGTGTAATCATCAATAAAAGTGACAAAATACTCATAACCTCCTCTTGCTTTGGTTGACACTGGACCACATACATCTGTGTGAACGATCTCTAACACTTCTTTGGCTCTATTCCCCTTGGCTCTAAATGCCCTCTTGGTCATTTTACCCTCCAAACATGATTCGCAGGTGGGAATTGGTTCAACTTGGAGAAACTCTAGTGAACCATCTTTCACCAACCTTTGGATCCTCTTTGGATTTATATGACCTAATCTTAGATGCCAAAGAAGTGTCTCGTTCACGTCTGATGAACATTTTTTTTTCTCGGAAATGGTTGATGTGTTATAGGATGCATTTCGTGAGTGGTGTGCACAGTTAATTGTATAGAGATTATTCGACAACGTTCCATGACAGATAAATTTATCAAAAAGAGAAATGGTAACAACTTTATTAAAAGTAACCGAATATCCATCATGAAAAAGTTTAGAAACAGAAATTAAATTCTTTCTAAATCTTAGAACGTAAAGAACATCTCTTAAAATTATAACTCTGTCTTCAAAAGACAGTGCACTTCTCGCATTTTTTCTTTTTGTCACTCAGAAGATCGCCCGGTGTGATGAGGATCTCCTCCCACTAAGTTGCGGGTCCGTTTGAACCCTGTAAAGTGAAACAAACATGATCGGTGGATCCCAGATCCACCACCCCATAAATGGGAGGCACACGCCAGCTAAACAAGTTTCAACAACTAGTGAGTGAGAATTACCTTTCTTTCCATTCCTTTTGGGTCCGGAATAGGTGACCTCAATGTCTTTTTTTTTTCACCCAGGTTGAAGCACTTCCCCTTACCCGGCTTGTTCCTCCACCACCCCTTCTCCACCTTTTCTTTGCCATTGGCAACACTTGAGTTCACTTGCTTGTGGCCTTTGTCCCTTTTCTTGTTCTACCACCCCTGGCCTAGAAGAAGAAGAAGGTCCATTTGCCACCAAGGCTTGGCTCTTTGCCCCAATATCGCCTCCGTGAGACTAAAGCTTGCAACAGATCGGGGCATCGAGAACTTCGATTATTCATCCGGTAGTTCACCGAATCGCTCAAAACTTTTTCGTAGAGAGTGGAGCACGAAATCGATTTGGGTCTCGATATCGATTCAGCCGCCAAGTACCTCAAGTTTGTTAAGGTGAGCCATCATTTGGAGAACGTGCTCCCTTACGGGCGTTCCTCCACCATTTTTCATAGAGAGAGCAAGTCCCTAATGGTGATCCGACGAGGCACATGGTTACGATGTTGAAACATCGCTTTAAGACTAGTCATGATGTCTACAATGTCTCAACATTTTGGTGTTGGTGTTGCAACACATCTGACATAGAAGCCAAGATGGTACACTTTGCCATTTCGTTGGATCGCCTCCCATCAAAGATACTCTTTCTTAACCGTTTTAGTGGACTCATCTTTTTGGCTTTTCCGGTTTAGGTGTGGTGAGAACCCAGTTATGGCTTTGTCAAAGGAGAACAATAGTAAGTTTACGATTCAATCAACAAAATTTTCTCCAGTGAGCAAATTGTCTTTAAGTATATTGAATAGTGGATTAAAAGGTTGCGACATGATGAATCGAAATAAACAATAATATGCATAAGCACATATATATCACAAGGTTCGATCACATGCATCATATTAAAATCTCAAAAAATATGAACATCGATCGCCAACATTCAAAAACAGCTTTTTAAATAAGCCACGTGGGGTGGGTCATTATTTAAACACATTTTAGCGATGGTTACAAACAAAACGATTTACAAACCTTTAATATCCAGATTAATAGTTGGCTCCCACTTTGACCAATATAAAATTGACAGAGACTTCGGGAAGTATATGCATATCAATTTTATACCTAAGTAATAACCATGATTAAATACATGATTATTATTTAGATTGAACGAGCCTCATGGGGAGGGTCATCGTCACTAGTAATAATCCACAATCATCCATTTGGAATTCATTCATGTGAAAGCTATCTTTTGACCGCTCCCGCAGGGGGAATTTCTCCAAAAGAATTCACAAATAAATAAATCATGGAGGTCAAAATTAATTCAATTTTATTATCAGGAATAAAACCTCATCAATTAATTATTTAAACATACTTAGTAATTTTTTGAAAGTGAGATTTTTCATTGGGCAACTCTCATGCAAACACATTTAAACAAATTAAATAAAGCATAAGATAGAAATAATAATAAATCAAGCAAAAACGAAAAATAAACATATTGGGCACAAATTATCCAATTGTCATGGTTTGATTTTTCTTGGCTTGATCTCGAAGAAACACCGTCTTGAATTTCTCCCACTCGATCATCTCGAAAAGAACTCCGTCTCGAAATGTCACGCCAAGTAGCTCACGGTAAGGATGCACGGATGCAGATCCGACCCACTTGACCAAACTTGACCAAGTCGGCCTTCGGCAGTTTTTATGGCACTTGTTGCCTCAAAGATGGTCTGGCGGCTCCTTCCTTGGCGACAATCCGATCCTTGTCGACTTCAAGATCAGACCCCATCGCAAACCCTTTCCGCCCGCCATCGACCAGCTCCGCTCGGCGCACCGCGTCTGCGCTGCTTTTTGCGCCCGTAGCTGCTCCATCCTCGCTGCTCGACCCCTCGGCCTCGCCGGTGCCCGTCTTGTGGCGTCCGCGCTACGGTACCTTTCATGGCGAGGTTTAAATGCGACACACGCGCTTCTACGCTTCGGTTCCGGGATTTTATCCTTTAATTCTTCGTCTCGTCGCCGTTTCCGATCCGGTTACAATTTATTTACCAAAATAAATAAACCTAGATCTAGACTAGTCTATTACATTGATCAAATCAAACAAATCCTAATCTCTTTCGTGGATTTTCTCCACGAGGCAAAAGCGAATCCGAGCTAATCTAATTAAAAACCATAATTTATATGCATGCATAAATAAACACATTAAATTCCACAATTGGATACCGCAAAATAGATCTAGCAATTCTACTATCAAATTTCAAATTTAATGTCGGTAATTAAATTATAATTTAAAAATTGAGTCAAAACCGTGGCTCGATACCGATTGTTGGGGAATAAGTTGCTTGGATCTATCGGGATGAATATTTAAATACAAATTTAATTCTTATAATTATTACTAGCATGAATTAATCCTATATTAATTCAAATAATAATCCAACAACATATCATGCATATAATTAATTCCGTAAATCTTTACGACATGAATTCTACGAAGTTTACGTGAACGCATACCTCTTTGGGATGGCGTTGATCCGGTTGATTAGACTAACCAAAAGAACTTCCCAAGTATTCTCTTAATCCTTGTTCGACTATCCGATGGTAGGACACTTGTGAACAATTAACAAAAGGAAAATAAATTATGTTGCACCACCTTTGTGGATTTACTAATTTTTCCAGCACATGGAATTGTACTTGGGAATGAAAGAGTCATCCCCTATTTATAGAGCATAGGTGGTCAAAAATTGTGGCAAAAAAAATAATGTGGGAAAATCTTTTCTTGATCTCCAAGAAATCTTGAATATATCTCCTATATTTTTTTTCCCATAATTATAATATTCCACAAAATCCCACCTACTCTTTGTTATAGGATATCTTCGAAAATAATAGGCAAGAATCCAAGATTTGGATCTTCTTGAATTTATGATATATTCTTGTATTTCAAGAAATACATACCTTCCATAATATCTTTTCAAGAAAATCAAGAAAATCTTTCTTGCCCTTTATCTTTCAAAAAATTCGAAATTTTCCTTATAAATAACCAAGTGGGAGATGTTGGGAAATTTAGAGTTTTGATGAAAGTTCTAAAACACATGTAATAGGACCAGTCAGACCTGTTAGCTGACTGATGTTTTTATTACCGTTTATAGAATACCAGTTGATAATTGTTGTATAGAACAACTGATGTAGTAGATAGGTCACATATTGAGGGGGAACCTCAATATGTATAGGTCAGATCTGAAGATCTAAAGAACAGCTGATATCCGACAGGCCAGAAGGCAAGAGAAGGACAGAAGATCAGATCGATCTGATCAAATCAGATATCTCAGCTGAAGTCATGAAGCTCAAACTCAGAAGACTTGAAGATCGCACCGGAAGACCCACATCAAAGTAGTCTCGCTAGTTGAAGCCTAAGACAACCGCACTCAAGACTTATCAGTAGATCGATCGGTTTTTTTGATCGACAAGTCGTTTCACCAGAAAAACTGATGTTTCACCTAATCATACGTCTATGATCTGAACAAGAAGAATGTCAAACCTAGTTGGTGGAACAACACTGAAAAGTGCTTCTGCTAACCAATAAGAACAAGACACGTATGATCGAAGCCGGCAATTACGGATTTGGTGCTGCTTCTCTAACGGCTATAAAAGACACTATTATTCATGCTTTTACCATGCCGCTCCTAAAGCACGCCACATCAATCCCGCAAGTCTACTAAATATAGCCCGAATTCAAATTGCTTTCCAACGGCTCTCTTTTGATTTTCGAGGTCTATAAATATGGGATTACACTTCAGAGTGAAGACACGTAAACTATCAAGAAGCTCGTTATAATCGATTTCCGCACGACACGAACACGAGCTTGAAGATTATTTTCTATAGTGTTCAATCCCATAAGTTCTTAGCACATAAATCTTTTCATCTAGTTGTTAGGCTACTTAAAAACTAGAAAGGATTTCATAGTTGGAACCAAAACAATCTTACCCAAACCCAAAGTTAGGTTAAGTTGTTTAGCAAGATTCGGACTAGGGTTTCTAGTTCGATTGGACGGGATCGGTTGAGTGAGAACTCCTTAAATATCTGTTGGTGTCTTGTGTTGGACTAACACAAAAATCTAAGTCCGCTTGGTTTAGTTGGTACCCCTTGTGATAGGGAAGAGTGGGACGTAGGACCGGGTTTGTCCCGAACCACTATAAATCTTGTGTGCCTTTACCTACTTTGATTAATGTTTACACAATCGCACACAACTATTAAAGTCGCAGATACATATTCTAAGTTAAGATCATTAGCACCAAGCTTCGATCTTATCAAGTTTGACACTTTAGTCAATGGTTAAAAGTCGACTTTGGAATCGATTTACTAAAAACGGTTTTTCACGGGTAAAAACTTAGCTTCCGACAAATCAGTTAAACCGATAGATATCTAACCGACCGGCTTTTCAGCGACAAGAAGTTAGATATCGGGGCCCAAACTGATTCACTTTACACTCGATCAAAGTTATTCGCCATCACACCCGATCCGCGAAAAAGTTTTCGTAAGTCTATTCACCCTCCCTCTGAACACGCCCCTCACAAAACCCGTTCGGGACCTACAAGTGGTATCAGAGCAGTTGGTTCTACAGACCACTGGCTTTGTGTATCATCGATTCTTGAGGAAGAATCTTTGTGGTCAATTGAACTGATCTTGAAAAACCATTTTTAAAACTCATTCGTTTTTCCAAAATCACTCAGCATGGATAATACCTCTGGTATGTATCATGATTTGCCAAAATTCTCAATTGATGAGTATGCATATTGGGCCATTTATATGTGCAACCATCTAGGTTCGATTAGTGGCAGAATGATGGAAGTCATTGAAAGAGGACCCATCATGATATATTACGACAACCCTGCAGTTGGATGAGATCCAGACTTTGCCCCGGGAAGTCTTGTGCGAAAAAGCCCAGCCTTGATGGATGCAGAGGAAAGAAAGTTGTATACTCTAGATACAATCGCCAGGCATATTATCATGAAGACGATGGATAAAGTCACCAAGGAGAAGATAACTCAAAACTGCGAAAGCAATGTGGGATACTCTAGCTGAGATATGCGAAGGTAATGATCAGATCAAAGACAATCGTCTACAAGACGAACTGGTAAAGTTCGAAAAACTGAAGATGCTACCCAACGAGACCATCAACGAGCTCGATGGAAGGATTACTATGTCAGTGAATAAGCTACGAGAACTTGGTAGAGAGATGTCAGACAAAGATATCAACTACAAGATTTTAAGATCTCTCACCAAGAAATGGGACATGAAAGTCACGGTAATCAAGGATTGCTAAGACATTTCAAGGATGAAACCAAGTAGCTTGTTCCTAAGCCTTAAAGCTCACGAGTTTGATTTAATCGAAAGAGGACAAGCAGATGAAGACGAGGGCAACAATGAAGCCTCAACGCCTAAATCGCCAAGGCGTTTAAACCAAAGAACAGATCGAAGATCACGAACTCCGTTGGAAGCATAATAAATCAAAGTGTAATGATCGCTCGCTTACCGGGAAGCTTGAAAATCAAATATTCAACTTGGTAAGTATCGAAGATTCTATAAAGATTATCAACATAGCCGAGGAAGAGATAGGAGATCGCCCAATGATCTCCGGAAGAACCGTGATCCGATGATCAAGAGATCACATGAGATGAAAAGAAAAGAGATAACTGGATGATGAGAGGAGAGAGATAACAGATCCGGATGTAGGAGTTCGACATTATCGAAAGGAAGTCACCGATAGATCCTACGACGAAAGTGACACCACCGAAGGAAAGGTTCGTGGATCAAGGAGCGGCTTCAACCGTGGAGAAGCCAGTCACTACAACAGACCGCCTGCATTCGACGCCAAAAAGAAAGGGAAGAAAAGAGGAACGTAAGAGAGCAACGCTATAGGATGTAGTGCCATGGTCATTTACATATCCGGAATTGATGATTCCTATCTCCCCCGAGGATTCGGATATTCCTCCAGAGAAGATTTATGTCCGATAAGCAAGATCGTTGACTTCTATGAGAATGAAGATCTGATATTCTCTTCAGATGACGATGAGATCTGCCTGATGGCCAAGGAGGACCAATCTGAGGTAACCTCCAAACCTTCTGCTTTGTCTGCTTTCACACCTGCTATTATTAGCACACCTGCTGGGGAGATTGACCTGCAGCTCTACTCTGAGCAATTGCTTGATGATCTCTCCAATGCAGTAGACACTTATGCTATAGTGGAAGCTGAGAATGACAAGCTAAGGATCAGAAATAATCAGCTTGTTAAAGAGAACGATCTCAGTAAAGCTACTGAACTGAAATCTGCTGAAACTGCTTTCGAGAAGGTGGCGAGGAACTTAACATTCTGAAAGTTAAATCTTCTGATCAGGAGAAGCAGATCAAAGATCAGCTAGCAATCAACAAACAACAAGCTGATGACTTCAAAATCCTTCAAGCTAAATTTGATGAGCTATTCCGACTACATGAGAGTCTAAAATCTTCTGAGGATAATTTGCGCAAGAAAATAGAGGTTTTCACAAAGTCATCTAAAACTGTTCAAGATATGAACGCCTATTTTCGAACAACGATTAACAAGAAGGGACTTGGGTATGAGAACCCTTCCACATCCTCAAAAGCCCCGTTTGATTCACTTCAAAAAGGTGTAATCAAACGGAGTTTCACAAAGATACACTAAAAGCCAAACTTGTATCTAATAAGGGAAAAAGACACGGTTGAAAGGTAAAGGGTGTGCCTAATCGAAAAAGGGAATGTAAATGGACCCCTAATCGGTAAAGCATCGGTAGAGGAATCAACGAAGAACCCGGTTTCCTCAAGAAACCTCAACTCGATCAACAGATTAGTACCAAAAAGACAACCTCAGAAAAGGGAAGTCTAATCTGAGACCCAATCAAGGTCATTTGCGAATAAGCAAGCTATAGGTAAGCCAAAAAACCACCTATGCCAAAAAAAAGATATGAATCTTTTGATGGTAGCAATGCATCTACCCCTATAATAAAAAACCTGTGGTTGCCGATTTTGAACCACACCGGATGAAAAGAAGACAAACGAAAAAGATAAATCCCAAGTCTTCTAAATCACCAAGGTTCACACTAATAATCATACTAATCGTAAATCATATAAAGAGACGTATGATTATGTTGATAGGTATGGGAGACAAATCAGCCTTCCGATCTAACCGATCTCAATAGAAGTGCTCGTTTTTGTATGGATCCCCAAAACTAATCCTAACCCCTCAGACCCAATCCTAAAGGGGTACCTAAAGCCCTCGATTTGGTCTGCAGGATCGCATGGGTCCGGGTCAACAAAGGAGGTGTGCAAGCAACTATATGGTACATCGATAGTGGATGCTCAAGGCACATGACCTGAAGCAAACACCTCCTCAAATTTCTTACATAGAACAAAAGGCCCGTGTACTCTTTCGGTGATGATAACTTTGGTTATACCAAAGGATTCGAACCTTAGAGAATGATGATGTCACAGTCGTGCGGAGTCTCAGATGTCGAAGGTCTAAAGCATAACCTATTATCGGTTTCACAATTCTACGACAACGGATTCAGTGTTGAGTTCTCGACTGATCAATGCACTATCAAAAATCGAGCCACTCAACAGATCTTGCTAACTGGTTCAAGGAAAGGGACGATCTACACAGCTGATTGGAACAGTTGCCCAAGAAATGCATGCCTGATTGTTAAGAGTTCCAATAATAGCAGTTGGCTCTGGCACAAAAGAATGAGCCATCTGAACTTTAAAACTCTTAATAAGATAGCAAGGATGTCTTTAGTGGAAGGACTTCCGAATGAAGTATTTTCTAAGGATCAGACATGTGTCGCATGTCAGAAGGGAAAACAGGTCAAAGCTTCATTCAAAGGAATTCCTGGACCGGCATCCAGCAGAGTATTGCAGCTGCTTCATATGGATCTATTTGGACCCGATTAATTCATCGGATCTCGGATAAATATACTCGTAATCGTGGATGACTATTCCAAGTTTACCTGGGTTATATTCTTACATAAGAAGAATGAGACTACAACAAAGATACCCGAGCTGCTAAAGAGATTACAAAATGAGAAGGGTGTCAGTGTAGTAAAAAATCGATCGATAAAGGTACGTAATTTCAACTCTTTTATTACCGATTTTTGCTCTAAGTTTGCATACAAAGATGAAACATCACCGCAAGAACGCCACAATGTAATGGAGTAGCAGAACGGAGAAACAAAACACTCAAAGAAGCTGCTCGCACGATGTTAGCTGAACATGCAATACCAAACCGTTTCTGGGCAGAAGCAATCAATACTGCATGCCATACTCAGAACAGATGTCTTCTAACTAAAGCTCACTAAAAACACCCTATGAACTGTGGAAGGCGTAAAACCTCGTGGTTTCTTACTTCCATGTTTTTGGGGTGTAAGTGTTTCATACACAACAATGGGAAGAGTCATTGAAGATTTTTGAGGCCAAGTCGGATGAGGGTATATTCTTAGGATATTCCTCATCTAGCAAGGCTTCGGGTGGTTTACAACAAAGTAACCCTAGTTGTGGAAGAAACACCCCATGTAGTCTTTGATGAAGCATCTTCTGATCAAGAGAAATCTGCCTCAGAACAAGATGTACCTGATCAACCTGTACCTGATGCTCAGAAAATGGATCAGCTAACGATCAAGGAAAAAGGATCAGAAATCGTAACAATATACATTCCAGATCTAGCTGATTCACCAGATCAATCAGATCCTAAGGTACGAAAAATTGTCGATGAAGAAGTCAAAAGTGCAATTTGAGGCAAGATCAACCGAACCATCCGGTTCGTGGGGAACATCCGAAGTTCCATTTAACGTACATAAAGACATGATGAGTCCAACATCAGCTGAGACATGTTCTTATCAAGTGGACCATAACTCTGCACCACTCCCAATCGCTAGTAATGAATCTTTATCAGAAATGGATGATGTTCTCCAAAACGACGCAAATCAGAACAGAAGGACCTGGATAACCAGTCATCCAACTGATCTGATCATCGGAGACCCATCTGATAGAGTTAAAACTAGACATCAGATTGGTGAAAGTGCCATGTATTGTTGTTATCTGTCTATGAAGGAACCAACAACAGTAGAGGAAGCTCTACAAGACGCAAGCTGGATTCTAGCCATGCAGGAGGAGCTGGAACAGTTCGAGAGAAATCATGTTTGGGAACTGGTGGACAGACCAACTCATCAAGACGTAATTGGCACAAAGTGGGTATTCAAGAACAAGAGGGATGAGAAAAATGTAATAACCAGGAATAAGGCAAGACTTGTTGCTAAAGGGTATTCACAATCAGAAGGAATTGATTATGATGAGACCTTTGCACCAGTCGCTCGTCTAGAAGCCATTCGGCTGTTTCTGGCATATGTTTCCAATAGAGGGTTCACTGTGTATCAGATGGACGTAAAGAGTGCATTCTTAAACGGGGTACTAGCAGAGGAAGTTTATGTCGAACAACCTCCAGGCTTTGAAAAGGGCAACCAAGTGTACCGTTTAAGAAAAGCTCTTTATGGCCTGAAACAAGCTCCTCGAGCTTGGTATGATACACTCTCTCAGTTCTTGATAGACAGTGGGTTCACTAAAGGAACAGTGGATAGAACCTTATTCAGAATAGAAGATGGAGAAGATATTCTGATGGTTCAGATTTACGTGGACGACATCATCTTTGGATCTCCCAACAAGAGTCTATGTGAAAGATTCAGCAAGCTGATGCAAGGGAAGTTCGAGATGTCCATGATGGTTCATATGAGTTACTTTCTGGGTCTACAAGTCAAGCAAAATATAGAAGGAATATTCATCTGCCAAGCAAAATACACTAGGAGTTTATTGGCTAAGTTTGGAGTTCAAAACTGTAAGGAAGCCAAAATTCCTATGATGACTGGATTCAAGATGGATCCAAATGAGGATGGTCAGAAAACCAATCAGAAAGAATATAGGGCTCTCATTGGATCTTTACTATACCGACCGCCAAAGCACCCGGATATCACTTTTGGCAAAGAGGTGTATGTGCGATTTCGTGCAAATCCAATGCAAAGCCACCCAGAAGCAAACTAAGCCGGATTCTTAAGTATCTGCCGGACAAGAACCTTGGTTTATTTTACCCATCGATGATAATCTAGAGCTTAGTGGGTATTCTCGATGACGATTATGGAGGTTGCAAGATCGACGTGAAGTCAACCTCGTGAACATGTCGATTTTAGGAAGTAAACCGATCTCGTGGTTTTCAAAGAAGCGCAGACATCGCTTGCGACATCTACCAACGTTTTAATATATGGTCAGCAGGAAGTTGTTGCTCCCAATTTGGGCCGTGGCTTAGTCGGTGATGGATTATAACATTGTAAGCTAAGAATGTACCTATATTACGTGATAGTAATAGTGTTATTGCAATCACTCGTAATCTCGTTTCTACATACAAGATGCAAGCATGTGGATGTCGACACCATTTTATAAGAGATCATGTTGAAAAAGAAGAATATCGAATGGAAAAGATTCATACCGACATACGTAAAGTCGATATTCTAACCAAGCCACTAGTCATGATCGATTCGAGGAGAATTATGCAATGAGCTAGGGCTTCGGATCTTGGAGAAAAGCACCTAAAATGCTTGATGGATCGTTTCTCCGTAACCAATTTGGTTAAGAGACTAACCAGGTTAAGAGAAATCAGTTGAGTTTGGTATCTCAACTGATCAGAAGATCAGTCAAGGAACTGATATGAGAAAGAGATCAGATTTACAGATTATCAAATTAAAAGAACTGATCAGATTAAAGAAACTGATCAGATTAAAGGATTATCGATTAAATGGGTTTGGTTTTCACCGGTTTGTAAGTCGATTAGTTTCGATATTCAACAAGCAAGGATTCACAAGATTAAATCTTATATCGCATAAGAAAACGGGAAAGTTACACAGCAATGGAATAATAGAAATTTTCATTGATAAAGACCCGAAGGTCAGATTTACATTACAAGCTACAAGTACAAAAGGCCCCGGAGGTTAATACATAAGCCATAAACCCTAAACCCTAAACCCTAAACCCTAAACCTAACTGTTGGTCCCGGTGAAAACGAGTCTTACACGTGTATGGGGGAATACACGTGGTTGATTTTAAAACTTTTTTCTTCTCGAGGTCACTTTTGGGTCGACAATCTCGAAGATTAGGTTCGAGAAGACAGACGCTCTGAGTCAAAAGTCTCTCGAGACGGTGATCCCGAGTTGCTTTCAGATACCTCGAGATAATCCCAACCGAAGTCACGAGTGTCAGAGATCCCGAAGTTGCTTGGATCGAGATAACTAACTTCATGAATCCTCGAGAGAGTTCAGTTTGGTAACTATCTGATTCTAGCTACTCGGTCGTCTTGGAATGGTTGGCCCTTAGTTTATACTCGTTTTAAGCTTTCTTCAAAACCTTCCCTTATGAAATAATGATTAGGCTGTGATTCACTTATGCAACTTCAGTGGATTGATTCCAACTGAATATCAGTGAAAAGTATGCTTTCAAAATCGAGTCAATGCAACAGTTAAGCACAGATAAGGAAAGCAATAAAGAACACAGCAGTTATAGTGGTTCAGAGACTCAAGCTCCTACATCCACTCTCCGCGACTCTTCGAGAGAAATTCACTATCAACGAAGCTTTTCGGACTACCTCGTAGTTTACTTACTCAACGGCCCCTCGAGTTTTTCGGGACTACTCCACGTAGTTTACTTACTCAACCCGACCTTGAGTTTTTCGACTACCTCCGTAGTTTACTTACTCAATCACACACAAGCTTTTGGACTACCCTCGTAGCTTTTACTAACTTCTCCTCTAGAGTTTTTCGACTACTCCGCGTGAGTTTACTAACTCTTTACAACTCTACTCACCAACAAACACACTCCAACTACCTTCTCAAGGGTTTGGGGTTTCTTGGTTGGTTTCCAACTAGGATGAGATATCCTTTACAATGAAGCACAATGCAAAGGGTTAGGATATCTCGACTAAGCTTTGGATAAATCTTATCAAGCTAGGCTTAGTAAAGTGAGCTCTCTTCAATATAGAAGCACTTGGGAAATTCAAGGTATTTCGAGTCTTTGTAACTTTTGCAATAATAAGTTTGAGCTCTTGAGTTGCGTATAAATCTCCCGTAACCTTACGATGTAGAGGGTCACCAGTATTTATAGGCATACACCAAGGTTACTCTTGAAAACTATCCGTTGGAGAGATAGCCGTGAGTTCCCTCTTATGGTGTGTGAGAAACGGCTATATTTAGGGTTTGAAACTCCCTAACACGTTTTTAGGCAATAGCCTTACATGTAGCCGGTCTTCACTTTTTTTTTGCGATCTGGAACCATCATTACATCGACATCTTTTTTTTGACTTTGTCACTATCGATTGTCGATATAGTGCTGATGTCGTCTTCCTCTTTTTGACTTTTGTCTCCAGTAAAAGGTAGACACCTTTCAACGACACTTTTGGTTACAAACTCGAGTTTGATATAACCTTAACAACACGCCGACTTAGTTTCTCTTATCGCGTTTGAATGTCTTGGCAATATCTAACTTTCTAAGGTATCACGTTTCTCGATGTGCATCCCGGATAGATATATTCAATTGCCTCGGAACATCGAGGTTCATATCTTGAGCATTGATTACATTCTTGAGTCTTGATAATTCTTGTGTTTTGATATTCTTGATCTTCAAATACTCGAGTCTTGGTCTTGCGTCTTGAGTCAGCCGAGTCTTGAGGTCTTCGAGTCTTGAGGTCTTCGTGAGTCTTGAGGTCTTCGAGTCTTGAGTCTTACGAGTCTTGAGTCTTGATTTATCTTGACCGATATATCGAGTCTTCATCTTGAAGTCTTGATTCTCAATTTCCATACCGAAGTCTTTAGTATCTCGGTTTCATATCGAAGTCTTGAGAGACTTGATTTCATCTTGAAAACTTCAATATCTTTAAACATCTTGAGTTCTTGAGTCTTGAGAACCTATCTGAACTATATCTGCCGACTATATATTTTGCGAGATAACATCCCAATACTCTAAACCGGAATCGACTCATCTATCAAGATCATTCTTGAACATGTCATACTCGGGGTTTTGGGATCTTAATCAAAAATCATATAATATTTTATTAAATTCATCTCCCAACAATTTCCTTTTTGATGATGCAAAACCTATCTTGTTACGGATATATAACCTATACTCGGGGTTTCAGGTTTATCCTATTACAAGATTGGTTATGTCTCTCAACAATTACTTCAAAGAATGAATCTCCCAACAATTTCATCACTAAACAATGATGAATCGGGGCATATCAAATATAAAGACATGTAAAATAAGATAATGAGATATTATCTTTTGAGCATAATGATAAATCTTCATTGATGATAAGTGTACCATTACAGATTACAATGAATTTATCAAACAAAATCAAAAAGACAAAAATTTAAAGAATACAAAATCTTCTGAGTCTTCAGTTTTTAGTCTTGATTCGCTCTTGATCTTACGCTTTCTGTTTGTTTCATTTTCGACTTCATCATTGGCACTTCCGGATCAAACATTCCGAAGAATCTCTTCAAATTTCATTTCTTTCCCTGATAATGTCTGGATTGTTTCCAGTTAGGCCCAACTGACCCGTCTACTGGAGTAATTTCTTGCGTAATGGCCTTTTCATTTACCAAGCCATTACCAAGTCTCGGAGGAGGATAGGAATATGGACTGGGGGCTACTATCTGTACTCCACCTTCATCCGCAAGGTTAATCCAGCTTTGTAAATACTTTGGATAAAAGGTGAGAAGATATTCAATGAAAGCTTCATTCTGGTCTGAGCCTTCCCCTCTCCATTCCCTGAGAACATCATAATTGAACCAGAAGGTTCTCTTCACTTCTTCCCACATGTCGTTGAGTTTAATGGGCATCCATTTATCAACATGGGGCCATTTCAGCGCTTTCGATGTTCCCTTCCTCTTGCTCGCATAAACTTCCTGAAGTCACTCTTCGTTTACGCTCTTCGCCTATCTTCTTTTCTCGATCCACGAAGTTCACGAGGCGGCAGCAGCTTTCTTAGCTTGTTCTTTTGGAGTGTCATGAGCCTCTACAGTGTTGAAGACTTTCTTCTCGAGGTTGAGACTCAGATTCCTCTGCGATCTTCATCATCCATCCGTAACCAACTTTCTCGGATTGGCTTAGAAGCCTTCTCGACGCTTGCTTTGAGTTGAACAACGCCCAAGGCTTTCCTCTTCATAGGCGATTCAAAGACCGGCCCGGCTTGTTCCAACCTTAGTTCTAGCACTCGGTTTCTCTCTTGCAACCTCAAGCTTGGTTTGCTTTCGAAACTTCGAATGTAGACAAGCTTCTCTACTTGAGCAAATTTTAACTTCTCAAGAAGACCGAGGCTTCTTTAAAGGCTTGGGCTAGATTGTACATTTCAAAGATCTTTCCGAGCCTTCTTTTCCAAAGCACGTGCCATGAACTCCCGAGGTCTGACCTTCCCTTTCCCCCTTCTTGGCACCGTAGTTTGGAAGAAGTCGGAGAGAGCTTTGTGTCCATGTGATCATCGTTTTTTGCACACAATGGATCTCTCCGCTAGCTGATCTTGCTCATCTTCCATTCTCCTAATGTGGTTCTTAGCCATAGGCAGTTCTTCGAGATATGTGGGCAACCGGCGAGAGAGTGCATCTTTAAGCATCTTCGTCATCTTGGTCATGAGCACCTGAGCTCATTTCCTCAACAAAGCAGATTTGATTAGCACCTCATTTTTTCCGCCGGGTTTCACCTCTAGAAATTGATCGACTCTTGGTGCTTTTGTTTCATTTCAAAGACTTAACTGCGTTGACTCCTCCGCCTTTTTTTATTGACTTTTTCTTCCATGGAGGTCATCCGAGTGGTCGAGTGTTTTGTATCGCACCTCCGCCCAAGAATGGCTAAGTCCTTCCATTATCCGAGCTTGATTGGCCAACGTTGCTTCCATCCGAGTAAGTTTGATCGACATTGGCTCAATCTTCTCAAGTTTCTCCATGACGGGAGTGAGATCAATCTCGGTGACCTTTCCGCAGACCTTCGTGTTGTTTGATCATCCGAGCTCAAACCATCCCGAGCTCCGGTCTCCATTGAGCCTCGGTCGATTATCGGACATTTTAGAATTAAAGATAGTACTTTTGTTAACTCGCATAATTATTAATAGTGTCAAAAGGTACCAAGAGTGCTAGCTTCGATCGAGGTTGATCAAAGAACGAAGTCTCTTTTTATTTTGAGACCGATCCTCAAAGATCTCCCCTCGTTGGTCCCCATCTCCATCTTTGAATTTTTCATCTCCATCTTTTGATTTGTCTCCGCCTTTCGGGAACTCAACCTCGGTTGCCTTTCTTCTCGGCTAGCTTCCTCGAACCAGCTCATCAAAATCCGAATTTTTATCCCGAGCTTTGTCTTCCGAACCCCCGAGAAGTCGGTCAGGAAGGCTGTCTCCTCATTCCACCAGTCTTCCCCTCTGAATGCAGCAATATCAAGCATCTCGGGAAGAGTCTGATTGAGGATATACACTGTCGTCCTTAATCTGAAGAATATATCTTGCGGATCGAGGTATTTAAGCCGAGCTCGGTGGTATCGGTCGAGGATGAACCGTTCCCCTTGCTCTCCACTTCGCCAACGGCCTCGCCCTTCTTCCATCTCGGGCTCTACGGTTCAAAGAGAAGCTTGACGGCAAGGATCAAGCGATGGAGGTCACTTCAGAGCTCATCGAGTACATTTGCTCCGAGCCTCGGTAGTATCGAAGCTTGTGCATTCAGTCCTCGGTTTGCATCCGAGTGGGTTACGAGGCCCGGTGGCATTTCCTCGCCGATGAGTCCGAGTTGGCTTGTCGCCTCGGGCACGCGACATCTTCGGATCGACTCGAAATGGGCTCTTGATCCGAGCACGCACATCACAGGTAGGCATCTCCGAGGTCTGAGCTCTTTTAAAAATTTCGAGAAATTTTATCCGAATCGAAAGTGATGTCTCGAGCACCTCGTGAGAAGACACGCTCGCCGACCGGGATCTCGTGTCCTTGAGATAACTGAGCCAAAGACTTGTAATGGTGAACTACGGCGGTTTGCCCCTCGTGTTGTCTCTCCCTCGGAATCAGCGCTACCGCCGTCGGGTGAGAACCACCAATCTTCAGCGCTTTGGAGCGAGGTTCTTTTCTTTCCTCATCGGTTTTGCTCCTTGCTCCATTTTTGCCTCCAAATAACCTTCCCCCGGGTTTGTTGGGTCTCTTTCGGCCCGACGGAAGGTGATTCTACCTTTTTCTCTTTTTCCCCGAATGGCTCCGCTTCTTCACTGCTGCTGGCTTGAAGAGAATTTTGGATTTAGGGAATGGGGTTGAATTGGCGAAGATATCCTCCTCCTCTCGCACATCTCCAAAATATAGGCAATTTTGGTGGCATGGTGGATCTTGCCTTTCATCGTGATTTCCCCATTGACTCTTTTTATGATCTTGGCTTGCTCGAGCACCATCTGGACTAAGAATTTCAGCCCGGTTGAAGTCGGTGGTGGGAGATGCCTCGATCGCCGCCATCAATCGAGCTTGAGGTACTAATCTGCTCCAAAACTCCCCGCAAGACTCATGACGCTCTTGCTCACAATATCCATCGGACTGCGATATTGTGGCTTTAGGTTCTTCTTGTGCAAAGTTGCCTCAAACTTCACAGGATTCTCAACAATCCTATCTAGGTACTCTCGCTCTCTACCCCGAACATATACATCGCAGGATCCTCTCCTCTATCACATAGCTCAAACAAATCATTTGATTTTTAGGAACAATGTACATCTCCTCTCAAAATCGGCGTATTTTGATGAGTGCTCTAGATGAGATCTGTAATCGAAGAGTGCATACAATCTTCTTCATCTATTTTCAAATTGCGATGAATTTGATTACCTCTTTTGCGAACTCCCCGGTGCGAGTGGGCTTGGACTAGATGGGTGAGTTTGCTTGATCGGATCATATCAGAGCCTCCTCTTACGGCTTTAAGTTGGTTGTGCTTTCAAGTGAGACAATGAACTGCATTACCATGGCTTATTGGTTATGGCTAATCTCTCGAATACCGTTGGGGCCATTTCGAATATGATTGAAGAATGTGACGCTTTAGGGTTTTGCGATTTACGGGCAAAAGGGATTTTAGTTCTCGAAAGTATTTGGGGGAACGAAGGGTTTGATAAAATTTCGGCTTGAATGGCTTAAAGAGGTATAAATAGCTTCGAGATCGTGGAGAATCGTGTTGGTTAGGTGAAAAAGCGGTTGAGATTAATCTCCGATTAATCGGGTACATGAACCGACGATCTCCTAAAAGTAAGCCGCCAAAATATCCTCATTGGTCAATAATGTGGCGAGCATTAAATGACTGTTGTCTTCTTCGAATTTAAAACGATCCCGCCTAAAAAACATTCCTCGGGTGTTTTGTATTTATTGCGAATGATTCTCGAAGTTTTACTTAAGCAATAAATGGGTCACATGAAAGTCATTACCTTTTCGGACTAATTTCCCTCATGTTTTTCTCGAAAATCGACCTTGATAAAATGTCAAGATAATAATCGAAATCTTGAAAGGGTTTAGCATGCTTCTTGAAGTAATCGACCTTTAGTAAACCGAAGTTTCCTAAGACTCGATTCAAGATTTCCATTTTATCCCGAGTTTTCAAGAGAGTTCTCGAGAAAGTTTATGTATGTCGAAAATCTTCAATTTTCGATTTACTTTTATACACTGGTTCTAACATCCCTAATTCAACCGAAAGTTCACGAAATCTTGATTCAAATTTAAAGGTTTAGTCAAGATATCGACTCTTTGCCTATCAAGATGAATTTTCTCCATCCTTATGTCTTTTTTCTCGACATGATCTCCGATGAAGTGATGTCCGATATCCACATGCTTGCATCCGTGTGTGCAATCTGGGATTTTTTGAAATAGCAATGGCACTATTATTGTCACAAAATATTGGTACTTCATTGGCCACAACTTTATAATCCCTTAATTGTTGTGCGAGCCAAAGAATCGAAAGCGGTGACTTCCCCGCACCATGTATTCACTTTCTTAAAGACTTGGTTGCTCGAGGTCATTTCTTTTGAAAACCAAGATATCGGGTTTGCTTCCTAGAAATTGACAAGTTCCTTGTGGACTTTCGTCGGTCTGCAACCTCCATAGTCGAGATCCGAGTAACCGTTAATTCAAGGTTATCATCATTTGGATACCATAATCCTCTATTCTTTGTGCCCTTAAGATATCTCAAGATCTTTTTGGCGGCCTCCATGTGACTAGTCTTAGGATTAGCTTGGTATCTTGCACATATCCCAACAAACAAATGTTATATCCGCCTACTTTGTCGTGGAGATAGAGCAATGATCCAATGATTCCTCTATAATCGATGATGATTCGATTTGCCTTCCGAATCGGGATCCATCTTGTAGTTAGTATTCATAGGAATCTGGCGAAGTTGCATTCTCGCATACACCATATTTGGCAATCGGATCTCGGTGTACTTTACCGGTTGATGAATATTCCTTCCTTTGATTGTTTCACTTGAAGACCTAGAAAGAAATTCATCTCTCCCATCATTGACATCTCAAACTTGCCTTTCATCGTTGTTGAAAACTTTTCACACACGGTGATGGTTTGGAGATCCAAAAATGATGTCATCAACATATATCTCGAACTAGTAAGATATCTTCCCCATCCTCTATCCTGAACGTAGTTCTATCATCAGTTCCTTTGACAAAACCATGGTCAAGAAGAAAGAAGAGAGAAAGAGTATCATACCATGCTCGGTGCTTGCTTGAGACCATACAAGGCTTTTTTCGAGCCCGTAGAACTTGGTCATTCTGTTTAAAGCCGGAGGTTGTTCCACATAAACCTCTTCTTTAAGCACACCGTCGGAAAATGCACTTTTCACATCCATTTGATAGTGTGAACTTCATGTGGGCAAAGATATGCAAGAAACAATCGATGGCTTCTAGTCTTTGCAACAGTGCAAAGGTTTCATCATAATCCAAGCCTTCTTCTTGGGAATAACCTTGTGCAACTATTTTTGCCTTTGTTTCTTACAATGTTGTTATTTTCATCTCTTTTATTTTTGAAAACCCACTTGGTTCCAATGACATTGTGCCTTTCGGTCTATCTACCAACTCCCATACTTCATTCCTTGAGAATTGATTCAAATTTCATCTTGCATAGCAATAATCCAATAAGAATCTTGTAGAGCTTCATTAATCTCAAAGTGAGTGTTCTTTTCTCCGATAGGAAGCCAGAATAGTGCACTCTCACCATGGAACCTTCTTGTCTTAACACCTTCAGGTTAGATCACCCACAATCGACTTGTAGGATGACTATCTAACCATTTCCTTCTTGATGTTCCCCCTTCAATAGTATCCTCAACATTTAAAATGTTAGGTTCGATTAAATCAAACAAACTCAGAAACAATGAAAAGGAGAAAGTGAATCATCTTCCTCGTGGAAATTTATTGTAACATTGTCGAGACATTTGTTCCCCTTTGGTTGATAGATTCGTAATTTGCCCTCATTTGTGACCACATCTTCATTGGCATCACATACCGAAGTCCGAACTAGTGTCCGCATTGATTGGTTACCTTTGGAGTGTTGGTTTTCCGAGTCTCACCATCCTCGATTTCCATCCCGAACTTCTTTATCGAAGTCTCGAGTCACTCCGGTCATAGATAGTGTGGTGACTTCTTCTTTTTCGGTTCGTTGGATGATTTATCTTTTTGTTTTGGGTGCTTAACTGGTGATCCTCTTAGTCGGGTTCATCTGCAGATCATGTTCTGTTTCTTGAACACAAATAGTTTCATCAAAAAAACATGAGGTGTTTCCTCCACAATAAGAGTCCTACTGATTTTGTAAACTCGAAAGTTTTTATCGACTTCGTAATATCCTAAGAATATTCTTTCATCGAACTTTTACTATCAAAAGTTTTCAATCGATCTTTACCATTATTGTGTATGAAACACTTGCAACCAAACACACGAAAAGAAAGAAACAAGAGGCTTCCTTTCATTCCAAAGCTCATAAGGTGTTTTGCCTTGACTCTTTGGTCAAGATGGATCTGATTCGAGAGTAGCATGCAAGGTTGATGACTTCACCCAAAATCTTTTAGGAATATCGCTTTCAAATTTATCATTGTCCTTGCGAAGCTTCTTTCAGAGTCCCTGTTTCCTTCTTTTCAAAGAACACCATTTTGTTGAGGGTCCTTGCGGTGATGTTTCATGAGAAATTCCATTTCTTTGACAATAATCGATATATAATATGATTTATAAATTAGGTTCCTTTTGTCGATCCGATTTTGACCACACTCGATTTTTCTCAACATCGAGCCTTTTCAAGAACTCTGGCAAACTTTAATCGAGTCTCTTTCTTCTTGAGTAAGAATATGACCCAAGTATATCTCGAGTAGTCATCAACTACTACCAATGTGTATTTCCCGCCATTAGTGCTCACAGTGTTATAGGACCAAAAAGATCCATATGAAATAATCAAGTATTCTTTCAAGAGAAACCTCAACTTTACTTTTTAAATGATGCTCTTATCTTTTGTCTTTTCCGCATGCATCACAAATATGTTCCTTCATGAACACTTTCGTTAGGTAACCCTCTCACAAGAGCTAATCTTGCAAGCTTGTTCGGGGTTTTGAAATTTAGGTGATTCATTCTTTTATGCCATAACCAATTTGGTATCTGTGGAACTTTTAGCAACTAAACATGTATCTTTAGGAGTTGAACTCCAATCCAGAAGATACACATTCCCTTTTCTTGTACCGGTCAAGAGTACTTTCGTGATGTATCATCTTTCACAAAACATAAGTTCTTAGAGAACTCAACATTAAAACCTTTATCACAGTAATTGGCTAATTGAAAGCAAGTTATGCTTCAATCGGATACATATGAAACACCATGGATATGAATCGAGTCGATTTCCAAAGTTCCATATCCTTCACCGTCCCTTCGAGTTATCTCCAAAAGTGATGTGGGCCTCTTTGTTCAACATAGTCACCGAGTATCTTCTTGTATCCCGTCATATGTCTTGAACATCCACTTTGTCAAGATACCATATATCGGAGCTTTTTTTCATCTCTGCTCATCGGTGCCATGTGATCTTTAGTCGATTCAGTGCCTCTTGTTTTCCTCCCGAAAAAACAATTTAATTCTTAGGTACCCAATTTGTGTAGGGTCCTACAAGGTTAGTCAGTATCTTTAGGGATCCAAATCGCCTAACAACTCTAATCACTTTAGAGTGGCTGATCCATCTTCCATAAACATCTACATACACATTTACTACTGGGTGCCTTAGCAGAGTTTTCACTGTATGTAGTCTTCGGCCTTAGCATGAACATGGGCTTTTGAATTCTTCTTTGGTTCAAGCCTTTTTGTTCCATTGCTTTGGCTTCGTGCGGTACCGGTCCGAATCTTTGTTGACTTGGGTTCGGGTAACCTTTACCCTTAGGCAAGTGGGGTTTAGGTTACTGTCTTTGAAATATGGGTCTTTCAAGATCTCGAAGACTTGGTCTCTTCGATTGAGAATATCTCTCCGAGTGTTTCTCTTCCAAGGTTCCTCTCGATGGTTCAAGTGTAGATCCTTTCAAGTTTGCATTCTTAGCCCGAGGTTTTGAAGTACTTGCTCGAATTTTTTCGACCGATTTTCAGTTTTCTAGCCTTCACCGAGGTTTGGGCTTTTAACCCGATCATTCAATTTTACTAAAACCATAGGTCCTTTTCCCTTATCTACAACCTTGGGCATTTCTTGAGTTTGAAGTGTAGGTGCTTATTTCGATTTAACAAAGATTGTCTTCTTGCTACTTGATGCAAAGATTCGGATGACCTTGTGAGGTTCCCCCGAGTGTATCCTAATCCAGATTTTATAGTGGCGGATCTCTGGTAACTCAATTTCATCTATTACTTTAGATGCATTATTCAATAGAGTTAACTTCTTTACAAGACTATCCTCGCGATTCTGTAGAGTTTCATGCTTCTCGGAGAGGTCATTGAACTTAGTTTCGATTAGTTGAATTTCTTGATGGATTTCTCTAGCTTTTCAGTTAGGGTCTCTATCAACTTCTCTTTCTCTGAGAGTTGTACTTTCAGAACATCCAGTTCATCAGTAGCTCCCATAAATTGAGAAGTGATTTCAGTTTTGCTAGAGTCTTTCATTTTTAGATTTTCAAAGATTGAGTTCCTTATTACGCTCTTGAGTTTTATTTAGCATCCTTGCAAAACAGCATAGTCCTTCATCAGATTCTCAAAAGAATCCATCAGGTCAAAATGATTGTTTTCAGTGGAACTTGAAAACTCTTGTGCTAGTGTAGGATCAACAACAGAGACAGAAGAGTTTACCTCCTCAATGGCCATCAGACAGATGTCATCACTTTCACTGTCTGAGAATATCTCATCTGAAGAGCTAGATTCCTCTTCAGAGTGTTCTTCTTCTGCAACCATGGCCTTTATGCTTGAGAACTTTTGGTCTCTTTTAGCTTGTCTTTCTCTTCTCTCCTTAGCACTCAACTCTGGACAATCATACTGGAAGTGATCTTTCTTTTGACAATTATAGCATCTGTTGGCATCATCATCCTGATCATTTTCTTCTTTGGACTTGGAGTCCTTTTTTTCGGATGAAGATCCTTCGGCTTTCGTGTCCCTTCTTCTTCTCGGTTGATCTCGTCCTCGGGTTCCTTCCGTACCTGTGGTTCCCCGTGAAAAGCTTTTTGTATTTTCCAAATCTATTATTAAGTCTCGCCAAACCTCCTTGCCATCGGTCTTAGCTTTTCCTCAAGATCATCGATGTTTCGCATGGGGGTTCTCGACTCTTTAGTTTTGCTGTGTTTTATCTTTGGCTTTTAAAGCCACATTTTTACTTGATGAAGAATCATCTTTCTTTCGCCGCCTTTTTGGATTTCTTATCAATTACAAATTCATAGGCTTTCATTTCGAGAGAAGACTTGTTGGTATGGCGTTGAACTAATGTTCTTGGTGTTTTCAATCACCAACGCATGAATATCCCATTTCTTAGAAAGACCTCTAAGAATTTTCAATGCCACTTCTCTTTGTGGATATTTCTTTCCAAGTGCATTTAGATCATTCATGATGCTAGTGAATCGACTTCCAATTTGTCTATTGATTCACCATCATCCATTTCAAAACTATCAAACTTTCCAATTGCCCTTTGAAAGTTTGTTTTTTTTTTATGATGATCGTGCATTGGCACATAACGATTAGTGTATCCCATATCTCTTTAGCAAGATATACGGTGAGAGATCATTCCCATCACACCATCATCAATTGTACTTTGTATAGTGTGTCTTTTGCAATGTAGTCTAGATTGACTAACTTTCTCTCCTCAGGAGTTAGTTGGTCGTCAGACTTAGGAAATTCTGCTCTAGGATCAATTCTCTCATCTTCTGTTCCTCTGGGATTCACCACAAGAAATTTGAATGGTCCTTCGAGAAACCACTCTCCACATACGCCATGTTTGGAATATGGATGCCTCTGCATTCTCGGTCTCCATAGATCATAGTTCTCATCGAGAACATGGGAAGTTTTTAGAAGACATTTTTTTCGATCATTTGAAAAGAACAAAAATTTCAAACAAGTAAGATCGATTCAGGATAGACCACAAGTATTTTTGAAAATAAAACTTTGGTCAACATGTACAGTGGTCAAGTTGAACCACCGCTTTGATACCACTTGTTGGTCCCGTGAAAAACGAGTCTTACACGTGTATGGGGGGGAATACACGTGTTCGATGATTTTAAAACTTTTTCTTATCGAGGTCACTTGGGGTCGATAATCTCAAGATTAGGTTCGAGAAGCCACGAGATCTCTCGAGTCAAAGTCTATCGAGACAGTGATCCCGAAAGCCGCTTTCAGGATACCTCGAGATAATCCCAACCGAAGTCACGAGTGTCGGAGATCCCGAGTTGCTTGGATCGGATAACTAACTTCTTTGAATCCTCGGTAGAGAGTTGATTTTGGTAACTATCTCTGTTCTAGCTACTCAACGTGGAATGGTTGGCCCTTAGTTTATACTTTCGTTTTTAAGCTTTCTTTGAAAACCTTCCCTTATGAAATAGTGATTAGGTGCGTGATTCACTTATGCAACTTCATTGGATTGATTCCAATCAATATCGCTGAAAAAGTATGCTTTCAAAATCGAAGTCAATGCAAATTAAGCACAGATAAGGAAAGCAATAAAGAACACAAATATTATAGTGGTTTGAGACTCAAGCTCCTACATCCACTCTCCCGACTCTTCAGAGAAATTCACTATCAACTTCGAGCTTTCAGACTACCTCGTGAGTTTACTTACTCAACTCGCCCCGAAGTTTTCTCTCGACTACTCCACGAAGTTTACTTACTCAACCCGACCTTGAGTTTTTCGACTACCTCCTAAAGTTTACTTACTCAATCACACACAAGCTTTCGGACTACCCCCAGAGCTTACTAACTTCTCCTCTAGAGTTTTTTCGACTACTCCGCGTGAGTTTACTAACTCTTTACAACTCTACTCACCAACAAACACACTCCAACTACCTTCTCAAGGGTTTGGGGTTTCTTGGTTGTTTTCAACTAGGATGAGATATCCTTTACAATGAAGCATAATGCAAAGGGTTAGGATATCTCGACTAAGCTTTGGATAAATCTTATCAAGCTAGGCTTAGTAAAGTGAGCTCTCTTCAATATAGAAGTACTTGGGAAATTCAAGGTATTTCGAAAGTGTTTGTAACTTTTGCAATAATAAGTTTGAGCTCTTGAGTTGCGTATAAATCTCCGTGAACCTTACGATGTAGAGGGTCACCAAGATTTATAGGCATACACCAAGGTTACTCTTGAAAACTATCCGTTTGGAGAGATAGCTTCGTGAGTTCCCTCTTATGGTGTGTGAGAAACGGCTATATTTAGGGTTTGAAACTCCCTAACACGTTTTAGGCAATATTTTACATGTAAAATGGTCTTCACTTTTTGCGATCTGGAACTATCATACATCCGACATCTTTTTTCAACTGTCCTCACTATCGGTGTCAAGATGGTACATGATGTCGTCTTCCTCTTTTTGACTTTTGTCTCCAAAGAAAGGTAGACACCTTTCAACGGCTCTTTTGGTTACAAACTCGAGTTTGATATAACCTTAACAACACTTCGACTTAGTTCCTCTTATGCATTTGAATGTCTTGGCAATATCTAACTTTCTAAGGTATCGCGTTTTCTCAAGATTGCATCCTTCGTAGATATATTCAAATGCCTCGGAACATTCAGTTCATATCGAGCATTCAAGACATTCTTGAGTCTTGAGAATTACGCGTTTTCGAGATTCTTGATCTTCAAATACTCGATCTTGGTCTTGCGTCTTGAGTCTTCGAGTCTTCTTGGTCTTCTGAGTCTTGAGGTCTTCGAGTCTTGTGGTCTTCGAGTCTTGAGTCTTCGAGTCTTCTCGAGTCTTGATTTATCTTGGCCCGATATCACGAGTCTTAAATCTTGAGTCTTGATTCTCGGTTTAAATCTTGAGTCTTTAGTATCTCGGTTTTCATCGAGTCTCAGAGACTCGATTTCATCTTGAAACTTCCAAGTATCTTGTAAACATCTTGAAGTTCTTGAGTCTTGAACCTATCACGAACTATATCTGCTGACTATACATTTTGCAGATAACATCCTGAATACTCTAAACTGAATCCTGACTCATCTATCAAGATCATTACTGAACATGTCATACTCAGGGGTTTTGGGATCTTAATCAAAATCATATAATCTTTTATTAAATTCATCTCCCAACACTAACCCTAGAAGAGGGGGAGAGAGAGAGATTTTAAATCTGATGCTCCCATTTTCCCCCACTTAACAGGGGTGAGAAAGGCTTTGAAATAATCCTAAAGCCACTCGCAGAAGCTAAAATCAATGGAGCTAGAGCGGCGTTGATAGGATTTCTAAGCCAGGAGCCCTTAGAGCTAAAGTCAATGGGCTCTCCAGCTATTAAATGGAGCACATGTGCCAAGAAAGCAGTTCAAAGACCTTATGGGCACATATGTCGCATGAAAAAATTGAGTTGATATACGAAGATCAGCTATTGTCTGATCTAGACCATGTATCAAACTCATGTTTTATATCAGACTGAGTCTGTTGATGCTAATTCCGTCATCTCGATAGACACACAAGGTGCATACGGTTAGGAGAAGTGTCTTCTCAGTTGCGACAGCAGATCCGCCGCCTTGGTGGTAGAGAAGCTTGGCAACAATTGTATGTGTAATCTTTGATGACGACGAAAACAGTAATAAGGGACACACAGGGTTGATTTGAGAAGCTAAAATCATTGAAAAAGGGGTAAAGGTGTTTGCCGGAAGTTTCACCGGAAATAAGGGTTCACCAGAGAACATGATTTTACAAAGAAGATAAGTATGGTGAATGGTTTATGTTGTGTAAATCATTGGTCCAATTTATAGAGGCCAAGCAAGGGTGAAAATGCAAATTTGATTTCTCAGAACCTTTTAGAGAAATCTGCATCACAAGGATAGCGTGTAGGAATCACGCGACTGATAATTGGATAAATTTACGGCGATTTGACATTCCAAAGTATCGAGACTATCATTACAAATGTCAAATCGTGCCGACTTAGGGAATCGAGATTACTATTCAAATCTTCAAGAACTAAGTTTTGGCGGTAACACTTATCCCAAGAATTGACTTGGTCTGAGAAGAATCAGATTAGGTCAACTGAAATCTGATTAGATAAAAGACTGATCTGCTAAGGAAGATCAGTTGAGTATTCTACCTCAACAAATAAGATAGATCAGTCAATAAGAAATCAGAAATAACAGTTGAAGGGGGAACTTCAACTGATCAAGGAGGATCAGAAAAGGAAAAATCAGACTCAAAGAAGAAGCGGATCAGTTGAAAAGGACAGTTGGGAAATTATAAGGATTAGGCAGAAAACTAAGATCAACAAGTGGAATCATCAATTACAAGTGGTATTGACTGATTACAATATCAGTCAACCAGATACGCATTTATGTTTCCTTGTTTACTGCCTACTTATCTGATTTTATCTGATATTATTTGCCTTACTGCACACTACATTTGTGACGTATTTCCTGCAAAATATTTAATGCGGACGTGGGGTACATGTATTAATTGCCACAAAATGTGCTTTTAAATCCAAAAGGCAATCGTACATGCTTTTCCTGACCACACGATCAAAACCGTTCAATCTGGATCGTTTAATCTTTTCAAATGGTTGATCTTCCTATCTTGTTTTTCCCTCCTCCTCCTTATAAGGTTCATCAAAACCCTACCAGAGTTTTCTTATTCTCAAAAACTTGCGATTTATTCTCTGAAAACTCAAAATTACCTTTCTGTGATTCAAAGTGTTTTCTTGCAATTCAAACTTATCTTCCGAAAAAAACTGAATCTGGTAATTTCTGGTTATTAGATGAATTTCTTTTCTAAAATCCATCGATCATAGATTATGTCTATATGTTATCCTGCGATATGCCTTATCTTTTCTTGATATCCGTATGTGTTTATCGATTACTAGGCCTGAGAATAGGTCTGATAATCAATACATGATAGCTTTATGATTATGCACAATTTTAATTGAGTCTATCCTGTTGTAGATGGTCACTCACGGAATGGGAAAGATTATGTGCAACTATGCTGATCTCGCAACAAAGATTGTCGATGAAAAATTTGTACAGTTTGGTGTCACGCGGGATCCAGAATCCATGGAAGTTGAACAAATCCTGAAGAAATGAGGTCTTGAAAAATTATGTGCTGCTCACTGCAATCCAGTGATGCAGTACGAAGCACTCGAGTTCTTAAGGAATTTGAAGGTGGATACGGACAATCCTGGAGATGAACTGATTTCATCAGTTAACGGAGAGGAGATCAGACTGTCGAATGCTGACATATCTCGTCTGTTCAGCTTGCCAAAAGGGAGAATCTCGCCTGCTCACTACAGGGAGAATGAAGATGAGCTGATCAGAAATGAACTCTTCAGAGAGGCTGACAAACATCAGACCGCAGGATTTGTCAGACCGATGTTAAAAAGGAAATACCGACTGTTGTTTGACATATTGTCAAAAACAATCATGGGTATCTCATTCAGCCCAGATGCTCTAACATCCGTAAAATTGTACAGCATGGCTGCGATAATCGATGAAGCCAAGAATATCAATTGGCATGGCTTTCTGAAGGCCATTATGCTCCAAGAACATGAAAATTTTGGAGTTAATGAACTGAGGCAGGTCCATCTGAAGAAGATGATCTGCAATCTCAACAAGGTTGCAGTTATTCTGAAAGACAAAATGCCAAATGCCGAATGGAATCGGGATGGATCAAGTCCTACAAGGCCTTCCTCACAACCACTTCAAACCATATATGGGCCAATTCGATGATGATATATGCCCACCTCCTCCAAAGGTGAAGAAAGGAAAACCAAGGAGGCGCCCACGCCTACACCAGATGCTCCCCAAAAGAAAAAAAGAGAAAACCGGGTGAAGGCTCAGAAAAGAGGTCAAGAAGGCAAAAACAGCCTCCATGACTCTTTTTTATGGAAGACGAGTCGATGAAGAAGGAGTGCGAGAGCAACCGATGAGCCACAAAAATCGCGAAAAAAATCGACAGCAAAGCTTTCTAAGTTGAGAGCTCGCCTTAACATTCTCGAGGGAAGAGCAAGAGACTAACGATCTCCTTCGCCCTCAATCTCAAGCTGATTCACCGCTCGGACTTCAGCTCATCGAAAGCATGTTTCTCCTTCTCTTCCACCTGCCCGCGAACCTGACAGTTCATCAGTTCGCGAACCAGAAAGATCACCTGCTGCAGAGCCGGATGTAATTACTTCGACAACAGAACCTCTGCAGGTTCAACCAATCAGCCAACTTCCGCCTACTCAAGAACCACCAGAACCCTCCACATCTCATCAACCGGAATCTGGTCGATCTGAACAAATAATTCCTGAGTCCAGATCATCCAAGACCATCACCGGGAAAATGGTCAGAATGCAGATTGAACGAGAAATTGATGAGATGTATCCAGAGCTGATAGCCCATCCTGTTATTAGAGAGGAAGTTATGGAGATCCTCACCTGGAAAGATCTCCGGTTAAAGAACTTCTCAGATTTTATGATGATTATAGAACAGATGGGAGGTGCTGATGAATTTGCAGATTTTGATTTCGATATGAAGAAATCTGCTCAAGTAGGATCACCAGCTGAGCTGATAACTGCTGAATCAATCAAAGCCCTGATCCACGTAGAAGTGGGGTTGATGAACAAGGTGAATCGAGATCGGCCGAAGAAGCTCCTCGGGAAGATGTTCCTATGAAGGATCTTGGGAGTCGCCGATGATAGTGGAACTGTGCTGCAGCTTCATGACCAACCAATGGAGGCACAAACAACTGAAAGAGATCAGGTGATGCAAGAAATTCCTACAACTCACATCACCGCTGATCATCTTCAGGAGATCAGATCTTGTCTCAAAGATCTCCTGAAAGAAGAAGTTGAGGGAGTGATAACTGATCAGAGGCAGATTGGCCTCAAAGAAATAGAGATCAAAGGGAATTGGCTATTTCCCGATTGAGGCAATCAAAGATCGGTTCTCCCAAACCGTGACCAACCCGTCTGCTTGAAGCTTATAAAATCGATTGATGACAAGCTAATTCAGGTTGATCAACAACAAGTTTTTTTTCCGATGCTCACCGAAAAAGCTAGAATTGATCAAGAGAAACTTGACAAACTAATTCTTACTCTCGCTGCTGAATGGGCCAAGATCGAGCCGATCTCGAAGGTTCAAAATCTAACCGCCAAGCTCAAGGTTTATCTGTTGCGAGATCTCAACAGGCGATATCGGTCGACTTTGGATCTCGACTTCCCACCTCATTGCTTTTTGATCAAACCAAAAAGGGGGAAGGATGATTGAGAAACCAAATGACACTATCGTAACAATTTTAAGACCCGATTGAGACGGTTGAATCCTATGGACAAAGACTAGACCATCCGGATCTTTTGCTAACGAAATTTCGAAAAAGATGGAAAAGTCAAAGGCAAGAAAGGTAGTTGCGAGTCTTTGGGACATCACAACTTGTACCCGATCCTCGGTACTAAAAGTCACAAGAAGCATAGCTAGCCAAATTCAGCCGATAAGAAATCGGGCCGGAGAAATCGCCCAAAGAGCAGATTGCGGAAGAAGCTTTAATAAGTGAAGAAGAGAGAAGGGGCGAAAAAAAAATCAAGATGTGCGTAAGATCCAAGAAGAAATTCAGATCGAGGGCTTAAGAAAGGAAAGGAAAAAAATATGTACCGTAACCTCGGTTGCCAAAGAAGAGTTGATGAGATCATTCCAAAAACTACTGCACACGCTGATAGGTTTGAGGAATGGAATAAGATCAGAAGTGAATGTCTTCTGGATGCCTTTGTTCTGGATCTTGTTCCACAAGAAGAATCTCCAGATGCAGAATTCCTCAACTGGTTGGAAAACAAATATCCAGATTTTCTGAAGTATCTGGAAAATGAGGCCAAGATAATCAATGTAAAAATATCTCGCCAAGAGTATGATGTGTTAGATTACTTGAAGAAGGCAGACGGCTCATTTGACAGACTGACATTTCAGAGGTTCTATTTTGACATCCAGAGCAAAAAGCGCATAACTGATCCTCAGCAGATCAATGATGTCAAATGGAAACTATACAAGATTTTCAATATCCCTCAAGATCAAAGAGAAATGCCAGAAGGATACAAGCCTAAAGAGTGAAGAATCAGAAGACTTCTCAGGATCAGCTGCTTTTAAATTCAAACTTTTCTGATGTAATATGTAATCGACAAATCTAATGAAAGAAAAGTATATTTTATGATCCTAAGACAAAATCTCATTGTCTTCTGATTATGTGCTCTTTACTGTTCTATTTTTATCAACTGTGTTTGGTTTCTCAAAGTGTTTTTGGTTTCATCAAAAAGGGGGAAATTGTTGGGAAATTTAGAGTTTTGATGAAAGTTCTAAAACACATGTAATAGGACCAGTCAGATCTGTTAGCTGACTGATGTTTTTATTACCGTTTATAGAATACCAGTGGATAATTGTTGTATAGAACAACTGATGTAGTAGATAGGTCATATATTGAGGGGGAACCTCAATATGTATAGGTCAGATCTGAAGATCTAAAGAACAGCTGATATCCGACAGGCCAGAAGGCAAGAGAAGGATAGAAGATCAGATCGATCTGATCAAGTCAGATATCTCAGCTGAAGTCATGAAGCTCAAACTCAGAAGACTTGAAGATCAGACCAGAAGACCTACATCAGGCGAGTCTGCTAGTTGAAGCTAAGACAACTGGCACCTGAAGACTCTATCAGGTAGACTGATCAGTTTTGACTGATCAGGTCAGCTCACCAGGTGAAAACTGATGTTTCACCTAATCATACGTCTATGATCTGAACAAGAAGAATGTCAAACCTAGTTGGTGGAACAACACTGAAAAGTGCTTCTGCTAACCAATAAGAACAAGACACGTATGATCGGAGCCGGCAATTACGGGATTTGGTGCTGCTCTCTCTAACGGCTATAAAAGACACTATTCATGCTTTCGGTCATGCCGTTCCTAAAGCACATCACATCAATCCTGCAAGTCTACCAAATATAGCCTGAAATTCAAATTGCTCTCCAACGGCTCTTTGATTTCAAGGTCTATAAATATGGGATTACACTTCAGAGTGAAGACACGGAAACTATCAAGAAGCTCAAGCTATAATCAGATTTCCGCACGACGAACACGAACTTGAAGATTATTTTCTATAGTGTTCAATCCCATAAGTTCTTAGCACGTAAATCTTTTCATCTAGCTGTTAGGCTACTTAAAAACTAGAAAAGATTTCATAGTTGGAACCAAAACAATCTTACCTAAACCCAAAGTTAGGTTAAGTTGTTTAGCAAGATTTCAGACTAGGGTTTCTAGTTCTGATTTCTGGGATAGGTTGAGTGAGAACTCCTTAAATATATGTTGGTGTACTGTGTTGGACTAACACAAAAATCTAAGTCCAGTTGGTTTAGTTGGTGCCCCTTGTGATAGGGAAGAGTGGACGTAGGACTGGTTTATCCGAACCACTATAAATCTTGTGTGCCTTTACCTGCTTTGATTAACTGTTTACACAATCGCACACAACTATTAAAGCTGCATACATATTCTAAGTTAAGATCAGCTAGCACCAAGCTTCTGATCTGATCAAGTTTGACACTTTAGTCAACTGGTTAAAAAGCTGACTTTGGAATTTGATTTACTAAAACTGGTTTTTCACACGGGTAAAACTTAGCTTCCGCACAAATCAGTTAAATTGATAGATACCGAACTGATCTGCCTTCAGGCGATCAGTAAGTTAGATATCAGTCCAAACTGATTCACTTACACTCTGATCAGGCTATCTGCCATCACACCTAATCCGAACAAAAAGTTTTCAGAAGTCTATTCACCCCTCCCCTCTAGACTTCTGCCCTCACAAAACCCGTTCGGGACCTACAGGAGATTTCTTGAATTTAATGAGATAATCTTGTATTCCAAGAATACATATCTTCATTCCATAACAAAATTCAAAGAAAATCTTTCTCCCCTTTTATTTATATTTTTCGAAATTAATGAGGAAAATTAGCAACAAAATTTATTTTATTTTTAAACACCTTTTTCAATTATTGGACTTTATGTTGGGCTACTTGAGGGGCCATTAGGAGAATCAAGATTGGATCTTCCAATGGATCTTGAATTATCAATATTGAGCCACAATATTATTCAAGTCCATAAATATTAATTCATCCCACTACATAATTAATATTGCACTATCCATCTTAACCCATATTACAGTCAATATGGCTCCCGGTTATTATTTCCCGTGTTTAAGATTATCTAGCCCATTAATTAGTTCAAGCCACTGAAATAGCTTTCCATTAATTAATATATTTTATCCTTGGTAAAGGAACGGTCCAACATTATTATCCATACCGAAAACTACTTCCACTTGCAAGATTTGGTATGATAAAACTTATGAATTCCCAAGGTGCCAAATCGAACAAGTGTACTTGCACACGATTCTCCGTATTAAATCTTAGCAATCGCTTGTGACCAATAATATTGCCCAAGATATAAAGTATTGAATCTCGTTGATTCTCTACCCGTAATAAGTCAAAGCAATAATTACTAACCACACGCGATCCTATTTAAGGGACGAAGATTAAGAAATAACGAACCACTGAGGTCTAATTCTTCCTAGTTCAGTTCTGAAGAATTTGTCCTCCTGTAGGTCCTATTCAGTGCACTAAACATGCACTAGTGTAATCTCTTGGTCAAGACAAGCCAATCTGAGCCTTACACTTCAGCCTTTCACGATGGATTGTTCATTTCCATCTAGGTCGTGAATGGTGTACTTTTGGTTACAAGGGACTGTTAATTTAATCTTTTGTGATCTGGTATCACTAAATTAACTACAATGTAACATGTACTATTTATTGAACAATTATGCAGTAAATATATGTAACATTCGATGATATTTAAAGCATCAATGATAAACAATTTATTTCAGTAAATAAGACCGAAATTCAGTTTGATTATACAAAGTAAAATCATAATTTCCAGTATAATCCCAACAAATTGCTCTCCACAGATCCCTTGAGTCTGATGCTCTGATACCAGTTGTTAGCAATTTAAAGCAAGCAATTATAGGAGAAAATAATGGAACTACGGAATTAAGAGGGACAAACAATTTGGTTACCCAGTTCGTCAAACTGACTACATCTGGGGGCACTACCAAGCTAGGAGAGATCTATTATATCTTATAAGATAGTGCAAGTGCAAGTGCAAGTAGTGCAAAATACAATGGGGGAGTTAGGGGGTATTTATAATAGAAACCTAGGTTTGGCCCATCCTGACCGAAACCCTAGAAGATGAAATTGGGCCTCCGCGTACAGGCCTCGGAATTGCTCGACCTCAGCCCTTGGTCGAGCGGTTCGCTTCGATCAAGAACCTTGATCGGCGCCTTCTCCACCAAGCAAAGGGAGCGCTCGACCGAGCACACTTGCTCGACCTCGAGCACTGGTCGAGCACCTCCCGCGCCCTGCATCCCCGTTTCACTCAGGCTCCATAACCCAACACTAACTACGCTATTTTGAAGAACTCAATGAATAGACTTCACACCAAGATTAAGAATACCATTGCTTTCACCAGATTCATACAGAGAAGACCACCAAAATGATCCACAAATTTCTTTTTCCTTCGACTTAATAACAAAACTACACAGAAAAAAGAGTTATTAACAGGTATTTCATATAAAAGTTCTCAAAATTTGTTTTCACATACATAAGTTTACCTTTTTTTCAGATCAGAAATTTCCTTAATGTCATTAGCAAAAATAGTTTGGGAAGTATTGAAGGAACTCGAGAAATCAATGTACAATTTTTTTTTTTACAAATTAGAAATTTATCAATAACTAAAAAAGAAAAAAAAATATACAATACTATAAATATAACATTAAAATTCTTTGGTCGAAACATTTTGAAAATAAGTACATGTGGAGTGTCGTATCCGGATATGTGAACATTTTTTCAATTCATCTATGAAATCATCCCACAGAAAAACCTTCAACCACAGACCCCTTGTGTTATATATATATATAGTAGTGATATAGAATCCACTATCTGATTTTTTATGGAATCAGAATAGTGATTTGGCATGCCACCTCATCACCCTTATCATTGATTTAACTCAAATACATAATAAAAAATTCGATTTAATATATACACCAAATCCCATAATTTTTGGCCCATGATATAGATTTTCCAGGAAATATGAAACGCGTTCTTGCGCAACAAAAAGATTTACCTGGGAAAATCATAGTTAGCTATCGCAAGCTTCATCGTCTCTCTAAAACGCTAACTTTTAATTGTGAAATCGTTCTTAGAAATCTGATTTTTTTATCGGAAAATACGAGCCTTTGTTTTCTTCGAGCTTTACTTCATCGCAAGCCTCCGCTAGCGTGTTTCCTCTTGTTCGGGAAATCCTGATTTTCAGGGAGAAAACCAGGTTTGTAAGCTATGTTTTGTGAAATCATATTCTGAAATTAGCGATCAATATTAAAATTTTAGTAATCACTTGAATTTATTAAAATACCATAAGAATGAAAACTAGCGCCCTCAATTCATCCCAATTTCTCCTTGCTCCTTGAGTTATTTTATTCTTGATATTGTTAAGTATCACAATCAATATTATTTTGTAATAAAACCCTTTCTTCGAACCCTAGGTTGTGACCGTATGGTGAGCAATAGATATGAGTCTTTGGGACACATTTTTTATAAATAATTGGGTAAATTTGCTTTAATTTAATATAATTTTAAATTTATTTTAAGGCAAAAAATAAAATAAATTTTCCATAATTATTTTTTTTTTTTTGAAAATACGTGTCTTTGTAACTTATGCATTTTTTAACACCTAAATAAATATAAAATCAAAACGATATGAACATTGTAATAAAATATGTGAACATAACGGTTTGACGATTGGTGTGACCGTGTGAGCAATAGAGAGAGTCAATTTTTTACCCAAATTTGGGTTAATTTAATATAAAATTTTCAAGGCAAAAAATTAAAATAAATTTTACAAATTTGGCCCCACGTGTACCCTATCCGTGTGAACATCTTTGATCGGGTCAAAACCGATAAAAAATTATTATTAATATTTTTAATTGGGACACTCCGTGGCGTATCCAAGTATCCCCACGTAAATATCCGAAATATCAAATCGCATTATTCAAAAATTCCGAGTACCCATGCATCCTAGACTGAACCTAATAAAAAACTTTGTTCATAGAGAAATCAATACTCTTAGGTCAAGAATAAATACTGTTTGGACAATTATTAGTTCTCACTTTATTTATATCTTTCAAGGCAACTTGATGCATGAAACTGAATTAATGTTGGTCCCCTAATACACAACAATTTTTTTCGTCAAAATGTTCTACTTAAGGGCTATATTAATTCTTTGCTAAATAATTATCTATGTTTCCTAAACCTAATTATTTGTTCTTTTTTAGGTTTTAAATAATTACAGTGATGATTTAAAGGATTATCCCCTGATCATTGCCGAAATATTTTTAAAAAAGTTATAAAACTTGAAGAAACTAAAAGTTTGGATATTATAGTTAGAAAAGGTGTGAATGTTTTATTTTTATATTCTGGGACTAATAATATCATTTTCAAGTAGATTAATTTATTCTTTACAACTCATTATCATTCTAGATGATGGACCAAATTTAAACTTTTGACCTTTTTTTTTTTAATTCCAGAGAACAACCATGATAGATTTTCGCTAATTATTTGTTCTTTTTTTAGTTTTAAATGAAGGAGGAAGAAACCAGAGAGGATATCTACACTCTCCAAGTACCAGATGATCGTAAACCTTACGTTCACCAAGAGTTTCCTACTCATCAAGATGCGTTTAACTTCTACAATCAATATGCACGAGAAAGTGAGTTTAGTGCTAAAATTAAGAACACCAAGAAAAGTAAAGGCGGAAAAAATGGTGTCTTCCACAATGGAATCTGATAAGTGAGATTGATGAAGTGACTGTTGGAATTTGGAGGCATGTAAACACGTAATACATGCGTAGCGAAAATAAACAGTTCACCAACAACGAACAATTAATTGCATAATTAAATACGAGTAAACGTAAATGAAATTCTTACAGTAATTCGTATACAGTTTTCTCTACTATGGTATCCACGTAATCCCCAATTACGGACTTGCACAGATTTGTCAGTGTTGAATCCCGAGATGAATTTGCTAGAAAAATTATAACTCTAGATCTTATGGAGAAAATATGAAATGTTATACTCTTTGTGAATTCCTAAGAGTTTGTATATATAGGGAGGCTTAGCTTATTTCCCAAGCTAGCCCAATTAGGGAAATAAAATCTCTAATCTTGAATTAAATTATTTCCTTTTAATTTAATTCCCTAAATATAAATCTCTACGGATTTAAATGCCTTATATGAAAATCTCTACGATTTATTTCCATATATATATTAAATCCTACAATTATATTCCAAATATAATTATTGGGAATTCTTATTTAATTAAATCCAATTTATTTAAATATTAATAATAATTAATTCCAAATTAGTCTATTATTAATTACTTCTCCATAAATTAAATATTAAATCCAATTTAACATTTAATCGACCAACTATAATCCGTAAAAAGGAACTACTTGTTGTGTGACCCATAGGCCCTCATATATCGAGCTATTAGTGAAACTAACGGTCTCAATTGAACCCTAGAAAATAAATCAGATATGCTCAATATATGAGGTACGTTGCGAGAAAAGTGCAACTACCTGTAACTGAAACATGGACTATTACGATTTCCTCATTTCATTCGCGAATACTCGATTAAGTCTTGAACATGATGAAGTGTCTATTCAAATAACTTAATCAATTTATCTCTAATCACTAATTGATCATGTATGTCACACTTAGCCACAAAGTCTAAGTTGGTCATCGGCCATATCTACCCATAGACGGGTGCAAGTGTCGGTCATGGTCAAAGTTCATCACTCCACACATGTCGTGCGTATTGACCTCAAGTCAAAGGAGTATCGCATTGCTCCCACTAACCGAGACACCCGTAGACACATATAGTGTAAATACATCAAATGGTTTCTCGGATGGGTATACCAATACCCTCTAAGGTATTTGTGCGTCCATCATGAGATACCTAGTATCTCATAGTAAGTGGGATCTTACTACACTCTCTAAGAGTATGATGCAGATCGCACACCAATCTCCATTGCATCATCAATATCCCATTCTTGATGATCCTTGATTGGGGCTATTTGAGAATCATGCTTAAGTCATCTGAGTTCTCACAACCTCAATGACAGCAATGACTTATGGGAACACTTGCATGAATAAATGCAAACAATCAAACATAATATTCAAACAAGTGTATTGTCATACATTAATATTAAATGAACTATAATATTAAATCAAACTGAACATCATCGAGTATTATGTCCTTATAATAGATTATCTCTAGGACACTAACACTAACACTACCAATCTCCCACTTGGACTAGAGTCAATCACTTAGATGTCTAACCCCTAGACCATCAAATATCTAGTGTGTACATGAACACACAGTATTTCGGTGAAAAGATCTGCCAAATTAAATGTGTGGGAATACATTTTAATTTTATTTCTCCTATCGTTATGATCTCCCGGTCAAATGATAAGTCTAGGTACATGCTCCTTTATGCTTGTTGATCTCGGTTCCTTTGCTTGCGCAATCACACCAGCTTTGTCTCAATAAACTTTATCGGACAACTGGCACCCGAAACTATCCCTAGTTCTCTTAAGAACTATAAAATCCAGACAACCTCCTTGAGGCTTCAGATACAACAATGTACTCAACTTCGATTGTTGAATCTGCGGTCCTTTTTCTTGGAACTATTCCAACTGACCGCCTCATTATTGAGAGTGAAATGTAACCTGACTGTAATTTGTAATCATCACAGTCGGATTGGAAACTTGTGTCAGCTTAACCAGTCACTACTTGTTCTGACTGTCCACCATAGACAAGAAAACAATCTTTAGTTCATCTAAGATACTTCAGAATGGTCTTGACAACAATTCAGTGAGGCTCACCCGGATTCTGTTGGCATCTACCAGTGATGTTGATAGCGTAGGCCACGTTTGACCTAGTGCAAGTCATGGTGTACATGATTGACCCAATTGCATATGCATATGGGACATCTTTCATGTGCTTGATATCAGCTTCAACATGGACGATCCTTCTTTGATAGCTTTATCCCATGATTTCCCGATAGAGATCCTCTCTTAGAGTTCCCCATCGCAAAACGTTTCAACATCTTGTCTACGCAGGTGGACTGTGACAGCCCCAACATCTTCTTGGATCTATCCTTGTGGATCCTGATCCCTAGGATGTAGCAGGCTTCACCAAGACCCTTCATCGTGAAGGTCTTTAACAACAAATCTTTACCGGACTGCATTAACGGGATATTATTTCCCAAAATCAATATGTCATTGACAAACATGATTATGAAAGCAATATTCTTCCCGCTGCGTTTACAATAAATGCAAGGATCTTCCGAATTTCTGATGAAGTCAAATGGACTTGATAGCTTCATCAAATCGGATATTCCAACTCCTAGAAGCTTGCTTCAATCCATAGAAGGATCTCTTTAGATTGCATACTATATTAGAATTTGGCTTAGATGTATAACCTTCCGGTTGAGTCATAAACACTTCCTTATCAATGTTTCCATTGAGGAAAGCTATTTTGACATCCATCTGCCAAATCTCATAATCATAGTGTGCTGCTATCGCAAGTAAAATTATAATGGACTTGATCTTTGCAACTGGTGAGAATGTCTTATCATAATCAGTGCCTTCGCGTTGACTATTACCCTTCACCACCAACCTAGCTTTGTAGGTTTGTACTTTGCCATTTGCAAATGGGTCTAACCCCTTTAGGCAACTCAACCAAGTCCCAGACTTGATTGATGTACATCGAGTCTGTTGGGATTGACGAGCAAGGACTTGTCCACTCCAAGAGGTTAGTTCACGTAAACTCATAGCTTTTCCTCATGGGTAGGATTTATGTGACGAACTTGTATGCATGATTTGTTGTTGAATTATTATTTGAATTAATATAGGATTAATTCATGCTAGTAATAATTATCAGAATTAAATTTGTATTTAAATTCACCCCAAATAGATCCGGGCACCCACTATTCCCCAACAACTGGAATCAGAGCCATGGTTTCGGGCTCTGAATTTTAAATTGTAATTTAATTAGTTGTTCATTGAATTTGAAATTGGATAGTAGAATTGCTAGATCTTTTCTGCAGGTATCCAATTGTCATGGTATTTGATGTTTTTTTATGCATGCATATAAATTGTGGTTTTTTAATTCGATTTGTTCGAATTCGTTTTGCCTCGTGAGAAAATCCACGAGTAGATTAGGATTTGTTTGATTCGTTCAATGTAATAGACTAGTCTAGATCTAGGTTTATTTATTTTGTAAATAAATTGTAACCGGATCGAAGAGGCGGAGACGAAGACGGATCCGGAATCGAGCGCAGGCGGCGTGCGTCGCAAAAAATATGCCAAAGGAAACGCGGACGTAAACGCAGACGCACGCAGCGCAGGCATGGGTTTGGCCGTGGGCGCCTTGAGGGGAGCGTGACGGCCTTGGCGATGAAGCGCGTTTTTGCGCAGGTGGATGGATGCTTGCGGATGTCTTGTGAGGCGGCGAACGATCTTGGGCTTGAGGCATTTGGCGGGATCGGGCATGGATTTGGATTGGTGCGCGCGCTGCCGAGATGTCCGAAGTACTGCTAGGGCGATGTCCCCGGGCTTATCTTGGTGCACCGTCTTCGCCCGATCTGTGACGGGAGTCAAGGTGTACCTCCGACCCCATGGTGATCGATGGCGTGGCGATTTTTCAAGACGATCGAGTGGGAGCTTTTCGAGACGAACGAAGAAGACAATAAGGACGATTTCTCAAGATCAAGACATGACAAAATTACGTGACAATTGGATATATGTGCCCAATATGTTTAATTTTTTGTTTTGATGTTTGCTTTATTTTTCGTGCGTATTTAACTGTGTTTTGAATATGCGATGCATGGGAAATTGCTTTGAAAAACCTCACTTTCAAAAATTACTAAGTATGATTTATATAATTAATTAACAATTTTATTACGGATAATAAAATTGAATTAATTTTGGCCTCCATGATTTAGTTATTTGTGAATTCTTTTGGAGAAATTCCCCCCACAGGACGGCCAAAAGATAGCTTTCACATGAATAAATTCCAAACGGATGATTGTGGATTATTATTAGTGGCGACGATGACCCTCCCCACGAGGCTCGTTCAAAGCGAAATAATAATTATGTATTTAATCATGGTTATTACTTAGGTATAAATTGATATGCATATACTTCCCCGAAGTCCCTGCCAATTTTATATTGGTCAAGTGGGAGCCAACTATTAATCTGGATATTAAAGGTTTGTAACTGTTCTTGTTTGTAACCTGCTTGAATGTGTTTAAATAATGACCCACCCCACTTGGCTTATTTAAACTGTTTTGAGATGTTGGCTGATGCATGTTCATATTTTTTTGAGATTTTAATATGATACATGTGATCGAATTTTGTGATAATTTTGTGCTTATACAAATCATTATTTATTTCAGTTCAGCATATCGCAACCTTTTAATCTCACTGTTATATACACTCAATGAACACCAACTTTTTGGTGAAAACTATGGGATTTGGAAACGAAATATGAAAATTGTCCTCACTGCACAACAAAAATACTATTGGGTTCTTGGTGTGCAAAAGCCTGAAAAATGTCCATCTCGGATCCAGTTACTTGATCCTGTCCATCTCGGATTGTCTCTCCAACGGGTATGTTTACGTAAACTATTAGAAATTCCGCATGCTAGGATCTTTTACGTGAATTTTATTTGCATGTCGTTGTTGGTGTAATTATTATTTGAATTCACTTAGGTAAATTCATGCTAGTAATAATTATTAATTTAAATTTTTGTTTATGAGGTCATCCCGATAGATCCTGGCAAATGTTATCCCAACATCTAGGACACATGGGAATTTGGGGGTGTCCGACATACGTGCTAGACAAGGAAGCCGGTAAATTGGATCCAAGATCAGAATTAAGGTTGTTTATAGGATACCCCGAGGGAACGAAATGGTACATGTTCTATGGTCCCGAAGATCAAAATGTGGTAATCAGTATACACTTTAAATTTTTGGAAGAGGACTATATGAACAACAAGAAGCCCAGAAGTGAGATTACCTTGAATGAGCTAAAGGGGCTTACCTCAATGCCAACTGTACAAGTTGATATACCAAACGACACACTTACACAACCGGAACCTCGTCGCAGTGGGAGGGTTATCCGACAGCCCGAAAGATTCATTGGGATAGGAGAGTCTTCGGACTTGATCCCCGGAAAAAAATGAATCGGACCCATGGACTTACAAAGAGGCAATCCGTGATAAGGATGTGGATTCTTGGCAAACGACAATGAAAGCCAAAATGGGTTCTATGGATCAAAACAAGGTGTGGGAGCTTGTCGAACCACTTAATGGGGTCAAACCCATTGGATGCAAGTGGGTATACAAGAGAAAAAGGGGATCGGACTGAAAGGTGGAAACCTTCAAAGCTAGACTTGTGGCAAAGGGTTACACTCAGAAAGAAGGGATCGACTATGATGAAACCTTTTCGCCTATAGCCATGATAAAGTCCATCCACATTCTCTTGTCGATAGCTGCGCATCTCGATTTCGAGATCTGGCAAATGGATGTCAAGATAGCTTTCCTCAATGGAAGTCTTGAAGAAGAAATCTACATGCAACAACCCGAAGGCTTCATTGAAAAAGGCCAAGAACATTTTGTATGCAAGATCAAAAAGTCCATCTACGGACTGAAGCAAGCATCGCGTGCTTGGAACTAATGTTTTGATCAAGTTATAAACTCTTACGGGTTCGATCAAAATGAGTTCGAAAGTTGTGTGTACAAAAAGCGTGTCAGAACTGCATTGGTATTCTTAGTACTATACGTAGATGATATTCTGCTCATCAAAAATGATGTAAAGGTTTTGTCAGACGTAAGGGCATGGCTGTCAAAACAGTTTGATATGAAGGACTTAGGGGAAGCCGGTCACATCCTTGGGATCAAGATCACTCGAGATCGCAAGAAAAGGATGATAGATTTATCGCAAGCCTCATACATAGATGTTGTCTTGAAGCGATTCAGCATGCAGGATTCCAAGAAAGGCTTCGTACATTCAGACATGGAATCCATCTATCCAAAGAAATGTGCCCTAAGACACAAAGGGAGATAGATGACATGAAAGACATTCCTTATGCTTCGGCTGTTGGAAGCCTCATGTATGCTATGCTGTGCACATGGCCGGATATCTGCTTTGCCGTCGGCATGGTAGCAAGATATCAGAGTAATCCAGGGAAAGAACTTTGGACCGCAGTTAAAAACATTCTAAAGTATCTGAAAAGAACTCGCGATAGAATGCTTGTTTATCAGTCAGAAAGTCTGATTCCCATCGGTTACACGGACTCGGATTTCCAATCTGCCCTAGATTCCAGAAAATCTACCTCGGGTAGTTTGTTTTGCATGGGGGGAGGAGTCATGACATGGAGAAGAGTTAAGCAGAAATACATAGAGGACTCTACCATGGAAGCCAAATACGTAGCTGCTTGCGAGGCAGCGAAGGAAGCGGTTTGGCTCAAAAACTTCCTAGTGGACTTAGACGTAGTACCGAATTTGCCCAGCACCATCACGGTCTACTGTGATAATGCCAGAGCAGTTGCAAATTCAAGGGAACCGAGAGCCCACAAGGCCAGCAAACACATTGAAAGGAAATACCATCTTATACGAGAAATCGTTAAGAGAGGAGATATAGAGGTGGCAAAAATCGCGTCAGAAGACAACTTAGCAGATCCATTCACAAAGGGTCTACCTCAGAATACATTCGAGAGACATGTGGAAGGAATGGGTGTCAAGACCGTTGCCAATCTGCTTTGGGTATAAGTGAGAGATATTATTAGGTTCGTGTAAGTGTAATGTAGATTCTAGACGAGACGTGATGTAGTATACTTAAAAGCAGACTTTGAGTATAAGTGGGAGATTGTTGGGATTATACTGGAAAGTATGCTTTTACTTTGTATAATCACACTGAGTTTCTATCTTATTTACTGAAATAAATTATTTATATCGATGCTTTAAATATCATCGAATGTTACATATATTTCTTTGCATAACTGTTCAATAAAAGACGTGTTACATTGTAGTTAATTTAGTGATACCAGATCACAGAAGATTAAATTAACAGTCCCTTGTAACTAAAAGTACACTTTCACGACCTAGATGGAAATGAACAAACCATCACAAAAGTTTGAGGTGTAAGGCTCAGATTGGCTTGTCTTGACCAAGAGATTGCACCAGTGCATCATGATGCCTTTGAAACAGGATTCTCTGAGGAGGACAAATTCTTCAAAGATTGAAAATAGAAGAATTAGACCTCAGTGGTTCATTATTTCTTAATCTCCGTTCCTTAAATAGGATCGTGTGCAATCAATAGTTGTTGCTTTGACTTATGATGGGAAGATGATCATTGAGATTCAATACCTTGTATCTTGGGCAATGATATTGATTACACGACGATTGCTAAGATTTAATACGATGAAACGTGTGCAAGTACCTCTTGTTTGATTTGCCCCCTTGGAGGCTCATAAGATTTATCATACCAAATGTTGCAAGTGGAATTTATTTCCGGTATGGATAATAATGTTGAGTCGTTCCTTAACCAAGGAAAAAGATGTTAATTAATATAAAGTTATTTCAGTGGCTTAAATTAATTAATGGGCTAGATAATCTTAAACATGGGAAATAATAATCGGGAGCCATATTAACAGTAATATGAGTTAAGATGGATAGTGCAATATTAATTATGTAGTGGGATTAATTAATATTTATGGGCTTGAATAATATTATGGCTCAATATTGAAAATTCAAAGTCCATTGGAAGGTCCAATCTTAATTCTCCTAAAGGCCCCCCAAGTAGCTCAAACATAAAGTCCAATAACTGGAAAAGGTATTTAAAATAAAATAAATTATTGTTGCCTAATTTTTCATGATTTTCAAAAATTATGAATAAAAGAGGGAGAAAGATTTTCTTTGAATTTTGTTATGGAATGAAGATAAGTATTCTTGGAATACAAGACTATCTCATTAAATTCAAGAAATCTCTCACTTGGCTATTTATAATGAAATTTTCGAAATATCCCATAACATAAGGAGGGAGGATTTTATTTGGGAGATATATTGGGAAATAGAATATATTGGATATATTCAAGATTGTTTCTTGGAGAAGAAGCAAGGAAATTTCCCAATCTCCCCAAACCCTAATATTTTCGTCCCCCCCTTGTATTATAAATAAAGGATGAATTTTTCTTCCCCAATGCAATTCCATGTGTTGGAAAAAACAGAACAAAGGTGGTGCAACATAATTTTTATTTTTCCCTTTTGTTAATTGTTTGCGAGTGTCCTTCCACCGGATTGACGAGCAAGGACTTGGGAATACTTGGGAAGGCTTTTTGGTGTGTTCGTGCGAACGGGATCCACCTTCTAGACGATTGCCACTCCAAGAGGTTAGTTCACGTAAACTCCTAGCTTTTCCGCATGCGTAGGATTTATGTGACGAACTTGTATGCATGATTTGTTGTTGAATTATTATTTGAATTAATATAAGATTAATTCATGCTAGTAATAATTGTCATAATTAAATTTGTATTTAAATTCACCCCAACAGAGTCCATCTCAGATTTCATGGCTTCATGCCACTTCTTTGAATCAATATTTAATATTGCTTCAGAGTTAGTATTAGGATCGTCCTTATCCGGTAGGTCCACATTAACGAGTTCCTCCAAGAGGTAACCGTATTTAATGGGTGGATTACGATTCCTAATTGACTTACGGAGTTGTGGTTGTGCAGGCTGTACATTCTGATCGTGAAAGTTTTGTGGTGCATCGATTTCATCAATGTCCGAAGAGTCCTCAAGAGCTACACTTTCAGATGCCTCTTGGGTGGGAGTTTGAACTATACATTTCTCATTCAGCCCACTTGGAGGTTCTTGCACAGGCAAGCAAACTCCAATTACGCTCCCACTGATTGAAAGACGATCACCTAGTGAAAGACTCCCACCGTGAAAGTTGTTGAATGCTCCCACCGATTCATTGTCATGTTGCTTTGACAAGTTATTAGTCTCTTTGTTAATTTGTGGTTCTTGAATTTCTTCAAGTTCCATCAGCTTACGACCTCGTTCCTTAAAGACATAGTCTTCTTCGAGGAACTTGGTCTGCCTAGAAACAATCACTGATTATTTCTTAGGTAGATAGAAGTAATATCATTTAGTTTTCTTAGGATATCCCACAAAGTAACCCTTTTCACCTTTGGATTCCAACTTGTCGGCAAGCATCCTTTTCACAATCACGGGGCAACCCCATGTTAGATATGTGTAAAAGTTGGCTTCTTGCCACACCATGGTTCAAATGGTGTATGCTCAACCGATTTAGATGGAATCCTATTCAGAATGTAAATTGAAGTTTGTAACGCGTATCCCATAAGAATGTTGGAAGACAAGAAAAGCTCATCATGGACCTCACCATGTCTAACAGGGTTTGGTTTCTCCTCTTGAACACACCGTTTATCTGAGGTGTTCCGGGAGGAGTCCATTGTAAATAGATTCCATGTAACTTCAAGTAATCAGTGAATTCATGGCTAAGGTATTCACCTCCTCGATCTGATCGAAGAGTCTTGATACTCTTACCAAGTTACTTCTCTATTTCAGCCTTAAACTCTTTGAATTTCTCAAAAGATTCGGATTTGTGTTTCATAAGATACACGTATCCGTATCTTGAGAAATCATCAGTAAAAGTGATGAAGTATCAGAAGTGACCCCTAGCTAGAGTGGACAATGTTCCACAAACATCGTTGTAGATCAACTCTAGAACTTCTTTGGTATGCACCCCTTTCCCAGAAAAGGGTCTGTTGATCATCTTGCCCATGAGATAAGATTCAAAATTACCATAAGACTCAAAGTCGAATGGGGTTAAGTAGTCTAACTTTCTTAACCTTGCAATTCTTTTCTCGTTTACATGATCAAGTTCTACAATGCCATAAGTAAGTCGGGTTTTCATGATTACTAAGTTTGAGTCTTTTATTTTGTATATTAAGAACATCGTATCCACAATGCAACAAATATATGTTGCTAGTAATAGAAAGAACTAGATGACCATCATTAGGTTCAAATCTAAAACCAAAGGGTAAGTCTAACATACAAGTTCCCACACGTTCAGCAGCAACTCTTGCTCCGTTTCTACGTGTAAGACGACTTCACCCGCCCTAACTGTCCTATAACACATGAGTCCTTTCACATTAGTGCAAATGTGAGAGCCACACCCGGTATCCAATACCGAGCAGTTAGCGTTATTAGTGGACATGTTTATCTTAATAACAAACATACATGTTCTAGTGCTAGAAGCACCTAGTGTCTTTCTTTTAGCAACTAGAACCTTATAGTTCTTCTTCTAGTGTCCTCTTCTACCTATAACAGAGGCACACATCCTTGTTTATTCGCTCATTCTTTTGAACACCATCTTAGTGATAGTGAATTAAAAAGTTTTGAGCACGTTGTGAAGTTTAGGCATGGTTGCATCCGTCTTATTCATATTGTAGTTCACAATGAAGCTAAAATATGAATCTGGGAGTGACTGGAGGATAGCATAAATGAAAATGTTGATCTTTTAGCTCAAAGCCTAAATTACCAAGTTTTTCAATTAGGTCTATCATCTTAAGCACATGAGGTAAAATCTTCTCTCCTTTAGCTAACCGGCATTTGATTAGATCTCTCATCACTTCATAAATCTCATAACGAGGTTCAGAATCAAAGAGATCCTTCAGATGCTTGAGCACTAAGAAGGGACCCATTTTTCTCATGTTGCCTATGTACATCGGGAGTCATGTCGAGCAACATCACGTACTGAGTCTGGGAAGCATCCTCTTGATGCTTCTTCTGAGGTGCTACGTCAAACGTGGCTGCCTCAGAGTACCAGCTTTAAGGGTAACCGGGATAGGGGCATGTCCAACACGTACTCAATCTTTTCTTGCCTTAGCACCAAACACATGTTACAGTACCAGCTTTTCTTTTCTTGCTTTAAGAGTATCATTTTCTTGCCTCAATCTTTTCTTGCCTTAGCACCAAACACATGTTACTCAATCTAGTCAATTTGTTTATTTCCAAAACAAATCTCAATAACAGTTATACATTTCAACTAACCAAGAGAAATAAAATAAAACGGGAATTAAAACACATAATTCCTATGATCAATACTCAGCAATCAAAATAAACATTGCCTTTCTTTTGTGTTTATTTTGTCTCCATTATTTTCACATACTTAACGACCTCATAAAAAAAAAGTACGAATTTATATCTAATATAAATCATAATGGTCTAGGATCCACATTACTACTATTATAATCCCAGTGAGGGCTGAATATCACAATAGCATAACTGGTGGGTCTCTAAATCAATTGTAAACTGCAACTCCTAGTTTGTCGAACCTAGTTCGACTGATGTCCCTTACCCTTTGTCCCCGCGAGGGTGAGTTAAACAAAGTTAAGTTGGTTTACAACCATCAAGCGGCGACATTACATGTCCATATAAAAGTTCCGTTAGATGTAGATCCGAGCAAAAGACGAGGGCCTTAAATACTCATTGGAAAGAAATCTCCGGTTTTCTTTTAATTTTGATGGAAGACATCTTATCAAATCAATGAGAAAACCATATTTTAGTGAGAAACATTTTTAAGGCGGGGTATTAATTGCTTAATCAAGATCCAAGATGTTAATCTATATCACATTTGAGTAATTATTGGGCGCCGCCTACCCAAACATGATTTTATACGGACTAACAAATATTGGGCGCCGTCTACCCAAACATTTAATACGGTCCGACAAGTATTGGGCGCCGCCTACCCAAACAATTATAATGTGGACTATAAATGCGTTAACAAATTAAATTGAATTTGAATGAATAAGTCAACTAAGTGGGATTTGATAACCTTTGAAAACATTTGAATTTTAAATCCAATTTTAAATTCAATTTTCCATTATTTTAAAAATATTAATAATTAATCCAATTAATTATAAATAAAAGTCTAACTTTTATTACCATTCCTTTTAAATTTAATCCAATTAAATTTAAGGCAGATTGGTTTTTATTAATTTGAATTAATTTTTAATTAAGTTTTGTCCAACTAATAAACATATTATTAAAACCCAAATTTTATTAATTCTAACAAATTAAATCCAATTTAATTTTAATTAATAAATATGGGGGCTCATGTGCAATTTCCAAAATTGCACGGGAGGGCCTGTCTCAAATCAAATTTGCAAACAACCCTCCTCGCATCACCGCCCAACCAAACAGGATCCAATCCGTAAACCAACATCACCCGACCCAATTTCCAAACCAAGTTTTCAGTTCATCGAACATCATTCAACAGAATCAATCGAAAACCATGAACAATCGAAGAACAGTCCAGAAAAGAATTGGACATAGCGGTGAACGCAACACATCAGAAGACTGAAAATGAAGCGGCGAAAACGAATCGCCGCCGCGTGAATGCGACGCGACCCGCGTCGCTCCCCAACTTTTCAGAAAACGTCTATCACGTTCGTGCATTGCATCGTTCAAATCGACTCAGCACAGCGGCGCATGAAGGAAACCCCCACCGCAATACACTAGCGCGGGTTATTACGCTCCACCGCTTGAAGCGGCTTGGTGAATCGCCGCCGTGATACGGCCCATGCGATGAATCACTCTTACCGATGGTTCAGCGGTCGAACAACTCAGCCGTCGCTACAACTCTTCGATGCGAATCAATTTCACCGAAGACGATGACGTGAATCGCTGTCGCTCGCGAACCAGAGACGCTCCTCGGAGTCGCACTCGAGCAGTAGATCAAAAAATGCAGCGCCATGGTCACCGGCCTGAGAGTCCTCGCGAAGCGTCGCGAGATGCGGTGGTGAACCGCCGTCTCGAGCGACGTCGCGCAGGTCTCCTCCTCCAGCGAAGCGGCGCGCGGCGATGATGGTGATTAAGGTTTCAAAAACCTAATTTGAGAGCCAGCGAGGAAGACGAAACCAAAGGGGCAAAAAATAATGTATGAGCAATTAACAATTAAAACAACCAAACCCATTATCACAGCCCCACGTCAACAACATATTTGGTGCGGTCATTAACAAAATTGACCGTACTGATTAATTTATAAAAAATATTTTATAAATCAATTAATTCATGCAATTAATCAAGAGCATGGAGCTCTGATACCACTGGAATTTGGAGGCACGTAAACATGTAATACATGTGCATCGAAAATAAACAGTTCACTAACAACGAACAATTATTTGCATAATTAAATACGAGTAAACGCAAACGGAATTCTTACAGTAATTCGTATACAATTTTCTCTACTATGGTATCCATGTAATCCCCAATTACGGACTTGCACAGATTTGCCAGTGTTGAATCCCGAGATGAATTTGCTAGGAAAATTCTAACTCTAGATCTTATGGAGAAAATATGAAGTGATACTCTTTGTGAATTCCTAAGAGCCTGAATATATAGGGAGACTTAGCTTATTTCCCAATCTAGCCCAATTATGCAAATAAAATCCCTAATCTTGAATTAAATTAATTCCTTTTAATTTAATTCCCTAAATATAAATCTCTACTGATTTAAATGTCTTATATGAAAATCTCTACGATTTATTTCAATATACATTAAATCCTACAATTATATTCCAAATATAATTATTGGGAATTCTTATTTAATTAAATCCAATTTAATTAAATATTAATAATAATTAATTCCAAATTAATCTATTATTAATTACTTCTCCATAAATTAAATATTAAATCCAATTTAACATTTAATCAACTAACTATAATCCGTAAAAGGGAACTACTTATTGTATGACCCATAGGCCCTCATATATCGAGCGATTAGTCAAACTAACGGTCTTAATTGAACCTTAGACAATAAATCAGACATTCTCAATATAAGAGGTACGTTGCGAGAAAAGTGCAACTACCTGTAACTGAAACATGGGTTATTACGATTTCCTCCTTTCATTCGCGAATAATCGATTAAGTCTTGAACATAATGAAGTGTTTATTCAAATAACTTAATAAATTTATCTCTAATCACTAATTGATCATGTATGTCAAACTTAGCCACAAAGTCTAAGTTGACGTGCATCGGCCGATGACTTAGATCCAATTATGATGAGAAGATGAGTATTCTCTCTTAATCCACATTGAGGAATGAATCATATTCTTGGCTTAACTACCACGACATGTACTTCGTGATGAACCCAATCCAAGCCATATCTACCCATAGACGGGTGCAAGCGTCGGTCATGGTCAAAGTTCATCACTCCACACATGTCGTGCGTATTGTCCTCAAGTCAAAGGAGTATCGCATCGCTCCCACTAACCGAGACACCGTAGACACATATAGTGGAAAATACATCAAACGGTTTCTCGGATGGGTATACCAATACCCTCTAAGGTATTTGTGCATCCATCATGAGATACCTAGTATCTCGTAGTAAGTGAGATCTTATTACACTCTCTAAGAGTATGATGCAGATCGCACACCAATCTCCATTGCATCATCAATATCCCATTCTTGATGATCCTTGATTGGGGCTATTTGAGAATCATGCTTAAGTCATCTGAGTTCTCACAACCTCAATAACAACAATGACTCATGGGAACACTTGCATTAATAAATGCAAACAATCAAACATAATATTTAAACAAGTGTATTGTCATACATTAATATTAAATATTAAATCAAACTGAACATCATCGAGTATTATGTCCTTATAATAGATCATCGACATATATGAAACATATTTTTAGTGCAGGAATATCAAGTAGCCAACGAGCTGAAAGTGCTCATGCTTTTTTCAAAAGGCATGTTTTCATAACTCATTAATTGATTTTGTTACTTGGTTAAATAGTGCTCTTAGGAATCAACGACATAATGAGTTATCAGCTGATCATGTTGACATTAATGAGCGACCGAAATGTAAGTCATTGTGACCAATAGAAGGCAAATGGTCAATTTGTACACAAAGAGGAACTTTTTGTCTTTCCAAAAAGAAATTGATGAAATTAATGCGTATATTATTCATTTTGAGACTAGCTGCAAAGAGAATGAGATTTACTTTGTTAGAAGGGCTGACAAAGCTGATGGAAGTAGACATCAAATTCTTCTATACAACAAGAAATTGGAGCACATTTCATGCAGTTGTAAAATGTTTGAGTTCGAAGGAATACCATGCAGACACATGTTGATATATTTTGAGTCAAAAAAATCTTTGAATTACCTGATAAGTACATCATGCATAGGTGGACAAAGAATGCAAAGGTTTGAGTGGTAATTGACAAAAGTGATACATGTATCAATGAAATTGAAGATGTTTCATTGATGACAGGTCACGGAAAATTGTCTCATGTAGCTACGTTATTGGTGGATGATGCATCCTTAACTGATTTTGGCACTAATCTTACATTGAAAGTGCTTGAAGACTTGTACACCAAAGTAAAAGAAATCAATATCGGTCGAGAAGTGAACCCACGCCTTTCAGATGCAAAAATTGATGAAGAACATCAAATTATTATTATTGACCCCTTAAAAGTGAGGGCAAAGGGAAGTGGAAAAGATTGCAATCATCAAAAGAACACAATATTTCCAATAAAAGACTGTGTAGAGAATGTGGACTTCTCGGCCAATCTCATGAAGTCATGATAAGCGCAATTGTCCTAAATTATTGGAGAGATATACATCAATATTTTATATTTTAATCCGTTTTAATTTTTTTTAGTTGCAACAACAATAACAATGCAATATTTCTTTGTACTTTGTGTGTAGATCCATAGATGATCATCAAAGTAACTCTGATGATTTTGATGAGGATACAGATGATTAAGCCATTCATTGCAGCCATGTAGTATGTTTTATAGTGATATTTTCACTATAATCATTTTTTATACTAAATTAATTGTTAATTGATTTTAACATGTTTTAATATTGTTGAAGGATCAAGGAGTATTCCAGATTCAATTCTTGTTTGATGTCATAGCATTTTTACTTTTATTTTTCCTTTATGTTGTGCAGGGGTAGGTATTTGTCGGTGACGAAGGCGTGGACCCGACCCACGTTGACGAGAAGGCTGGGCAGCATGCCCAGGATTGGCCAATTGGTGGGTGTTAAGTTTTTCTCTCTTCTTGAATGGAGGAGTATCTTGCAGCATGCAACAATTATGGAAAGAATGATGAACAATATGCCTGTGTACATAGCTTCTTTAGATAATGATTTGTAGGATGTTAATTTCTTGGAATCAGAATTTGGTTTTGTATTGATGATGCGGCTTATAATTAGATTTGCATTGAATTAGCAGCAAATTGTGCTTTGAGATTATAAAGAAATGTTCTACATGAGAAGTGGGACTTATCTTTTGTTGATATATATAGTTTCAGACCATTTGATAGTGATCACTGTTTGTGTGTTTGAATTATTACTATTGTTATCAGGCGATTAAATTTTTATTAGTCCAGTAATTTTGTTTCGTTTTGAAATTTGTCTCGATTATTTCGACTTTTTAAGTTCTATAAGTTTTCAATTTTTTGGGTTTCTTGTCAAATCATTTGGTGGAATGATTCCAATTTTTTCTATAATGTACTTTTAATTACCTGCTACACTTTTTTTCTTCTAGCCATGTTGATTCTTTTTTTTTCTTCTATTTATGGGATTTTTTGGGTTTCTAAGTTGAGATTTTTTGTAACACAAATAAATACTTATATACTTCACGTTACAAGTCCACCATACACTAACTTTATGTGTGTATGACTCAACGAGAGGCACATCAGATAACTCATAAACTATTTCATACTTTTTAATGCTTCATTCAGATACACACTAAACCAACAAATGATTGACGCCTAAAACTCCCAAGTAAATATATAGCACGAATTGTTGAAGACCTTTGTGATCCTCTTTAATCACTGTATCAATAGAAACTAAAGGTTTTATATTGTCTTCTTCACAATTATTTACTCTTGTCCACTCTGTTTGTTGCTCAAGAAAGCTCTTTCATATTTCTGCAATTTTTCTCTTTCTTCCTGAAATTTTATGCGTTAAACCTAAGCTAAACAAAAATACCCATCTTTTTTACCAAATCCTACCATAATAAATTTTATAAATCAAAGAAACGTGTTGTGTGTGAAATCTCAAGCCCACACTAAGTGTTCAATTCCATGAAATATAAAAATTTCAATCAATACTTATATTCCTATTTAAGAAAAAAAAAGGTTCAGTTCCACAGTAATAGACTTTCCTGGACTAGGTAGTTGAAAAACCTGGTCCCCCCAAAAAAAAAAAAAATCACGATTTTCCAAAACTATAGGCTTGTGATGAGTTTGGCAATATAGCTCGAAGAAACAGAGCTTGTATTTATCAATAAAAAATATTATTACTAAAGATGATTTATTCTGAGGGATTAACGCGTCGGTGGAGGCTCGATTCGGAGAGACGTATTTTATTTTGAGAACATTTCATATTTCTTGAAAATTCTATATCATGGGCCGAAAATTGTGGGATTTGGTGTATATATCAGTAGTGATATAGAACCCACTATATAGTTTTTTATGGAACCAGAATAGTGATTTGGCGTGCCACCTCATCACCCTTACCATTGACTTAGCTCAAATGCATAATAAAAAATCTGATTTAATATATACACCAAATCCCACAATTTTCGGTCCATGATATAGATTTTCCAAGAAATATGAAACGTGTTCTTGCGCAACAAAAAGATTTACCCGGGAAAATCATAGTTATCTATCGTAAGCTTCATCGTCTCTCAAACGCTAACTTTTAATTGTGAAATCGTTCTGAAGAGAACTAGCCTAGTTTGCATGATGAAGAGAGATATGGAAAGGTGTATAAAAGGAAAGGAGGAGATGTTGGGGAATTGATTGCACGGATCTATTCGGGATGAATATTTAAATACAAATTTAATTCTAACAATTATTACTAGCATGAATTAAACCTATATTAGTTCAAATAATAATTCAACAACAAATCATGCATACAAATTCGTCACATAAATCCTACGCATGCAGAATTGCTAGGAGTTTACGTGAACTAACCTCTCGGAGTGACAACCGTGGAGAAGATGGATCCCGTTCACACGAACACACAAAAAACCTTCTCAAGTATTCCCTCGTCCTTGTAGAAAAAATAAAATTATGTTGCACCACCTTTGTGGATTTCTAATTTTTTCCAACACATGGAATTGCATTGGGGATGAAAAAACCATCCCCTATTTATAATACTAGGGGTGGCCGATTTTTGCCCTAGGAATAAGATGGGAAAATCTTTTTCTTGATCTACAAGAAATCTTGAATATATCCAATATATTCTTTTCTCCATAATTAAAATATTCCAAAAAAATCACACCTTCTTATATTAAGGGGTTTTCGAAAATTACCTATTAAATAGAGAAGAAATAGGATCTTTGACCCATCTTGAATTTATGGGATAATCTTGTATTTCAAGAATACATATTCCATAAAATCTTTTCAAGAAAATCAAGAAAATCTTTTCTCTTTCCTTCTTTAATATTTTCGAAAAAAATTGGAAAATAAGAAACAATAATTTATTTTATTTTAAACACATTTTTTAGTTATTGGACTTTATTTTTGGGCTACTTGAGGGGCCTTTAGGAGAATTAAGATTGGACCTTCCAATGGATCTTGAATTTCCAATATTGAGTCACAATATTATCCAAGCCCATAAATATTAATTAATCTCACTACATAATTAATATTGCACTATCCATCTTAACTCATATTACTGTTAATATGGCTCCCGGTTATTATTTCCCGCGTTTAAGATTATTCAGTTCATTAATTAATTTAGGCCACTGAAATAGCTTCATATTAATTAACATCTTTTTTCTTGGTCAAGAAACGGCTCAACATTATTATCCATATCGAAAACTAATTCCATTTGCAAGATTTGGTATGATAAATCTTCTGAGCCTCCCCAGAACGACTTGGGTAGATCCGCATAACTCATCATTGATTTGACCATTTCTAAAAGAGTTCGGTTTCTTCGTGCTGCAACCCCATTTTGTTGAGGGGTTTCGGGTGCAGTCAACTAGGATACAATTCCTTCGTCTAACAAGTAGTTTCAAAATTCATCACTGAGGTATTCGCCTCCATGATCGGATCATACAAACTTAATACTCCTTTCCCTATGATTCTCTGCTTGCACCTTAAATTCTTTGAATTTATCAAAGGTCTCAGATTTATGCTTCATAAGGAAAATGTACCCATATCTTGAGTAATCATCGATAAAAGTAATGAAATACTCATAATCTCCCCTAGCTTTGTTGACATTCGACCACATACGTCAGTGTTAACGATCTCTAACACTTCTTTGGCTCTATTCCACTTGGCTCCAAATGCCCCCTTGGTCATTTTACCTCCAAACATAACGCAAGTTGGATATGATTCAACTTGGAGTGACTCCAATGAACCATCTCTCACCAACCTTTGAATCATATTTGGATTAATATGACCTCACCATAGAAGTGTTTTGTTCACTTCTGTTGAACGTTTCCTTTTATTTTTGAAATAGTCGATGTTATAGGATGCTTTTTGCGAGTGGTGTGCACAATTAATAGTATAGAGATTTTTCAACAATGTTCCATGATAGATAAACTCATTGTTTTGAGCAATGGTAACAACTTTATTAAAAGTAACCATATATCCGTCATAAAAGGGTTTAGAAACTTGGAATGTAAAGAACATCTCTTAAAACTAAAATTATATCACTAAAATATAGGTGCACTTCTCCTACTGCTTCAACCACTACTCACGTAGTACTGCAATAACCGCTAATCACGAAGCATTGCAGTAACTACTTCATAGAATTGCAATAACCGCTACTCAAGTAGCATTGCAATAATCGTTACTTTCGTAGCATTGCAATAACTGCTACTCTCGTAATATTGCCCATGGTGATGATGGTCTCACTCCCACTAAATTGCCGGATTATTTAGAATCCTTGAATCATTGAAACAAACATGATTAATGGATCTTGTATCCACTACCCACGAATGTGAGCATACACCACTAAACAAGTTTCAACAACTAGTGTTTGAGAATTACCTTTCTTTAGGCTTGGGACAGACTGACCTCCGATGTCTTCTCAGACAGCAATTAAGCATTCTCGTTTGTCGGTCTTCTTCTTGACACCTCTTAATGCCATTTTCTATGAGAATAAATCTTGTATGGCTATCTGACTCGCTTTACGATTCTGGTGAGTGAAGAATTCGTTAAGATCTATCATAATAGCTGCAATGGTTTCCAAGTTCTGGTGTCGTGTTGCAACACATCTGACGGTTGAAGTCAAGACGATACACTTAGCCATTTTATTGGATCTCAACCATTACTTATGATATTACTTATTTTCCTCACAATCATAGTCTCAGCAAGTCTAGATTCGTCAAGGACGGACTTATGCGAATTGCATGGTCAAGACAATAAATAATTTCGAGTCTATATAGTTTCCTAATTGCTACTTTATTAACTCTAAGTAATCAAAGTGGGTTAAAAGGTAACGTCATGCTGAACTGAAATTAAACACATCTTATGTTAATATCCGGATTAACACAAGAAAAATCACATATTTCGATCACATGAATCATATTAAAATCTCAAAAAAATATGAACATGCATCAACCAACATCTCAAAACAGTTTAAATAAGTCACGTGGGGTGGGTCATTGTTTAAACACATTTAAGCAGATTACAAACAAGAACAGTTACAAATATTTAATTCAAAATTAATAGTTGGCTCTCACTTGACCAATATAAAATTGACAGGGACTTCGGGGAAGTATATGCATATCAATTTCATACCTAAGTAATAACTATGATTAAATACATAATTACTATTTTGTTTTGAATGAGCCTCGCGGGGAGGGTCATCGTTGCCACTAATAATGATTCACAATCATCATTCGGAATTTATTCATATGAAAGCTATCTTTTGGCAGTCCCGTGGGGGGAATTTCTCCAAAAGAATTCACAAATAAATAAATCATGGAGGTCAAAATTAACTCAATTTTATTGTCCGGAATAAAATTGTCAAATAATTATTTAAGCATAGTTAGTAATTTTCAAAAGCGAGATTTTTAACAAACGATATCTCATGCATCGCATATTCAAACAAATTAAATAAGCATGAAACATATAATTAAACCGCAACAAATTGCGCAAATATATCCAATTATCATGGTTAATTTTTCTCATGTCTTGATCTTAAGAAATCGTCTTCATAGCCTTCATCGTTCATCTCGAAAGGGCTCCCACTCAACCGCAACAAATTCTTTAAAATATCCTCCATCAAGGTTCGAGACGACGTCCAGCAACGAGTATCTCACGGCCCGGAATGCGTATCCCACGTCCGAATTGGCCATCCCACGCTCTTCGCCCAGCGGCACTCGGCAGCGAACGCGTCGCCCGGACAGATCCGCACGTGCCCACCATCGCTATTGTCTGCGAGCTCGAACGCCGCCTACTGCTTCCGCCCGCTCGCGTGCCCGCTCGCGCCTATGTGCGCCCCTATGGGCGGGTCCGCCCGATGCCAAATTCCGCCAGCGTGCGCCTACGCGAGTCCAGCCCTGCCCGTCCGCGACCGCCTAGTGCAGCGCGCGGTCGCTAGGACTTCACCCTAGCCTGCGTGCGTGCTTTGGCTTGCGTACGTCCAGGCATTTGGTCGTCCATCTTTAATTCTCCGTCTCTGTCTTCGTTCTCGATCCAGTTACAATTTATTTCCAAAAAATAAATAAACCTAGATCTAGACTAGTCTATTACATTGATCAAATCAAACAAATTCTAATCTACTCATGGATTTTCTCACGAGGCAAAACGAATTCGAACTAATCGAATTAAAAAACTAGAATTATATGCATGCATAATTAAACATTCATCAAATACCATGACAATTGGATACCTGCAAAAAAGATCTAGCAATTCTACTATCCAATTTCAAATTTAATAAAAAAGAATTAAATTAAAATTCAAAATTTCAGAGCCCGAAACCGAGGCTCTGATACCAGTTGTTGGGGAATTAATTGTCAGGATCTATTCGAGATGAATATATAAATACAAATTTAATTCTAACAATTATTACTAGCATTATTTAATCCTATATTAATTCAAATAATAATTCAACAACAAATCATGCAAATAAACAAGCCACATAAATCCTACGCATGCGGAATTGCTAGGAGTTTACGTGAAGTAACCTCTTAGAGTGACAACCGTCGAGAAGATGAGTACTCGTTCATACGAACAAACCCAAAGTGTCTTCTCAAGTATTCCCACGTCCTTGTTCAATAATCCGGTGGTAGGATGCTCACGAACAATTAACAGAAGGGAAAAATAAAATTATGTTGCACCATCTTTGTGGATTTCTAATTTTTCCAACACATGGAATTGCATTGGGGATGAAAAAAAATCATCCCCTATTTATAATTATAGAGGGGTTGAAATTTTAGGGTTTGATGCCCAATGGGAAATTTCTTTTTCTTCTCCAAGATACAATCTTGAATATATCCAATATATTTTATTTTCCATAATCAAATCCCAACAAAAATTTCCCCTTATAATTATAGGGTAATTTTCGAAAATTGCAGTAATGGGAAGAAATAAGATCTTTGACTTTTCTTGAATTTATGGGATAATCTTGTACTCGAGGAATACTTATTCCATAAAATCTTTCCAAGAAAATCAAGAATTTATCCTCCTTAGGTCCTATTCAGCGCATCATAATGCACTAGTGTAATCTTTTGGTCAAGACAAACCAATTTGAGCCTTACACTTCAATCTTTCACGATGGATTGTTCATTTTCATCTAGGTTGTTAATTTTGTACTTAGTTACAAGGAACTGTTAATTCGACCTTATGTGATCTGGTATCACTAAATTAACTATAATGTAACACATACTATTTATTTAACAGATATGCAGTAAATATATATAACATTCAATCATATTTAATGCAACAGTGACAAATAATTTATTTCAGCAAGTAAATAAGAAATTCAGTTTAGTTATACAAAGTAAACGCATACTTTCACGTATAACTCCAACAGATTGCTCATTTTCATCTAGGTTGTGAATTTGTACTTATTTACAAGGATCTTTAATTTGATTTTCTGTGATTTGGTATCACCACATTAACTACAATGTAACTCGTACTAATATTGAACGGTTTGCAATATTTAAAGTAACAGTGATAAAATGATTTATTTTCAGTAAATAAGCGCAAAATTCAGTTTGTTATACAAAGTAAAAGCATACTTTCACGTATAACTCCAACACTTTATACATGCATGAGACAGAGCTCCACTTTGACAATTGAATCATGTTTCCCTATAAAATATGATTATACTGGATTACATAACTTTATGGACCGTATAATATAGTAAATTAAACTTGTCTTATATGTGAAATTGCCTCTTATAACTTTTAAACAATTCTATCAAGTTGATTAATTAATGTGTGTATATATATATTTGTCGTATATGCTTAATGCAAAAAACATTGCACAACATATATGTTAAACTATTGGAGAGAGGTTTTTAATATTGTTATGCATTATTTTATTAATCATAATTTATTTACTAAATAATATGATCCTGTTATTAAAATAATAAATATTATGTATAATTTTCAATATATTATTGTGACGGATACCAAAAGAATTATTTTTTTTTTTTTTTTTGATCAGGGGATTCCTAGGGTGTTAATATCACAAAAATCTATTAATTTTATTCTACATACATTATCAACATTATTAAATGTTGAATAATTCAAATCCTATGTTGCATAGGTGTGGGTTCAGGGGTGCAGGTGCGATAAGATATGGGTACGGGGATACGAATTTTCAAAAAAATTAGGGTGCGATATGGCTACGTCTGTTTATTTATATTTTATTATATATAACACTTATAAGATATATTAAAATTTTAAAATTCGCATATCAAATGTATGTAATTCACATAAAACTTAAGTATTTTCAATAATTTAATGTAATTAAGTAACAAACATTAATTCAAATAACACCAGTTCAATACATAAGTTATATTAAGGAATTCAATTAAAAAAAACAAGTGATATATTTTCAATTTAAATTATATTGCATAATAATGTTCAATTCAAATAATATATTTAGTACTTAATAAAATGACCATATAGATTTTAGTCTTAAAAAATTACAAAAATAAACAAAAAAAATTATATTTTCTAAAAAAATAAGCACTCACGCACCATTCCCGCACAGGATACGCGTATCCAGCGTATCGGCGCGTATCCTAATTTTTTTTTTAAATTACTCACGGATTCGCCACGTGGCGTGCCCGGTGCGAATCCCACGCGAATCGCACCCACACCCTCGGAGTATCCGATACTGCACCGTGGTTTTTTTATAAGAATTTGTGCATCATAGTTCAAATCTAATATATAATGTGATATATATATATATATATATATATGATCATGATATGTATTGTTATAATATATTTATACAATCAATCTGCAAAATTATAGGATAAAAAATAATCACCCATTAAAATAAATCAGTAATTGATGTTATTCAAATATAAAATTTATATAGTGGATAAAATTTTTAGATTTTTAAAATTTTGCAGATTGTCAAAATGATTAATGATACAATTAAAAAAATCATTATAAAAATTTGCAATTTAGTTAAAAAAAATTACTGACAATAAATCGGTGGAACATCGAAGAATGTAGTAGACCAAGTCAATATTCTCATTACACAAGTTTTAATTATATTTATTTTAATTAAAAATATATCCATATTATATTTTGGAAAGGATATATATATGTATAATAATTAATTTTTAAACAATATTTTTTTTATTTAAACAATACATTATATTTTATTTACCAATAACGTGTGTCCTTTTTATTATTCCTAATATAGTTACATTAATCAATATGCATTTAATCTTGAATTTATGTAGAATTAAGGATTATTGATGAATAATCAAGAATGATTATCTTATAAAGATTGATAATATGTTGCGGACTATTGACCAAGTCTCTGGAGGACTTTGAGTGTATGACAACAATTGACTTCAATCCTAAATTTTCATCTCGAAATAGATTTTTAATGATGGAGTTCGCATGCTACAAATTAGAAATTAATATTTAGTATGAGTATTTGATAAATAGACTTAGTGATGAACAACACGATGTTTATGAACAAATACAAAAGTTCATTCATTCTGGTAGAGGTGGGGTACGTAATATTTGTGCTTGGATACAGTGGAACTGAACAAATATGTATATGGAAGACGATGTCTGTAGGTTTGAGGTTTAATGACAAGATTGTCACTAATGTAGCATTCATGGTATAACTTGACTTCTCTACTCATTCTAAGTTTGCCATTCCTATTAATGCTACCGAAGATTCTACTTGCAATGTTAATCAGGATAGTCATTTTGCAAGTTTTTGATTAAGACTGATCTCATATATAGGATGAAACTTTGATGGTAAATAAATATTGTATTAAAGCTCTTGATATAATTTATAAGGATATTATGCAACTGACTGGTCTGTTGTCTTCTGATTGTCTTTTGATGGTAAGAATATAATATTTGGAGACGATTTCTGACAGATGTTGTCGGTTATTCCAAAAGGAACAATGCATGATATTGAACACGCTATAATAAGTTCATCTCTTTTGTGGAATGATTGTACCATACCGAAACTTACAAGAAATATGTAGTTGCAAAATTTGGAATTGGATGATGGTTTACACAAAATTGAAAGTTTTTTCTGATTGGATCACATCTATTAGAGACAAAAGTGTAGGATCACAAATTGAGTATGATTTTGATGTACAAATTTTGGATGATACATTTTCTAGAGGTGTGATGATCTGATCGGTCATATTGATGATAATATTTATTCTGATTTTAAGAACAAGATGGACGATCACTATTATTTGCAGAACTGAGCATTTCGTGCTCCTATGTCGGATGTTGTTAGGTCCATAAACGATCACATGGTTCAATTGAATGGAAATGAACCACGTACTTATTTGAGCGTTAATATTCCTTTCCATGTTGATTCAAATGTTGACCGTCTTTCTATTATGCACACTCCTGATCAATTCTTAAATAGTTGAAGTGTTCGGGTTTTCTTGATTATGAACTAAATTTTAAAATTGGAACATCGATAATGTTATTTAGGTTGAATTGTCGTAGTCTAGAGAAAAATGATATATTTTTATTAATTTTAGATACGAAAATCAGTTTAACTAATCATCATTCATCAATGTTTTATTAAATTAAATAATTTAGTGATCAAGTTTGGTTACATATATTACTACTAATGAAAATTCCTCTCAATGAAATTTGTATATAGTAATTGAATAAATTATTACAAATATAGTGCACATTCTTAATTATATATATATATATATTTAATTAATAAAAGGAAATTAATTGCCTCATTATTACTTGCTTATTTTGAGGGAAATTTTTTTTTCTCCGCCTATTTAAAGATAAGTTTTACACTCCATTTTTCAATCTCTGTTTCATTTTATTTTTTGTGTATTAAGAATCAGATTATTTTTACTCTTAATTTTAGGACAATTCTTAGTTAATTTTTTTTATTAGTCAATTAGATCTGAAGTTAGGAATTTTATCTATTTTATATGATATTAATGAGATTGGAACCGAGGGTGTACCTATTTTCAAGCAAATTATTTATCTCAACGACATTTCAATCTCAACGACATTGACAATGTGCATGTTGCATATGGTGAACTATGTGGATCCTCTGAAGAAGTTGAAGGAAATCAAAAACTTGAAGGAAATTTGTAATATTAGGGTTTCAGATTTTAATTTTTATTAGTTTTGTAGGTCCCGGTGAAAACGAGTCTTACACGTGTATGGGGAATACGTGTTCGATGATTTTTAAACTTTTTTTCATCGAGGTCGGACTTGGGTCGATAAACACGGAGGTTAGGTTCGAGAAGCCTTTGGAGATCACTCTGAGTCAAAGTCTCTCGAGGCGGTGATCGTTCTGTTTTAATTTGCTTTTGAAACCTCTCGATAATCCCAACCGGAGTCTGAGTGTCGAGAGATCTGAGTTGCTTGGATCGGATAACTAACTTATTGAATCCTCGGAAGAGTTGAGTTCGGTAAAACTATCTGTTTCTAGCTACTTCGATCGTCGGAATGGTTGGCCCTTAGTTTATACTCGTTTTAAGCTTTCTTTGAAAACCTTTCCCTATATGAAATAGTGATTAGGTCAAGGTGTTGATTGATTTATGCAACTTCGATTGGATTGATTCCAAGCTGAATATCGATTGAAAAGTATGCTTTCAAAAACAAGTTGATGCAAGCGATTAACGGATAAGGAAAGCAATAAGAACACAATGATTATAGTGGTTGGAGACTCAAGCTCCTACATCCACTCTCCACGACTCTTGAGGAGAAATTCACTATCAACGAGCTTTTCGACTACCTCGTAGTTTACTTACTCAACTTCGACCTCGAAGTTTTTTCGACTACTCCGTAGTTTACTTACTCAACCCGACCTTGAGTTTTTTCGACTACCTCGTAGTTTACTAACTCAATCACACACAAGCTTTCGGACTACCTCAGAGCTTACTAACTTCTCCTCTAGAGTTTTCTTACTACTCCACGTAGTTTACTAACTCTTTACAACTCTACTCACCAACAAACACACTCCAACTACCTTCTCAAGGGTTTGGGGTTTCTTGGTTGGTTTTCAACTAGGATGAGATATCCTTTACAATGAAGCACAATGCAAAGGGTTAGGATATCTCGACTAAGCTAAGTTTTTGGATAAATCTTATCAAGCTAGGCTTAGTAAAGTGAGCTCTCTTCAATATAGAAGCACTTGGGAAATTCAAGGTATTTGAGTGCTTTAACTTTTTGCAAGAATAAGTTTGAGCTCTTGAGTTGCATTATAAATTTCCGTAACCTTACAATGTAGAGGGTCACCAAGATTTATAGGCATACACCAAGGTTACTCTTGAAAACTATCCGTTGGAGAGATAACCCGTGAGTTCCTCTTATGGTGTGTGAAAGCGGCTATATTTAGGGTTTGAAAACTCCTAACACGTTTTTAGGCAATAGCCTTTCATGTAACCCGGTCTTTAATTTTTTGCGGTGTGGAACTTTTCGTACATACATCGACATCTTTTTAGTCTTGACATTGTCCTTTACCGGTGTTAGTATGGTGCAGTGTCGTCTTCTTCTTTTTTTGACTTTTGTCTCGGTAAAAGGTAGACACCTTCATTTCAGCGGCTCTTTTGGTTACAAACTACGAGTTTGATATAACCTTAACAACACTTCCGACTTAGTTCCTTTTATGCGCATTTGAATGTCTTGGCAATATCTAACTTTCTAAGGCATCGCGTTTTTCTCGATATTGCATCAGCCGGATAGATATATTCGGTGCCTCGGAACATTCAGTTTATCTTGAGCATTAAGGATACATTCGGTATATTGCGAGTCTTGAGAATGAATTCTTGTCTTGCTCGGTTTTAATGATCTTATAAGATACTGGAATGATTGTCTTGAGAAATTTTTGCGTCTTGAGTCTTCGAGTCTTCGATTGGTCTTCGAGACTTGAGTCTTTTGGAGTCTTGATTCATCTTGGTGATATCTTGAGTCTTCGTCTTTGAGTCTTGAGTTCTCGGTTTTATCTTGAGTCTTGAGACTTCTTAAATGATTTCATCTAAATTTTAAAAAAACCCGGTATCTTGATACAAAAATCAGAAACATCTTGAAGTTCTTGAGCCTTCTAACCTATCTGAACTATATCTCGACTATACATTTTGCGAGATATCATCTTTCCATAACACTCTAAAACCTAATTCGAATCGACTCATCTATCAAGATTATCCCCGACCATGTCATACTACTTATTAGAGAAAAGGATTTTTTTTTTGGGATCTAATCAAAATCCTTTTTATTAAATTCATTTCCCAACAAGTTTTATTACGCAACAATCGTTCTAATTAAAATTAATGTATGGTAGAAGATCGTTTTCGGTTTACCCGGAAAGAAGGGTATGATGATGCTTCTTTATTTTAGCAAAGATTGAATTTGTGAAGCAGGAATTAAACACTTTTTAAGAATGTTACTTCTGAGAATTAGTTTGTTTTATTGCATTACTATTGTAGTTATTTTTACCGAATATCACTACTACTCCATATCAATAGATTTATTTGTACAGTCATTTATGATTATAATTGTGTAGATTTAGAAAAGAAATAACGTATCAAATACTAAACGAAATTTAAAGAAATTTACCGGAAAGAGATTTGATTACAAATTCTCAATTCACAAAATACTCGATTAAGCGTCTATTATATGGTAAATCAAATAATTCGCTTTGCTTGTGTATATGGTAGATCAAGCAATTTATAATCTAATACTAATTGATTATTGGTTGGCTTCAATCAAGCAACACACTATTTCATGTATTATTTTATAAAAATTGAATGTGGGTTAATTCTTATAAAAATAAGCTTATGATGATATTGATTATGGTGCACTATATTTTATGTAACTTGATGATTTATCAATTTTATTTAAATTATTCTAAACATAAAATTAAATATACTTTAACATATCCATACATAAAAAATCATTAATAGTTGTTATTAATTTAATTTTAAATGTTAAAGACTATTGTAATTCCATCAATCAATTGAGCATAACTAAATCTATTTTATATTAATTATCATTATGCTTTTATAAAATATTTATTAAAATTATCTAATTTAAAGATTCTATTTTTATTAATCGGCTTTTATGTACTCTTATTACATTAAAATTATAAAACTTAATATTATTAGAACATATATGTTATTTTTTTAAAATATTTTAAATTGCAGATTCATATAAATACGTTTTGATCTTATACATTTTATTTTCATATCACGATTTATTAAATCCAAGTGAATTGTTGAAGTCTTTTCTGTACAAAATAGTAAGAATGATTATTTAGGTTATGAGGACGTATAATTAGTTCACCGATTTTTTATACTATATTTCTATTTTTAAATACAAAACTTTAGTATACTGTATCTTTTGTATGTGCGTTCAATGTTTAGCTAAACTTTAGGTTACGATGAATTTGACGGATACTCTCAAATTATTAATTGTTCGTTATATTTAAATGAATATTTTTTATGAGAAATTTTTTTAATATTAATCACTACATAATTAACATCCATTGATTTAGCTCAAGTATTAAAGCTTATTTATTAATTTTTCCATAAAATTATCTTATAAATTAATCATTACCTATAATTTTGTCTAACTATTAATTGGCAATTATTGATAATTTATTACACATAATAACACAAATTAATATAAATTGTTACATATTTTTTATTTAATCACAAATTCATATAATTTTATGAAAACATCAAGTTCCAGTCATACAAACCGTCAACTTTCCTAGTAAGTCGTAAACTAATCTTTTTATTTAAATGCTTTATTGAATGATTTGTTATGTTAGACAATAATATTTTTCAAAATATTAATCACTATATAATTAACATCAATTGATTTAGCTGAAATATTAAATCTTATGTAATAACCTTTCCATGAAATTATCTTATAATTTAATCATTTTCTATAATCATGTCTAACTATTAATGGACAATTATTGATAATTTAATACACATAGTAACACAAATTAGTATAATTTTTTACATATTGTTTATTTCATTACATATTCATATAATTTTGAGAAAGCATCGAGTTTCACTTCCTACAAATTGTCTATTTTCCTGGTAAGTTGTAAACGAATATTTTTGTTATAAATTATTTTGTAGAGTTTACTTAAGTTTATTATGGATTATAGATTTTAATTCTTATTAATTATACTACGCAATATTTTTTCTAATAAAAATAATGCATTATATCTAATTGTCAAATTATATTTATTCTATAAGCTTATTTAGTGATATTTAAATATTTGGCTAAATTTATTTACTTGCTAAATGTGGTGTAAGTATTAGCTATCTATAAATATACTAATTTTATATTATTATTTTTTCACAATTCTCTTCATTTACTGGTGATCACTTTGTACACTATTTGTTTTGTTTATCACTAAGTGATCCTCTTTCAGCTAGTGGGAGTGTAATTGGAGTTGCACTGCCCGAGCAACGAACTCCAAGTAGGCTGAATGAGAACAACATAGTTCAAACTCCCGCTCAAGAGGCATCCGGAAGTGCTCAAGGAGCATCCAGAAGTGTCGCTCTTGTGGCCTCCCCGGTCAATGATGAAATCGCAGCGCCACAAAATTTTCACGATCAGAATGTGCAGCCTGAACAACCACAACTCCGTAAGTCCACTAGAGTTAGTAATCCACCCATAAGATATTATGGTTTTCTCATAGAGGAACATGATGACGTGGAAATTCCAGATAAAGACGAATCTAGAACTTACACTGAGACAGCATCAGATGTTGACTCAAAGAAGTGGCATGAAGCCATGAAATCCGAGATGGACTCGATGTACACCAATCAAGTCTGGGACTTGGTTGAGTTGCCGAAAGGGGTTAGTGTTGGAATATTGAGGCACGTAAACACGTAATACATGCGCATCAGAATTAAACAGTTCACCAACAATGAACATATGATTGCATAAACGATTACGAATAAACATAACAAGAAATCTTACAGTAATTCAAGATCAGATTTCTCAACTATGGTATCCACGTGATCCCTGTTCACAGACTTGCACAGATTTGCCAGCTTTGAATCCCGAGACGAATTTGCTAGGAAAATTCTAACTCTTGATTTATGGAGAAAATATGAACAACCGTATTATGGATTCCTAAGAGCTCATATATATAGGAGATGCCCAGCTTAAATCTTAAGCTAACCTGATGAGGAAATAAAATCCCTAATCTTTATTTGAATAAATCTCTTAGATTTATTTCCTACATATAAAATCTCTACGGATTTAATTCCCATATATGTCAAATCTCTACGATTTATTTCCATATATATTAAATCCTATAATAATATTTCATATATTATTATTGGAAATTCCTATTTAATCAAATCCAATTTAATTAAATATTAATAATAATTAATTCCAAATTAATCCATTATTAATTAATTCTTCATAAATTAAATATTAAATCCAATTTAACATTTAATCAACCAACTATAATCCGTAAAAGGGAACTACTTGTTGTGTGACCCATAGGCCCTCATATATCGAGTGATTAGTCAAACTAACAGTCTTAATTGAACCCTAGACAATAAATCAGACATTCTCAATAAATGAGGTACGTTGCGAGAAACGTGCAACTACCTGTAACTGTAACATGGGCTATTGCGATTTCCTCCTTTCATTCACAAATAATCGATTAGTCTTGAACATGATGAAGTATCTATTCAAATAACTAAATCAATTTATCTCTAATCACTAATTGATCACTCGTATCACACTTGACCACAAAGTCCAAGTTAACGTGCATTGGCCAATGACTTTGATCCAATTATGATGAGAAAATGAGTATTCTCTCTAAATCCATTTTGAGGAATGAATCTTTTTCTTGGCTCAACTACCACGCACATGCACTTCGTGATGAACCCAATCCAAGCCATATCTACCCATGGAAGGGTACAAGCGTCGGTCATGGTCAAAGTTCATCACTCCACACGTGTCGTGCGCATTGACCTCAAGTCAAAGGAGTATCACATCGCTCCCACTATCTGAGGCACCCGTAGACACATATAGTGGAACTACATCAAACGGTTTCTCGGATGGGTATACCAATACCCTCTAAGGTATTTGTGCATCCATCATGAGATACCTAATATCTCGTAGTAAGTGAGATCTTACTACACTCTCTAAGAGTATGATGCAGATCGCACACCAATCTCCATTGCATCATCAATATCCCATTCTTGATGATCCTTGATCGGGGCTATTTGAGAATCATGCTTAAGTCATCTGAGTTCTCACAACCTCAATGACAACAATGACTCATGGAAACACTTGTATGAATAAATGCAAACAATCAAACATATTATTCAAACAAGTGTATTCACATACATTAATATTAAGTGAACTGTAATATTAAATCAAACTGAATATCATCGAGTATTATGTTCTTACAATATATTGTCTCTAGGACACTAACACTAACAATTTCCCACTTGGACTAGAGTTAATCACCTACATGTATAACCCCTAGACCATCAAATGTCTAGTGTGTACATGAACACTCAGTGTTTTGATGAAATGATTTTCCAAATTAAATATGTGGGAATACATTATAATTCTATTTCTCCTATCGTTATGATCTCCTGGATCAAATGATAAGTCTAGGTACATACTCGTTTATGCTTGTTGATCTCGGTTTCTTTTCTTGCTCAATCACACCAGCGTTATCTCAATATAACTTTATTAGACAACTAGCACTCGGAACTACCCCTAGTTCTCTTAAGAACTATAAAATCCAGACAGCCTCCTTGAGGCTTCTGATACAGCAATGTACTCAATTTCGATTGTTGAATTTGCGGTCATTTTGCTTGGAACTATTCCAACTGACCGCCTCATTATTGAGAGTGAAACGTAACCTGACTGTGATTTGTAATCATCACAGTCGGATTGGAAACTTGTGTCAGCTTAACCAGTCACTACTAGTTCTGACTGTCCACTATATATAAGGAAACATTCTTTAGTTTGTCTAAGATACTTCAGAATGGTCTTGACGGCAATCCAGTGAGACTCACCCCAAATTCTGTTGGTATTTACCAGTGATGTTGATAGCGTAGGCCACGTTTGGCCTAGTGCAAGTCATGTCGTACATGATTGACCAAATTGCATATGCATATGTGACATCTTTCATGTGCTTGATATCAGCTTCAACAAAAGGACAATCCTTCTCTGTTAGATTTATCCCATGATTTGCCGATAGAGATCCTCTCTTAGAGTTCTCCATCGCAAAATACTTCAACACCTTGTCTACATAGGTGGACTTTCACAGCCCCAACATCCTCTTGGATCTATCCTTGTGGATCTTGATCCCTAAGAGATAGCAGGCTTCACCAAGACCCTTCATCATGAAGATCTTTAACAACAAATCTTTAACGAACTACACTAACGGGATATTGGTTCTCAAAATCAATATGTCGTTGACATACACGATTATGAAAACAATGTCCTTCCCGCTGCATTTACAATAATCGCAAGGATCTTCTGAATTTCTGATGAAGTCAAAAGAACTTGATAGCTTCATCAAATCGGATATTTCAACTCCTAGAAGCTTGCTTCAATCCATAAATGGATCATTTTTAGCTTGCATACTAGATTAGAGTTTGACTTAGATGTAAAACCTTCCGGTTGAGTCATAAACACTTCCTTATCAATGTTTCCATTGAGGAAAGCTGTTTTGACATCCATCTGCCAAATCTCATAATCATAGTGTGTTGTTATCGCAAGTAAAATTCGAATGGACTTGATCTTTGCAACTGTTGAGAAGGTCTCGTCATTGTCAATGCCTTCGCGTTGACTACAACCCTTCATCACCAACCTAGCTTTGTAGGTTTGTACTTTGCCATTTGCATCGGTTTCTCGTTTGAATACCCATTTGCAATGTATGGGTCTAACCCCTTTAGGCAACTCAACCAAGTCCTAGACTTGATTGGTGTACACCGAGTCCATCTCGAATTACATGGCTTCATGCCACTTTCCTGGATCAATATCTAATATTGCTTTAGAATAAGTATTAGGATCGTCCTTATCCAGTATGTCCATATTATCAAGTTCCTCCAGGAGGTAACCGTATATAATGGGTGGATTACGATTCCTAATTGACTTACGGAGCTGTGGTTGTGTAGGTCGTATATTCTGATCGTGAAAATTTTATGGTGCATCGATTTCATCAATGTCCAGAGAGTCCTCAAGAGCTGCACTTTCAGGTGCCTCTTGGGCGGGAGTTTGAACTATGTTGTTCTCATTCTGCCTACTTGGAGGTCTTGCACTAGCAAGCATGCTCCAATTACGCTCCCACTGGCTGAAAGAAGATCACCTAGTGAAAGACTCCCACCGTGAAAGTTGCTGAATGCTTCCACTGATTCCTTGTCACGTTGCTTTGACAAGATGTCAGTCTCTTTGTTAATTTGTGGTTCTTGAATTTCTTCAAGTTCTATCAACTTACGACCTTGTTCCTTAAAGACATAGTCTTATTCGAGGAACTTGGTCTTCCTAGAAACAATCACTGAATGCTTCTCAGGTAGATAGAAGTAATATTCTTTAGTTTCCTTAGGATATCCCACAAAGTAACCCTTTTCACCTTTGAATTTCAACTTGTCGATAAGCATCCTTTTCACAATCATGGGACAACCCCATGTTTGATATGTGTAAAAGTTGGCTTCTTGCCACACCATAGTTCATATGGTGTATGCTCAACCGATCTAGATGGAATCCTATTCAGAATGTAAATTGAGGTTTGTAACGCGTATCCCCATAAGAATGTTGGAAGAAAGGAAAAGCTCATCATGGACCTCACCATGTCTAACAAGGTTCGGTTTCTCCTTTTGGAAACTCCATTCATTTGGGGTGTTCCGGGAGGAGTTGCCTAAAGGGGTTAGACCCATAGGTTGCAAATGGGTCTTCAAGCGTAAGACTGGTGAAAATGGCAAAGTACAAACCTACAAGGTTAGGTTGGTGGCGAAAGGTTATAATCAACGCGAAGGCATTGACGATGACGAGACTTTCTCACCAGTTGCTAAGATCAAGTCCATTCGAATTTTACTTGTGGTAGCAGCACATCTAGATTATGAGATTTAGCAGATGGACGTCAAAACAGCTTTCCTCAATGGCAACATTGATAAGGAAGTGTTTATGACTCAACCTGAAGGTTTTATATCAAAGCCAAAATATAATCTTGTGTGCAAGCTTAAACGATCCATTTATGGATTGAAGCAAGCTTCTACGAGTTGGAATATCCGATTTGATGAGGCTGTCAAATCATTTAACTTCATCAGAAACTCGAAAGATCTGTGCGTCTATCGGAAATGCAATGGAAAGAATATTGTCTTCATAGTTGTGTATGTTGATGACATACTCATTATGGGAAACAATATCCCACTCATGCAATCCGTGAAAGAATGGTTGACAAAGACCTTCATAATGAAAGATCTTGGTGAAGCCTGCTATATATTAGGGATCAAGATGCATAGGGATAGATCCAAAAGGATGTTGGGGCTGTCACAGTCCACCTATGTAGACAAGGTGTTGAAGCGATTTGCAATGGAGAACTCTAAGAGAGGTTCTCTGCCTGCATGTCATGGGATAAAACTATCTAAGAAGGATTATCCTTCTATGGACGCTGATATCCAGCGTATGAAGGATATACCATATGCATCTGCAATTGGATCCATCATGTACGCCATGACATGCACTAGGCCAGATGTGGCCTTCGCTATCAGCACCACTGGTTGATACCAACAGAATCCGGGTGAACCTCACTGGATTGTTGTCAAGAACATTCTTGAGTACCTCAAACGTACTAAAGATTGCTTTCTGGACTAAGGAGGACAGTCAGAGCTGGTTTCCACTGGCTATGCTGATGCAAGTTTCCAATCTGACTGTGATGATTACAGATCTCAGTCAGGCTATGTGTTCACTCTCAATGGTGGGGCGGTTAGTTGAAATAGTTCCAAACAAGAGACTAACGCGGATTCAACAACCGAAGCTGAGAAAATTACTGCCGCGGAAGCTGCCAAAGAAGTTGTCTGGATAAAATAGCTCTTAAATGAACTAGGGGTAGTTTCGAGTGCCAGCAGTCCAATAAAATTGTATTGTGACAACACTGGTGCGGTTGCTCAAGCTAAGGAACCGAGATCCAATAACAGAAACAAGCATGTATCGAGGATTTTCACTTGATAAGAGAGATAATAGTTAGAGGAGAGATAGAGTTAGAACATGTACCCAAGGAAGATAATCTGGCTGATCCATTCACCAAGGCTTTGAGTGTTCATGTACACACTAGACATTTTGATGGTCTAGGGGTTAGACATGTAGGTGATTGGCTCTAGTTCAAGTGGGAGATTGTTAGTGTTAGTGTCCTAGAGACAATCCACTGTAAGGACGTAATACTCAGATAATATTCATTGTTAGTTTAATATTATTATTTATTTAATATTAAATATATGGCGTTGCACTTATTAGAATATTATGTTTGATTGTTTGCATTTGTTCTTATCTATGTTCCCTTGAGTCACTGTTATCATTGAGTATGTGAGAAGTCAGATGACTTAAGCATGATTCTCAAATAGTCCCAATCGAGGATCATCAAGAATGGATATTGATGATGCAATGGAGATTGGTGTGCGATCTGCATCATACTCTTAGAGAGTGTAGTAAGATCTCACTTGCTAAGAGATACTGGGTATCTCATGATGGATGCACAAATACCTTAGAGAGTATTGATAAACACATCCGAGAAACCGTTTGATGTAGTTCCACTATATGTGTCTACGGGTGTCTCGGTTAGTGGGAGCGATGCGATACTCTTTTGACTTAAGGTCAATACGCACGACATGTGTAGAGTGATGAACTTTGACCATGACCGACGCTTGCACCCTTCCATGGGTAGATATGGCTTGGATTGGGTTCATCACGGCGTACGTATGGTAGTTGAGCCAAGAAAAAGGATTCATTCCTCAAAGTGGATTTAGAGAGAATACTCACCTTCTCATCATAATTGGATCACAGTCATTGGTCAATGCACGTCAACTTGGACTTTGTGGCCATGTGTGTACGAGTGATCAATTAGTGATTGAAGATAAATTGATTAAGTTATTTGAATAGACACTTCATCATGTTCAAGACCAATCGAGTATTCGTGAATGAAAGGAGGAAATCGTAATAGCCCATATTTTGATTCAAAAGACGTTTTCATAACATACCTTATATATTGAGAATGTCTGATTTATTATCTAGGGTTCAATTAAGACCGTTAGTTTGACTAATCGCTCGATATATGAGGGCCTATGGGTCACACAACAAGTAGTTCCCTTTTACGGATTATAGTTGGTTGATTAAATATTAAATTGGATTTAATATTTAATTTATGGAGAATTAATTAATAGTGGATTAATTTGAAATTAATTATTATTAATGTTTAATTAAATTGGATTTAATTAAATAAGAATTCCCAACAATAATATATGGAATATTATTGTAGGATTTAATATATATGGAAATAAATCGTAGAGATTTGACATATATGGGAATTAAATCCAGTAGAGATTTTATATGTAGGAAATAAATCTAAGAGATTTATTTAAATAAAGATTAGGGATTTTATTTTCCAATCAGGTTAGCTTAAGATTTAAGTTGGGCATCTCCTATATATATGAGCTCTTGGGAATCCATAATACGGTTGTTCATATTTTCTCCATAAAATCTAGAGCTAGAATTTTCCTAGCAAATTCGTCTCGGGATTCAAAGCTGACAAATCTGTGCACGTCTATAAAGGGGGATTACGTGGATACCATAGTTGAGAAATCTGCTCTTAAATTACTGTAAGATTTCTTGTTATGTTTATTCGTAATAGTTTATGCAATTATATGTTCGTTGTTGGTGAACTGTTTAATTCCGCTGCGTATGTATTACGTGTTTACGTGCCTCTACATTCCAACAGCGTAAGTATTAGCTATCTATAAATATACTAATTTTAGATTATTATTTTTTCACAGTTCTCTTCATTTAACTTCATCAGAAACTCGGAAGATCCGTGCGTCTATCGGAAATGCAATGGGAAGAATATTGTCTTCATAGTTGTGTATGTTGATGACAAACTCATTATGGGAAACAATATCCCACTCATGCAGTCCGTGAAAGAATGGTTGACAAAGACTTTCATGAAGAATCTTGGTGAAGTCTGCTACATCTTAGGGATCAAGATTCATAGGGATAGATCCAAGAGGATGTTGGGGCTGTCACAGTCCACCTATGTAGACAAGGTGTTGAAGCGATTTGTGATGGAGAACTCTAAGAGAGGTTCTCTGCCTGCATGTCATGGGATAAAGCTATCTAAGAAGGATTGTCCTTCTATAGACGCTGATATCCAGCGCATGAAGGATATACCATATGCATCTGCAATTGGATCCATCATGTACGCAATGACCTGCACTAGGCAAGATGTGGCCTTCGCTGTCAGCACCACTGGTAAATACCAACAGAATCCGAGTGAACCTCACTGGATTGCTGTCAAGAACATTCTTAATGTTGGGAGATGAATTTAATAAAGAGATTTTGATTAGATCCCAAAACCCCTGAGTATGACATGTTCAGGATAATCTTGATAGATCGAAAGGATTCAAAAATTATAGAGTGTTAGGGAAGTTATCTCGCACCATGTATAGTCGTGCAGATATAGATCGAGGTTAAGAAGACTTCGAGAAGAATCAAGAAATCAAGACTCGAAGAAGTTTCAAGAAATCAAGACTTAGTAAGTTGTCAAGAAATCAAGACTCATGAGATTGTCAAGAAAACTCAAGACTTCAGTAAGTAAATCAAGACTCGATAAGTTGCGGAAGAAACCGAAGACTTCGATAAATCAAGACTCGGTATGTTTTTCAAGAAATCAAGACTCGAAGAAGTAAATCAAGACTACGTAAGGTCAAGAAATCAAGACTCGATAAATGGCGAAGACTCGATGAAATTCTCAAGAAACTCAAGACTTCGATTAAGTAACTAAAGACATCAAGACTCAAAGATGTCTTGAAGACATCAAGACTAAAGATGTCATCAAGAAATCAAGACTCAAGATGATCAAGACTCAAGTATGTCATTTGAAGAAGACATCAAGACTCAAGATGTCGGGCGAAGACATCAAGACTCAAAGATGTCACTAAAGACATCAAGACTCGGAAGACATCAAGACTCGGAAGATATTAAGACCCAAGAGTAATCGAAGATGCGCAAAGAAGATCTTTGAATACTCAAGATAACCTAAATGTTGAGGCATGAATAATATCTATCTCAAGACTACAAAACCGAGAAAACGCAAACATTCGGAAAAATAGATATTGCCCAAGACATTCATATGCGCGCATAAAAAGGAACTAAGTCTAAGTGTTGTTTAAGGTTATCTCATTCCGAGAGATTGACCAAAAAACCCCGTTATGTTTATCTACATTTATCAAGACAAGAACCAATCGGAGGAAGACAACATTGTACTTTCTTCGACCTTTGAAAGTGACGGGACACTGAATCATGTCAGTAGTACTATATTCCAGACTGCAAAAATTGGTGATTGGCTACATGACTGCATATTTCCTAAAACATGCAAGGGTACTCAAACCCTAAATATAGCCGTTCATCAAACACCATAAGAGGAAACTCATGAAGCTATCTCCTCCAACGGATAGTTTTTCAAGAGTGACCTTGGTGAAGTTGCCTATAAATACTAGTGACCCTTTACATTGAGAGGTCACGGGAAATTTCAAAGCAACTCAAGAGCTCATTCGTATTATTGCAAATTGAAGCACTCGAAAACCTAGAATTTCCCAAGTGTTTCACATTGGAGAGAGCTCATTCACTAAGCCTAGATTGATAAGAAATATCCAAAGTTTAGTAGAGATATCCTATCCTTTACATTGTTCTTATTGTAAAGGATATCTCATCCTAGTTGGAAACCAACCCAAAACCCAAACCCTTTGTTAAGGTAGTTTATGTGTGTTTTGTTTGTGAGTTGGAGTTGTAAAGAGTTAGTAAGCTACAGTGAGTTAGCCAGAAAACTCTAGAGAAGAAGTTAGTAAGCTACTTGTGGTAGTCTGAACACTTGTGTGTGTTTGAGTTAGTAATTGCAGTGAGTCACCGTAAAAAACTCAAGGTAGAAAAGTGAGTAAGCTACGGTGAGTTAGTTAAAAGCTTTAGGAAGTGGTTAAGGAATTTCTGCGAAGGTCGAGAGAGTGGATGTAGGAGCTTGAGTCTCTGAACCACTATAATTGTTGTGTTGTTTTGCTTTCTGTACTACATTATTATTTGTTGCATGTTTTTCACTGAAAGCATAATTCACTAATATTAGTTGGAACCAATCCACTGAACTTGCATCAAACCGATCACGACCTTAATCACTATTTTATTAAAGGAAGATTTTCAAAGAAAGCTAAAAGCGAGTATAAACATAGGGTCAACCATTCCGCACACTTGAGTAGCTAGAAACAGATAGTTACCAAAACCGAACTAACTCTCTCGAGGGGTCAAAGAAGATAATTATTTGATCCAAGTGCCTCAGGATCTCTGATAAACTCAGACTCAGTTGGGCTAATCTGAAGCTTCAAAGCAATTTCGGGATAATTGTCTCGAAGAGACTTTGACTCAGAAAATCAGGCTTCCGAGGGCAAAATCATCAGGATAACCTGACCCATCTGACCTCAGTGAAAGAAAAGTTTTAAAAATCACTGAACACGTGTATTCCCCCACCATACATGTGTGAGACTCGTTAGCACCGGGACCAACAAGTGGTATCAGAGCAGTGGTTCAATTTGACCACTTGCTTTGGTAGCCATAGTCTATTTTGCTGAAAGACTTTGGTTGTCTACTGAATAGATCTGTTTGTTGATATCTTACAAGGCTCAATCATCATGCCTTCTAAGAAACTTCCTATGTTCTCTGTTGAGAGCTATGATCTATGGAGATTGAGAATGCAGGCTCATCTGTATTCAAAACATGAAAGAATGTGGAGAGTGGTTTCTGAAGGACCATTCAAATTTACTGTTGTGAATCCCAGAATCACTGATACTGAGAGGAATGATCCCAGAGATGAATTTCCAAAGTCTGATGATCAACTTACTCCTGATGAGATAAAGTTAGTCAATATGGACTACATTGCTAAAGATACTTTGTATAGCACTATTGATGATGGTGTTATGGGGATGATTTCTCAATGTGAAACTGCAAAAGAAATATCGGACACACTTGTTGTTATGTGTCAAGGCACAGATCATATTAAGGAAAACAAAGTTTTACTTTTGAAATGGAGCTATTGGAAAGTTTGATAGCTTTGAAATGGAAGCTCTTTTGGGAAGTGAATCCATTGACAAACTTGAGGAAATGATTCACTAGCATCTTGAAAATATTGATTCTATGCCATATCAACAGGGAGACAAGAAAATAAGATGATTCTTCATCTAGCAAGAATGTGAAAAGAAAGGACCCGAAAGAAAGTTGAAGGATCCTCATCCAAGAAGAAGAACTCCAAAACCAAGGAGGAAAGTGATCAAGAAGGGATGATGATAGTGATCGGGACAGATGATTACAACCGCCGGAAGAAAGGTCACTTTCAATATGACCGCATCTGAAATGAAGTGCTAAAAGAAAGAAAGGAAAGACAAGCCAAGAGAGACAAGAAGATCTCAAAGAAGAAAAGCTATGATTGAGGAAGAAGAAGAACATTCTCAAGAAGGTTCGATTCCTCGAGATGAGATTTTCTCGGATAGTGGATAAATGATGATATCATCTTATGGTACGTGGAGGAGGTAAATTCTTCTATCTCTGTTGTTGCTCCTACACAAGCACATGAGTTCTCAAGTTCAATTTATGTGATAACTTTGACTGATGGATTCATTTGAGAATCATTATGAAGGACTATTACGTGTTACAATAATCGCTCATTTGAAACTCAAGAGCGTAACAAGGAACCGATCTGCGAGAATCAAGTGGAAAGACTCTAAAAATCTTTGAGATCACTTCTCAATTGATGGGAACTCTTCGATGAACTAGATGTTCGAAAGTACAACTCTAAGAAAAGAGAAGGTGATAGAAATCGAATGGAAAATTAGAGAAATCCACTAAAGAGATTTGAACTTATAAGAAGCCGAGTTCAATGACCTCTTTGAGAAGCATGAAACTCTAAATAAATGTGAGGAGGATAGCCGCAGAGAAAGTTAGCTCTATTGAATTACGGATCTAAAGTGATAGATGAAATTGAGAGTTATCAAAGACACTGCAACTATAAAAATTTGGATTGGGATACATTCGGAGGAACCTCACAAGGTCTTTGAATGCCGCTTCTAGTAGCACCAAGATATCTTTGTTAAACCAAATGGCATCTAATCTTCTTACCGGAAGAAGCGCCCGAGTTTTTAGACAAGGGTAAAGGACCTATGGTTTTAAAAAAGCGAAGGTTCAGGGAAGAAAGCCTGGACCTCGGGAAAAGGCTAGAAAACACGAACACTAATTAGGAAATCTTGAGCCAAGCTTCAAAGCCTCGGGCTAAGAATACCAACCTAAAGAGAGATGCCTTTGAACCATCGGAGGAATTTTAGGAAGAGAAACACTCGTGAGAGATATTCTCAACTGAAAAGACCAAGTCCTCGATTCATTGAAAGTCCTCAATTCAATCTGAGCAACCTAAACCCCACTTGCCTAAGGGTAAAGGTTTCCTGAACCCAAGTCAGCAGAGACAGAGACCACGGTGCACAAAAGCTAAGGCACTTGAACAAAAGGCCTGAACCTAAGAAGAACTCTAAGGCTCATGTTCATGCTAAGGTGGCACTCATACACAGGATACTGCCAAGGCACCTAGGGTGGTGAATGTGCCACTCTAAAGTAATTAGAGTTGTTAGGCAGATTTGGGTTCCAAAAGATACAGCTAACCTGGTAGGACCCTACACCAAATGGGTACCTAAGAACTGATCTATTTTTCAGGTAAAGGAAAAGGACAATTGAAATTTGAATGAAAACAACATAGAGCGATGAGTGGAAATGAATTGGCTCTGCTTTGTGATGGTATCTCGGGACGGTGGATGTTCAAGACATATGACAGGATATAAGCAACTAATCACGATTATGTTGAGCAAAAAGGCCCTCGAGATCACATTTGGAGACAATTCAAAGGACAAACCCGAGCGATATGGAACTCTTGAAGTTGACTCTGTTCATATCCATGGTGTTTCATATGTGTCTGGTCTAAAGCATAACTTGCTTTCTATCAGTCAATTCTGTGACAAAGGATTCAGTGTTGAGTTCTCAAAGAACTTATGTTATGTAAAAGATAATACTTCACATAAAATTTTACTGACTGGTACTAGAAAAGGAAATGTGTATCTTGCTGATTGGAGTTCAACTCCTAAAGATACATGTTTGGTTGCAAAAAGTTTCACTGATACCAGTTGGTTGTGGCACAAAAGAATGAATCACTTAAACTTCAAAACCCTGAACAAACTTGCATGATTAGCACTTGTAAGGGGGTTACCCAATGAAGTGTTCAGTAAAGATCATGTATGTGATGCTTGTCAGAAAGGAAAACAAATCAGAGCATCTTTCAAAAGCAAAGTAGATGTTTCTACTAATAGAATACTACAACTGTTACATATGGATCTCTTTGGTCCAGTAACACCTGTGAGCACTAATGGCAGAAAATACACACTTGTGGTAGTTGATGACTACTCTAGATACACATGGGTCATATTCTTTTCAAGAAGAAAGAGACTCGGACAAAATCGCCTGAACTCATTGAAAAGGCTCAAGATCTTGAAAAAGAATCTGAAGTGTGGTCAAAATCGGATCGGATAAAGGAACTGAGTTTATCAATCATATCATATCGATTATTGTGCATCAAATGGAATAGCTCATGAAACATCACCGCAAAGGACCCCACATGAGTAATGGTGTTCTTTGAAAGAAGAAATAGAACTCGAAAGAAGTTTCGCAAGGACAATGATTGTTGAAGTTGATATTCCTAAGAGATTTTGAAATTTGAAGTTATCAACCTTTGAATCCTACTCTCGGTAACAGATCCATCTTTGACCAAGAATCAAGGAAAAACTCCATATGATTTGTGGAATGAAAGGAATCCTCTTGTTTCTTTCTTTTCGTGTGTTTGGTTGCAAGTGTTTCATACACAATAATGGTAAAGATCAGTTGAAAACTTTTTGATAGCAAAATTTGGTGAAGGGATATTCTTAGGATATTACGAAGTCGAGTAAAAGCCTTGAGTTTACAAAATGTAGGACTCTTATTGTGGAAGAAACACCTCATGTTGTTTTTGATGAATCTACTTATGTTCAGAAGAAATAGGAACATGACTCAGGAGAACTGATCAAGATAATCACCAGACTTAGCCTGAAAAAGAATGATAAAACATCCTCTGAACCTGAAAAGAAGAAGTCGGTCACTTTCTATGAATGGAGTGAATCAGACTTAGACAAAGAAGTTCAGGATGGAAAAACTCAGAATGGTGAGACTCAGGATGGAAATTCTCCACTGAAGGAAAGCCAACACTAATCTGTCGACCAATCTGAACATACACCGATTCGGACTCAGGTATGTAATGCCGATGAAGATGTGGTCACAGCTGAGGCAAACTCTGAATCTATCAACCAAAGGGGAACAAATGTCTCTAACAATGTTCTGAATATAATTTTCCCTGAGGAAGAAGATTCCCTTTCTCCTTTTCTGTTGTTCCCTGAATTTAATGAACTACCTGAACCTAACATTTCTGATGTCGAGGATACTACTAAAGGGGGAACATCCAGGAGAAAATGGTTGGATAGTCATCCTAAGAGTCAGATTGTGGGTGATCTATCAGATGGTGTCAAAACAAGAAGGTTCCATGGAGAAAGTGCTTTATTCTCGGCGCTTCCCTATCAAAAAAGAACCCATCGAGATTAAAGAAGCTCTACAAGATTCATTTTGGATTCTTTGCTATGCAAGAAGATTTGAATCGGGTTCTCAAGGAATGAAGTTTGGGAGCTAGTAGATAGACAAGAGGCACAATGTGATTGGAACTAAGTGGGTGTTCAAGAATAAGAGAGATGAAAACAACAACATTGTGAGAAACAAGGCAAGGTTAGTTGCACAAGGTTATTCCCAAGAAGAAGGCTTAGATTATGATGAAACCTTTGCACCGGTTGCAAGACTAGAAGCCATCAGATTATTTCTTGCATAAGCTGCCCACATGAAATTCACAGTCTATCAGATGGATGTGAAAAATGCATTTCTGAATGGTGTGCTTAAGGAGGAAGTATATGTGGAACAACCTCCGGTTTTTGTCGAGAATGACAAGTTTCTGTGCTCGGGAAAGCCTTGTATGGTCTTAAGCAAGCACCAAGAGCATGGTATGATACCCTTTCTCAGTTTCTTACTGACCATGGTTTTATCAAAGGAACTGTTGATAGGACTCGTTCGGGATAGAAGATGGGAAAGACATCTTACTTGTTGATTTATGTAGATGACATCATATTTGGATCTCCAAATCATCGGTTTGTGTGAAAAAGTTCTCTACCCCGATGAAAGGAAAGTTTGCGATGTCAATGATGGGGAAGATGAATTTCTTTCTTGGACTTGGTGAAACAAACTAAGGAAGGAATTTTCATCAATCAAGCAAAATACACGAGATCCGATTGCAAAGTATGGTGTATCTGATTGCAATTCGGTTAGAATTCCTATAAATACTAACTCCAAGATGGATCACGGTCACGAAGGCAAATCGATAAATCACAATCGATTATAGAGGATCATTGGATCATTGCTATATCTCACGACAAGTAGGCACGATATAACATTTCTTTGTTGGGATATGTGCAAGATACCAAGCTAATCCTAAAATTTAGTCACATGGAGGCTACCAAAAAGATTTTGGAATATGTTAAAAAGGCTTTGTGAATAGAGGATTATGGTATCGGTGATGATAACCTTGAATTAAGCTTGGTTATTCAGGATCTTGATTATGGAGGATGTAGAATTGACAAAAGTCTCTACCACATGAACTTGTCAATTTCTTGGAAGTAAACCGATATCATGGTTTTCAAAGAAACAAACCTCATTAGCAACCAGTACTACTGAAAGCTGAATACATGGCTGCAGGAAGTTGTTGTGCACTGATTCTTTGGCTCAGACAACAATTGAGGGATTATAAGATTATAGTCAATGAAGTACCTATATTTTGTGATAATAATTGTGCAATTGCTATTACACAAAATCCGGTATTGCACACCAGATGTAAGCATGTTGATATCAGACATCACTTCATCAGAGATCATGTTGAGAAGAAAGACATCAGAATGGAGAAAATTCATACTGATAAACAGAGAGCTGATATCTTGACTAAACCTTTCATTTTGAATCAAGATTGAGTGAACTATCGATTGAATTAGGTATGTTGGATCGGTGAATAAAAGCAAATCGAAAATTGAAGGTTTTCAGAAGCATGAAGTTTTCTCAGGTTTTTACTGAGAAACTCAGGATAAAATTGAGAGTACTGAACTCTGAGTCTTGGGAAACTCAGATATCCTGAAGATCAAGATTTTCGATATTATCTTGACCTTTTATCAAGATCGATTTTTCGATATTATCTCGACATTTTATCAAGGTCAAAACTCAGTAAGACTGATGGAGAAAATTAGTCTGAAGAAGTATTAACTCATGCAACACATTTATTGTCTAACTGAATCTCAGTAATCATTGGCAATAAATAACATAACACCTGAAGGAATATTTGGGCGGGACCTTTGAAATCCACGAAGAAAGTCAATGGTCTGCAGGAACAGTAATTAAATGCACTGTTCATTAATCACCAATAGGGATAAATTGGCGGCTAAATATTTGTGAAATCGTCCTTTCATATACCCTATTTAGTCGGTTTTTAATCTCAACCGTCGATTTCTTCATCTATGCGATTTTCCATGAATCAAAGTCCTATATATCTATTGAAGTTTTCCTTCAAAGCCCGATTTCAAAAACCTTCATCTTCAAACACTCTGTGTCAAAAACTCTCGATTGCCCAGAAATCTCTCACCTATCTCAAAACCCTTCAAAAAAATTCTACAAAAATGACATTTTCGGTATACAACAAGCTAGCCATTTCCAATAAACCTTGGTACGAATATGTCGTATCTCTCGAAATCTCATCAAATGCAACTCACGAAGAGGAAGCGTTACATATGATTCGGTTGGCAAAGCTTACTTGCCTAGTTGAGAATCAACGAGAGGCCGAATATGCAAAAGAGGTAATAGAGTTTATCTCTAATTTGAAGTTAGATGAGGAGGATTGTATAGAATCATGATTACTATATCGCATTTAGAGCATAGTTCAAAATATGTGGATTTTGTTAGGGAATTGTATATTATTCCTAAGAATCTTAATGCCATATACGAATTAAGCGATAGAGGTGAAGACCTACGGTATATATGATGGGTAGGGAGCAAGATATCTGGATAAAATTGCAGAGCATCCAGTAAAGTTCGAAGTTACTCTGAATAAAAGGCATTTGAAGCTTAAATATCGAGTATTGTTGGACATTGTAAGTAAATGCATCATGAGTAGGTCTGGCAGCTTTGAACAGATAAGCACGCCTAAGTTGAGGCTGATGGAGGCGATTGAAGATTCACCTACCACTGCATTCAACTGGTTACACTATTTAATCAAAGTGGTGAGTGATCAAGCCAAACAAGTTCAAAAGGTGAATGGCTCTGTTGTTGTCAAAGGAAAGATCCTACATGCAACCAAGATTGCATTCATCTTGGAAATGTGCAGAGAAGAGGAGGACATCTTTGCCAATTCCTCATCCTTTCCAAAGTCAAAAATCCTGTTCAAACCACCAACAACAAAGAAGACTTTGAAATGAAAGAAAGAGAAAAGCTCTAAGTCTCAGGAGGAGACTACTGAAGAAGAATCTGGTGAAGCCAAACAAGCCAGGGGGAAAGCCCTGATGCAAGTGAAAAAAGAAAAGGGAGAAAATCTGAAGAAGAAAACAACGCCCCTCGTAAAACGCAGTAAAACTTCAAACTATTACTGAGGAGGAGGTCGGTGACATCGAGGAAACTCAACTGAAGGCAAGAAAAGTGAAATCTCACTGCGGAGTTTGGCTCGAGGTTGTGACAATTATGCAGGATCAAGAAACCGAACGAGGTTTTCTCACGAGGTACTCGGAACTTCTCCGAGCTCGGATAAAATTTCTCGGGAGAATATCTTCAAGGGACCTCATTCCCTCTTTGAAGAGATACTGTTTCGGACCTCGGATCGATCGAACCTCAGAACTTCTTTGAATTTGGATGCTCTCGAGTGAACCATTTCTCGATCCATCAACACGAACTCTTTAATCCGATCCCACCCGACCGAGAGCCCAAAGTTGAATAAGGGAGAGCGGAAAAAGCAGAGTGGGCGCAGCAGGGGGAACGGTTCATCCCGGCGATACCCGAGTTGGGCGCATATCGACCTTGAGGATCTTTTCTTGAACTTCGAGAACCACGGTCTATATCACGAATCGAGACTCTTCGGAGATGTTAAATATTACCTCCTTCGTGAGGAGAAGATTGGTGGAATCTTTGAGATCATTGTTTTGACAGAGTTCTCTGGATTCGGGAAAAAAAGCTTCGAGAATGAAAATTTGCGATTTTGATGAGCTAGTCAAGAGGAAGGTGGCTGAGAGAAGGGAAGCTGATGTTGATGCCTCCAGTTCTAAGAATCCAGAAGGAGATGAGGATCAAGATAAAGAGGGTGACAAACCAGATGATGCTGAAAATCAATCTCAGATGGAGAAGGATATCTTTCGATGACCGATATCTCACATCCTCAAACTGAAGTTAGCACTCTTCAGGTATCTTTTGGCACTATTAAACATTATGCCAAAGCTACTGAAGTTCCTATCTTTAAATCTATTATGTTCGATATGCGATCGAGGCTCGATTGGAGCACCCGACTCACAGTGGAAAAAGTTGTACAAACTCCAGAGATTGATCTCAGTCCTATCCTGAATAAATTGGAGAAGGTGGTGCCAATGGTGGAGAAAGTGACTCAAATTGAAGAAACCTTGGCAAGCCAATCTCAAAAGCTGGAAAATCTGAGTTCATCTTCAGGCATGCTGCAACTACAAACATCTCTTGCAGATAAAATGACTACTTTGGAAGGAAAGGTTGATGTATTCAAAACCGAGCTCAATGCGAGAGATGAAGCGAGATGTATCGAGGAAAGAACAAACCTATCTAGAAGCAAAATTTGGTTGAGAAGAATGATCTAATGATCAAGGCAATTTATTGAGGAAATGGGTTCTATGCTCATGACCAAGATGACAGAGATGATGCATAATGTCTTCTCAAATCAGTTTGCACCTCTTTCAGATGAGCTCTCAATGGCTAAAAATTACATGAGAAGGCTAGAGGATGAGCATGATCAGTTGACAGGGGAAGTGCGAAGTATAAGCAAAGAGCAATATCATATGTATACTGCACTTTCTCAACTTCTTCCAAGGTATGGTGCCAAAAAGGGGGAAAGGCCTGGTGGCAAACTAAGTGAGTTGTTGGCACAAACCTTGAAGAGAAAGGCTCAGAAAGAAGCTGAAGAAAAGATAATTGCTGATGCCTTAAAAGAAGTTGAAGCCACTGTGAAGCTCAAGTTCAAAGAAGCTGAGAAGCCTATCTACACTCAAACTTCTGAGCAAACTATTTAGGAAGTAATTTCTGAGAAACTGAGTGTTAGAAGGATGATTGAGACAAGTCAAGCCGGTGAAGAACAAGTCAGAACTGGAAAGAGAAAGGTTGTGGCATTTGTAGAGCAAGAGAAGAAGAAAAGAGCTAAAGCTTCTAAGCCTACTCAGAGGAAATTGATAATATATTTTGAAGATTCCGAGGAGAAAATTTAAAAAAAAAGAAAGTTTGAAAAGACGTAAAGAAGTCTTCAATACTAAGAAAGCTCTGAAAACCTTCAAATTGAAAAAGAGAAGAAGATATTTATACGTATCGGGTGTTCTGTGATCGGAAAAAAGAAAAAGAATAATGAGAAAAAAGAAGAAGTGGTTTCAAAAGTTTTTGAGCAAAAGGAGGGTCTGAGAAAACTCGAAATGGCCGCACATTGACAAATGGATGCCTATTTAGTTCAATGATGCGTGGGAGGAGATCAAGAGAACCTTCTGGTTCTATTATGAGATTCTGAGGGAATGGAGGGGGAGCAGCTCGGATATGAATGAAACCTTCATTGAGTACTTACTGACATTCTATCCTAAGTACCTGCAAAGTTGGATCAACTTGGAAGATGAAGGAAATACTAAGATAGTAGCCCCTGGTCCATACACTTACCCAGCTCCTAGACTTGAGAATGGCTATGTGAATGAAACAGCCATTTCTCAGAAGATAGCTCAATATGCCATCCAGCTAGGCCTAACAGAAACAACCCCGATATCATCAAAGCAAGGATGAATCGAAGAAGAGATACTATGGGATGTTCAACTTTGGAAGTGCGGATGATGAAAGTAGAAAGAAGATGAAGATTACGTACTTAGATTTTTGTTTTTGATTTTCATTGTAATCTGTAACTCTTATCCTACATCAATGAAAATTTTATCTTTATGCTCAAAGATAATATCTCATTATCTTTTTACATGTCTTTTATGTTTGATATGCCTAATGTTTTGAAATTGTTGGAAAATTGTCATTTTGGATTGTAATAGACAAACTGAAACCTGAGTATAGGTTAGGTTTTTGTAACAAGATGGTTTTGGCATCATCAAAAAGGGGGAAATTGTTGGGAGATGAATTTAATAAGGAGATTTTGATTAGATCCCAAAACCCCTGAGTATGACATGTTCAGGATAATCTTGATAGACTGAGTCAGGATTCAGTATAGAGTGTTCAGGAAGTTATCTGCATCATGTATAGTCGCAGAGATATAGATCGGGTTAGAAATCAAGACTCGAAGTAATCAAGAACCGAAGACTTCGATAAGTTTTTTCAAGAAATCGAAGACTCGATGAAGTTCTTTCAAGAAATCAAGACTCATTAAGTAAATCAAGACTCGATGAGATTCTTTCAAGAAATCAAGACTCTAAGCAAGAAGTAAATCAAGAAGACTTCGATGAGATTCTTGTCAAGAAACTCAAGACTCGATGAAGTTCTTCAAGAAAATCAAGACTAAGAAGTGAAAATCAAGACTCAAGATGTCATCAAGACTCAAGATGTCATCAAGACATCAAGACTCAAGATGTCATCAAGACTCGGTTTGTCACTAAAGACATCAAGACTCAAGATGTCATCTTGAAGACATCAAGACTCGAAGACATCAAGACTCGAAGATATCAAGACCCAAGAGTTATCGAAGACGCAGAAGATATCGAATACTCAAGATAACCCGAATGTTCGTGAGGCACTTTGAATAATATCTATTCAAGACTACAAAATTGAGAAAAACAAAAAACAAAAAAAAAAAAATAGATATTGCCCAAGACATTCATATGCATAAAAGGAACTAAGTCTAAGTGTTGTTTAAGGTTATCTCATTCAGAGAGATTGACCAAAAAGAGTCGTTATGTTTGTCTACATTTATCAAGACAAGAACCAATCGAGGAAGACAACATTGTATTTTCATCGACCTTTGAAAGCGACAGGACACTGAATCATGTCAGTATTACTATGTTCCAGACTGCAAAAATTGGTGATTGGCTACATGACTGCATATTTCCTAAAACATGCAAGGGAGTATTCAAACCTTAAATATAGTCGTTCATCAAACACCATAAGAGAAAACTCATGAAGTTATCTCCTCCAACGGATAGTTTTTCAAGAGTGACCTTGGTGAAGTTGTTTTATAAATACTAGTGACCCTTTACATTGAGAGGTCACGGGAAATTTCAAAGCAACTCAATAGCTCATTCGTATTATTGCAAATTGAAGCACTCGAAAAACCTAGAATTTCCCAAGTGTTTCACATTGGAGAGAGCTCATCACTAAGCCTAGATTGATAAGAAATATCCAAAGCTTAGTAGAGATATCCTATCCTTTACATTGTTCTTATTGTAAAGGATATCTCATCCTAGTTGGAAACCAACCCAAAACCCAAACCCTTTGTTAAGGTAGTTTGTGTGTGTTTTGTTTGTGAGTTGGAGCTGTAAAGAGTTAGTAAGCTACAGTGAGTTAGCCAGAAAACTCTAGAGAAGAAGTTAGTAAGCTACTTGTGGTAGTCTGAACACTTGTGTGTGTTTGAGTTAGTAAGCTGCAGTGAGTCGAAAAAAAAACTCAAGGTAGAAAAGTGAGTAAGCTCTGGTGGAGCCGTAAAAGCTTTAGGAAGTGGTTAAGGAATTTCTCTAAAGGTCAGAGAGAGTGGATGTAGGAGCTTGAGTCTCTGAACCACTATAATTGCTGTGTTGTTTTGCTTTCTGTACTGAATTATTATTTGTTGCATGTTTTTCACTGAAAGCATAATTCACTAATTTTCAGTTGGAACCAATCCACTGAACTTGCATCAAACTGATCACAGCCTTAATCACTGTTTTATTAAAAGGAAGATTTTCAGCAAAGCTAAAACGAGTATAAACATAGGGCCAACCATTCCGCACACTTGAGTAGCTAGAACAGATAGTTACCAAACTGAACTAACTCTACTAAGGGTTCAGTAAGATAATAATTTTATCCAAGCGCCTCAGGATCTCTGATAAACTCAGGCTCAATTGGGCTAATCTGGAAGCTTAAGCGGCATTTCGGGATCATTGTCTCGATGAGACTTTGACTCGGGGGCAATCTGTGCTTCTCGGGCAAAATCATCGGGATAACCTGACCCATCTGACCTCAGTGAAAGAAAAGTTTTAAAAATCACTGAACACGTGTATTCCCCCCCATATATGTGTGAGACTCGTTAGCACCGGGACCAACACTTAAGTACCTCAAACGTACTAAAGATTGCTTTCTGGTCTAAGGAGAACAGTCAGAGCTGGTTGCCACTAGCTATGCTGACGTAAGTTTCCAATCTGACTGTGATGATTACAAATCTCAGTCAGGCTATGTATTCACTCTCAATGGTGGGGCGGTTAGTTGAAATAGTTCCAAACAAGAGACTACCCCGGATTCAACAACCATAGCTGAGTACATTGCTGCGGCGGAAGCTGCCAAAGAAGTTGTCTGGATAAAATAGTTCTTAAATGAACTAGGGGTAGTTAAGTGTCGCCAATCAATAAATTTGTATTGTGACAACATCTTTGAGTTGATTCAAGTAAAGCTAAGGAATCGAGATCCAATAACATAAACAAGCATGTATCGAGGCATTTCACTTTATAAGAGAGATAATAGTTAGAGGAGATATAGAGTTAGAACATGTACCCACGGAAGATAATCTGGCTGATCCTTTCACCAAGGCTTTGAGTGTTCATGTACACACTAGACATTTTGATGGTGATTGACTCTAGTTCAAGTGGGAGATTGTTAGTGTTAGTGTTCTAGAGACAATCCATTGTAAGGACATAATACTCAGATAATATTCAGTGTTGGTTTAATATTATTATTTATTTAATATTAAATATATGGCGTTGCACTTATTAGAATATTATGTTTGATTGTTTGCATTTGTTCTTATCTGTGTTCCCTTGTGTCCACTGTTATCATTGAGTATGTGAGAACTCAGATGACTTAAGCATGATTCTCAAATAGCCCCAATCGAGGATCATCAAGAATGGATATTGATGATGCAATGGAGATTGGTGTGCGATCTGCATCATACTCTTAGAGAGTGTAGTAAGATCTCACTTGCTACGAGATACTAGGTATCTCATGATGGATGCACAAATACCTTAGAGAGTATTGATATACTCATCCGAGAAACCGTTTGATGTACTTCCACTATATGTGTCTACGGGTGTCTCGGTTAGTGGGAGCGATGCGATACTCCTTTGACTTAAGGTCAATACGCACGATATGCGTGGAGTGATGAACTTTGACCATGACCAACGCTTGCACCCTTCCATGGGTAGATATGGCTTGAATTGGGTTCATCACGAAGTGCATGTGTGTGGTAGTTGAGCCAAGAAAAAAGATTCATTCCTCAAAGTGGATTTATAGAGAATACTCACCTTCTCATCATATTTAGATCAAAGTCATTGGTCAATGCACGTCAACTTGGACTTTGTGGCCACGTGTGTACGAGTGATCAATTAGTGATTGGAGATAAATTGATTAAGTTATTTGAATAGACACTTCATCATGTTCAAGACCAATCGAGGATTTGTGAATGAAAGGAGGAAATCGTAATAGCTCATATTTCAGTTACAGGTAGTTGCACGTTTCTCGCAATGTACCTCATATATTGAGAATGTCTGATTTATTGTCTATGGTTCAATTAAGACCGTTAGTTTGACTAATCGTTCGATATATGAGGGCCTATGGGTCACACAACAAGTAGTTCCCTTTTACGGATTATAGTTGGTTGATTAAATGTTAAATTGGATTTAATATTTAATTTATGGAGAATTAATTAATAATGGATTAATTTGAAATTAATTATTATTAATGTTTAATTAAATTGGATTTAATTAAATAAGAATTCCCAACAATAATATATGGAATATTATTGTAGGATTTAATATATAATGGAAATAAATCGTAGAGATTTTACATATATGGGAATTAAATCCGTAGAGATTTTATATGTAGGAAATAAATCTAAGAGATTTATTTAAATAAAGATTAGGGATTTTATTTCTCAATCAGGTTAGCTTAAGATTTAAGTTGGGCCTCTCCTATATATATGAGCTCTTGGGAATCCATAATACGGTTGTTCATATTTTCTCCATAAAATCTAGAATTAGAATTTTCCTAGCAAATTCGTCTCGAGATTCAAAGCTGGCAAATCTTTGCAAGTCTGTAAAGGGGGATTACGTGGATACCATAGTTGAGAAATCTGCTCTTGAATTACTGTAAGATTTCTTGTTATGTTTATTCGTAATCGTTTATGCAATTATATGTTCGTTGTTGGTGAACTGTTTAACAGCGTAAGTATTAGCTTTCTATAAATATACTAATTTTAGATTATTATTTTTTCACAGTTCTCTTCATTTACTGGTGATCACTTTGTACACTATTTGTTTGGTTTAAAAAAAATCGTAAGTTATGACTTTATTTTATTATAATATAATTACTCAATTTGTTTTCAATTGACTTTATTTTCTTAGAATCTAATTTTTTTTAAGTTGTTTTTAATTATACAGTTTGTTGAACTCGCTCGAACATGTCAGTGTGTTATCATTGATTAAACACGTTAATATTTCAAACACTATATGGTTGTTAAAATTATGTTGTGTTCGTGTTTATCATACTTCTGCTTATGGTGCTAATAATCCTTTAAGAAATCTAGAATGTAAATTCCATGATTCAGAGGTTTCTTTTATAAATAATCTTTCTGTTTTTGTTTTCTCAGTATATATATACGTAATACATATACACAGTATATTTTTTATTTTTTAGCATATTTTTTTTTCATGTTCAGGGTGATAGGATTCATCCTACCATCAGGCCATATAATTTTATAAATACAATGATAATATTGTGGAAGACAAATTGTACGATGTTAGGAATTTCATTGTCACTGCTGACAAGTCTTCCTTTAAGACCACCGTTAATAATTTTAAGATTCAGTTCATTTTTTAATACCCGAATGGTTCAAGCAGTAGAAGTAGATTTTCCTTACAACATGTATTTTTTTAAGGACTTCTCACAATTAACAATTGATAATTGATGAGAATCTTCTCATTGGTAGCTTGATATATTATGTATATTTGTATATGTATTTACATATTGACTATTCTTTTTAAAATATATAATTATTATTTTTTATTATTTTAAACCTTTAATTTGATATTTTCATTTAGGTAGATGTAATAGGCAAAGTCTATTATATTGGTAATATTATTGATAGACAAGTTGGGACAAGAACTACAAATTTTTTTGTTTTGTATGTTTATATATATATATATATATATATATACAGTAGTGATATAAAACCCACTATATGGTTTTTTATGGAACCAGAATAGTAATTTGGCGTGCCACCTCATCACCCTTACCATTGATTTAAGTCAAATCCCACAATTTTCGGCCCATGATATAGAATTTCCTGGAAATATGAAATGTTCTCAAAATAAAATACGTCTCTCCGAATCGAGCCTCTGCCGGCGTTACTCCCTCAGAATAAATCATCTTTAGAAATAAGATTTTTTATTGATAAATACAAGCTTTGTTTCTTTGAGCTATATTGTTAAACTCATCACAAGCCTATAGTTTTGAAAAATCATGATTTTTTTTTCGTTCGGGGGACCAGGTTTTTCAACTCCCTAGTCCAAGAAAGTCTATTACTATGGAACTGAACTTTTTTTTTTTTCTTAATTTGGAATATAAGTATTGATTGAAATTTTTATATTTCATGGAATTGAACACCGAGTGTGGGCTTGAGTTTTCACACACAACACGTTTCTTTGATTTATAAAATTTATTATGGTAGGATTTGGTCAAAAAAGAAGGGTATTCTTGTTTAGCTTAGGTTTAACGCATAAAATTTCAGGAAGAAAGGGGAAAATTTCAGAAATATGAAAGAGCTTTCTTCAGCAACAAAGAGAGTGGACAAGAGCAAATAATTGTGAAGAAGACAATATAAAACCTTTAGTTTATGTTGATACAGTGATTAAAGAGGATCACAAAGGTCTTCAACAATTCGTGCTATATATTTACTTAGGAGTTTTAGGCGTCAATCATTTGTTGGTTTAGTGCGTGTCTGAATGAAGCATTAAAAAGTATGAATTAGTTTATGAGTTATCTGATGTGCCTCTCGTTGAGTCATACACACATAAAGTTAGTGTATGGTGGACTTGCAACGTGAAGTATATAAATATTTATTTGTGTTACAAAGTATTCCAACTTAGAAACCCAAAAAATCCCATAAATAGAAGAAGAAAAAAAATCAACATGGCTAGAAGAAAAAAAGTCTAGCAGGTAATTGAAAACACATTATAGAAAAAATTGGAATAATTCCACCAAATGATTTGACAAGAAATCCAAAAAATTGAAAACTTATAGAACTTAAAAAGTCAAAATAATTGAGACAAATTTCAAAACGACGCAAAATTACTGCCTAATAAAAACTTAATCGCCTGATAACAATTGTAATGATTCAAACACACAAACAGTGATCACTATCACATGGTCTGAAACTATATATATCAACAAAAGATAAGTCCCACTTCTCATGTAGAACATTTCTTTATAATCTCAAAGCACAATTTGCTACTAATTTAATGCAAATCTAATTATAAGCCGCATCATCAATACAAAATCAAATTCTGATTCCAAGAAATTAACATCCTACAAATCATTATCTAAAGAAGCTACGTACACAGGCATATTGTTCAACATTTTTTCCATAATTGTTGCGTGCTGCAAGATACTCCTCCATTCAAGAAGAGAGAAAAACTTAATACCCACCAATTGGTCAATCTTAGGCATTCTGCCCAGCCTTCTCGTCAACGTTGGTCGGGTCCACGCCTTCATCACCGACAAATACCTACACCTGCACAACATAAAAGAAAAAGAAAAGTAAAAATGTTATGATATCAAACAAGAATTTAATCTGGAATACTCCTTGATCCTTCAACAATATTAAAACATGTCAAAATTAATTAACAATTAATTTAGTATAAAAAATAATTATAATGCAAATATCACTATAAAACATACTACCTGGCTGCAATGAATGGCTTAGTCATTTGTATCCTCATGAAAATCATCAGAGTTACTTTGATGATCATCTATGAATCTATACACAAAGTAAAAAAGAAATATTGCATTGTTATTGTTGTTGCAACTAAAAAAATTTAAAACGGATTACAATATAAAATATTGATGAATACCTCTCCAATAATTTAGGACAATTGAACTTATCATGTGATTGGCCGCGAAGTCCACATTCTCTACACATTCTTTTATTGGAAATATTGCGTTCTTTTGATGATTGCAATCTTTTTCCACTTCCCTTTGCCCTCACTTTTGAGGGGTCAATAATAATTTAATGTTCGTCATCAATTTCTGCATCTGAAAGGCGTGGGTTCACTTCTCGACCGCTATTGATTTCTCTTACTTTGGTGTACAAGTCTTCAAGCGCTTTCAATGTAAGATTAGTTCCAAAATCAGTTAAGGATGCATCATCCACCAATAACGTAGCTACATGAGAAAATTTCCCGTGACGTGTCATCAATGATACATCTTCAATTTCATTGATACATGTATCACTTTTGTCAATTACCACTCCAACCTTTGCACTCTTTGTCCACCTATGCATGATGTACTTATCAGGTAATTCAAAGATTTGTTTGACTCGAAAATATATCAGCATGTGTCTGCATGGTATTCCTTCGAACTCAAACATTTTACAACTGCATTGAATGTGCTCCAATATATTGTTGTATAGAAGAATTCAATGTCTACTTCCATCAGCTTTGTCAGCCCTTCGAACAAAATAAGTCTCATTCTCTTGGTAGTTAGTCTCAATATGAATAATATACGCATTACTTTCATCAATTTCTTTATGGAAAGACAAAAATTTCCTCTTTGTGTACGAATTGACCATTTACCTTTCTATTGGCCACAATGACTTACATTTCAGTCGCTCATTAATGTCAATATGATCAGCTGCTTACTCATTATGTCGTTGATTCCTAAGAGCACTATTGAACCGAGTAACAAAATCAATTAATGAGTTATGACGTGAAACATACCTTTTGAAAAAAGTATGAGCACTTTCAGCTCGTTGGCTACTTGATATTCCTGCACTAAAAATATGTTTCACATATGCCGGAATGAGTGCACGAAAATTGCCTGGAAACAGCAAATACGCTGTGAATTCTGATTCTCAAAAAATAATTAACGTGTTTCGCAAAAACCCTACGTAAACAATTAAATAGTCTCACCAATCCTAAGCCCATGGGCCAACTAAATAAGGAAAATAAAATAAAAAGAAGTGTGAAAAAGATACTGCAAATCTCCTCCCAAATATGCAAACAGATACTTCAAATCTCCACCCAAATCTGCTCTACTAGACCGCCTTTCCTCCTTTCCTTTTATACACCTTTCCATATCTCTCTTCATCATGTAAACTAGGCAAGTTCTCATCATCTCCCTCCCCCCCCCAAACGAACCTTGTCCTCAAGGTTAAGGGCAGGGAACCGCAATCATAGTTCTTCAACTGCTTCCCAAGTTGCATCCTCACGTCCCAACTACTCCCATTCGATAAGAGCCTCACGGACATATCCACGCCCTCTCTTCATCCACCGATACTCGAGGACAACACATGGTTCCAAAGCTGGCAACCCTTCACTGGAATAAGGAGGTACAGTTGCCTGGACGATGTCCCCATTACCAATTCGACGCCTTAGCAAAGATACATGAAACACCGGATGAATCCTCGATTCTGGTGGTAGTTCCAATCGATAAGCAACACTTCCAATCTTCTCCTGAATTTGAAATAGACCATAAAATGACTAGCCAACTTCTGATTAATATGCTTAAAAATTAAACCTTGTCGATAAGGTTGTAATTTAAGATAGACCCAATCACCCACACTAAACTCCTCCGGTCGTCGTTTAGCATCCGCATATTGTTTCATCTAATTTTGAGCACTCTCAAGGTTAAAACAAGCTCTTGTAACAGAGCGTCCCAGTCGCGAAGTTGTACATCCACTTCGTGAACTATCGTCGATCCCGATTCGTGAAATAGAATCGGGTTGGGTCATCTTCCATACACCACCTCAAAGGGTGTCATAGCAATAGAGCATTGATAAGTTGTATTATACCAATACTTTGCTCGAGACACCTGTTTACTACCTCCGTTTGCCCATCCGTTTGAGGATGGTAAGCTGTACTCATCATCAATTTAGTGCCCTGCAGCTTAAATAACTCACGCCAGAAATTACTCACGAAGACACGATCTCTATCGGACACGATGGTTTTCGGAATTCCATGTAGCTTAACCACATTCCGAATGAACAAATCAGCAATATCTCTCGAAGAATAAGGATGATTCAGTGCGATAAAGTGTGCATACTTAGATAGCCGATCTACCACAACCATGATGGTATCCTTACTCCTCGAGCGTGGCAACCCATTGATGAAGTCCATCGATATATCCACCCAAGCTTGTTCGGGTATGGGTAATGGTGCCAATAAACCAGCTGCAGTCCAGCTGTCCGCCTTATTTTGTTGGCACGTGTCTCACGCCTGCACAAAAGTGCTCACTTCCTTCTTCATTCCAGGCCAATAGAATAACTGAAAAATTTGTTTGAAAGTGCGCAAAATGCCTGAATGGCCCCCAAAAACGGTTTCATGAAACTCATGCAACAAACGCCCCCTTATTTCTCCTTTGGGCACCCAAATGACTCCCTGTTTTACCAAACAACCACGCCTGACCTCAAATCCCGTCAAGTCGCCACCACCTTCAATGGCATCTAGAGTACGCAAAAGTAGGGGACCCAATTCGGTGTCCTCTCGGGTGGCCACGGCGATGTCCTCCCATACTCCCGACATAGGTGTCGTCACAGTCATCAAAATCGAGGGATGTTCGTTTCCACTCTTTCTTGACAATGCATCTGCTCCTCCATTCTTATTCCCGGGACGGTACACTATATCATAGTCGAAGCCCACCAATTTTGCTATCCACTTTTGTTGCTCAGGAGTGGTGATTCGCTGCTCCAACAGGTACCGAAGACTCTTTTGATCAGTGAGAATTTTGAACTTACGTCCAACCAAATAGGATCTCCAAATTCGAATAGCTTCGAGTATAGCCAACATCTCCTTTTCGTATACTGACCATGATTTCTTCGCCTCTGATATTGCTTTACTCATATTAGCAATTGGCCACTTATTTTGAGTAAGTATTGCTCCTATTCCGAACCCCAACGCATCCATCTCGATAATAAATTCATCATCAAAATTGGGCAACGCAAGGACTGGGGTAGTACTCATTGCTTCTTTCAACTCCTCAAATGCCTGCTGAGCTTCATCGGACCACAAAAATTTGTTCCTTTTGGTTAAATTGTGTAGGGGTCGTGCTTTTTTGCCAAACTTTGAACATATGTTCCGGTAGTATCCGGCTTGGCCCAAAAACCCGCGTAACTCACTCACATTAGACGGGGTAGGCCAGTTCTGGACAACTTCAATTTTCCGAGGATCGACTCAACCACCCTCCAATGATATGAAATGGCCCAAATATTCCACCTCTTTCTCTCCAAAAAAAACATTTTGATGGTTTAATTACAAACTGGTTATCTCTCAAAACAGTAAGAACCACACGCAAATGACCCAAATGATCATCCCATGACTTGCTGTAAACTAATATATCATCAAAAAACACAAGTACGATCCTTCGTAATTGGGGTCGGAAGATGTGGTTCATGATGGCCTGAAAGGTTGATGGTGCGTTACTCAACCCAAAAGGCATAACCAAGTACTCATAATGCCCATTGTGTGTTCGGAAAGCAGTTTTATGTATGTCATCAGGGTGCATGCAGATCTGATGATATCCCGCCCTCAAATCCAGCTTCGAAAAATAAGTGGCCCCATGTAGTTCGTCCAACACGTCGTCTACGGTTGGTATCGGGAACCTATCCTTGATCGTTGCTGCATTCAATGCACGGTAGTTCGTACAAAAACTCCAAGTGTTGTCTTTCTTTTCCACTAACAGTACCGGTGAGGGAAAAGGGCTGGTACTATAGCGAACGAGTCCCGAGTTCATCCTTTCTTCCACTTGCTTCTCGATTTCTTCCTTTTGAAAATGTGCATACATGTAAGGTGCGATGTTCACGGGCTTCGTCTCGTCAATTAACAGAATACGGTGGTCAAAATCTCGTTTAGGTGGTAACGTCCTCGGGTGGGCTAAAATTTCGGAAAACTTGTCTAAAAGATATTGAAGCTCTCCGGCCATTCAGTTTAGCTACCCTGGCTGACCGAGCTCACGCCCAGAGCTGTAAGCATATAAAACTTCCCTCCTCTTATTTCTCTCGTAAGCACGTTTGCCTTCACCGACTCCTTTGGTGCATACCCAATTCCCTTCAACAATATCAAGCCCTCACCGAAAAAGAATCGTATAGATAGCTCTTGACAGTCTAGTGTTAAAGGGTTGATCGCCCCGAGCCACGGCATGCCGAATACAATATCTAAATTTGGTAATGGCATTGGGTATAACGTGATATTGAATTTCATACCTTGAATCGCAACTGGTACTTGCTCGTACCTGGTATCACATCGGTAAATCTGGCCTCATGCAGTCTCTACGTCGAATTGGTTGCCATCCCGTATCGCTGGCAGCCGTAAATATTGAGCCAGAGTCATCGTTATGAAATTTAGTGAGGCCCCGCTATCCACTAACGCCATCACCGGTTGTCTCCCAATATGCCCTTCCAGCCTCAAATTTTGCAGACCCCGTAGTCGACCTACATGGTTGAACGATATTATGGGGCAGTCTGTTTCTGCCTCTTTTCTTTTTTTATTTGATCGGGCTTTTCTGCCTCTTTTCTAATGTCATCTTCCTTGTCATATTTAGGGGGTGTATCATTATCAATCTCAGTAGATATCGGGATGTTGTCGATGACCAAACTCATCACCTTCTTGTTAGAACAAACATGGTTCCACGAATACTTCTCGTTGCATGTAAAGCACAACCCTGCCTGTCTCCTACGATTTATTTCCTCGCTCGATAACTGCACTCGCCCCTTTGCCATACTTCAGGTAGTGGCTGAGGTTTGTTTCGAATTGATCGGGCTTCCACTCGAGTTCCCAATTGTTGACCGACCTTGAAAACCTCGACTACTTGATGGGAAGAATCGGTTAGCAGTGTTGTTGTTTTTGGCAGATCGCAACTGTTTCTCCTTTCTCATGGCCAAATTAATGGCTTCCCGCAAATCACTAGGCCTCCACATCTTTAGTTCAGTTGCTAACTCTGGTTTTAATCCTCCCATAAATGTCCCCAATAACACGCTAGGTGGCCAATGTGGTACACGGCTCATTGCTTTCTCGAACTCTCGAAGATAGTCCCTAAAACTTCCAGTTTGTTTGAGTTTACTCATCATCTCATTTACATCCTCCTCTTCAGCAGCCCAAAAACGAGTCACGATGCCACTCGCAAAATCCTCCCACGTCACCTCATAGTCACCATTCACTTGTTCAAATCACTTCCACCATTGTCTTGCCTCTCCTTCCAGATAATAGGAAGCAATACGCACACAGTCCTTTAACCGAATTTCCTGCAGTTCAAAATAATGCTCGGCCTTATCCACCCACTCGAGAGGGTTATTGCCCCCGAATTTAGGGAATTCAATGAGAATCCCCTTTGGACGGTGATCCCGAGGTCTCTCCGTCTTCCAACTGAGCACCGATTTCTGAGACTCAGCCTCCGAATCTTCCCGTTGCTCTTCTTCCTCGTCCTCTAGTTCGGTATCAGACCCATCCCTGTGAAAGGGTCCTGGATTTCCGAATGGGTTTTCCCTCTCAGTCGTCTCCCCACGAGGAGGCTCACGGTGTGTGCGCTCATGATCTTGCTCCCTCCGGTGGTCATACCCAAAATGTCCGCCCCTGCCACGATATATCCCACTGCGTGTATCGCTAGCGCGCAACCCCTGACCCTGCAGTCGACACCCTTCATGGTATTGACTGAACGTCTCTCCCCCTTCGCGACGTCTATCCCGACGTCCCCCACTCTGATTGCCCGCACAATTGTGGTCATCGTCATGGCGTGCAGACTTCTGCATTAGTTTCGTTAGCTTTTCCATCTCACTTTCCAGCCTTTCAAACCTTTCCTTGTTAGTTTCGTTAGCTTTTCCATCTCACTTTCCAGCCTTTCAAACCTTTCCTTGTTAGTCACCATTGCTAGCGGAATAGCGTGTGATAACAGACCGGCTCTGATACCAATTGATGAAACCTCTATACCGAGGAAGCCTAGTTATTCGAATGAGTGCACGAAAATTGCCAGGAAATAGCAAATACGTTGTGAATTATGATTCTCAAAAATAATTAACGTGTTTCGCAAAAACCCTACATAAACAATTAAATAGTCTCACCAATCCTAAGCCCATGTGCCAACCAAATAAGGAAAATAAAATAAAACAAAGCGTGAAACATATACTGCAAATCTCCTCCCAAATCTGCAAACAGATACTTCAAATCTTCACCCAAATCTACTCTACTTGACCGTCTCTCCTGTTGGGGTTATACTGGAAAGTATGTTTTTACTTTGTATAACCAGACTGAATTTCTGTCTTATTTACTGAAATAAATTACTTATCACTGATGCTTTAAATATCATTAAATGTTACATATATTTACTGCATAACTGTTCAATAAATAGTACGTCTTGAAAACAAAGACTTACATTCTAAACTTGGTGCCATCCAAATCGGTTCCCAAAACCACAAAAGAATTGTGGACCGGGCGCGAGCCCAGTTTGAGACACATGAGAATCTGGGGGTGTCCGGCATATATGTTGGATAAGGAAGCTGGTAAATTGGATCCACGTTCATAATTAAGGTTGTTCATAGGGTATCCAGAGGGAACGAATGGGTGCATGTTCTATGGTCCCGAAGATCAGAAAGTTGTAATAAGTACGCACTTTAGATTTTTGGAAGAAGACTATATGAACGATAGAAAGCCCAGAAGTGAGATTACCTTAGACGAGCTAAGAGGGCCAACTCCAATACCAACTGTACAAGATTGACATACCAAGAGACACACTTACACAACTGGAACATCGTCGTAGTGGGAGGGTTGTTTAGACAGCCCGAGCGATTCATGGAGATGGAAGAGTCTTCGGACGTGGTCCCCGGTGATAGTGAATCAGACCCATGGTCATACAACGAGGCGATCCAAGACAAGGATGTAGATTCTTGGTAAACAGCAATGGAAGCTGAGATGGGTTCTATGGATTATAATAAGGTGTGGGAGCTAGTCGAACCACTTAATGGGATGAGACCCATTGAATGCAAGTGGGTATACAAGAGAAAAAGAGGATCGGACGGGAAAGTAGAGACCTTCAAGGCTAGACTTGTGGCAAAAGGGTATTGTTGGGAGAAATCCTAGCAGTCTCCTGACTTTAAGGTCAGTTGCGGCTCAAGACCCCTCGTTCGCTCGATTAAAGGCATAGTTGCGTGCCGCCCGTGGTGCCTGCTGCTAGGTATGGGTTAAAGGAATTAAAGTAGCACCTCACTACAAGTTCGGGCTTTTAGTCTAGTGGCAAGCGCTTGATCCTTCAATTGGTATTAGAGCACATGTCACGGGTTCGAGTCCCCCATGACGCAAATAGTGGAATGTTTGGCGAAAAGTCGCTCTTGCTAGGGGGATTGTTGGGAGAAATCCTAGATCTCGCCTTTAAGGTCGATTCTTGACTCAAGACCCCTCGTTCGCTCGATTAAAAGGCATAGTTGTGCGTGCTTGGTGGTTTTCTTTGCTAGGTATGGGTTAAGGGAATTAAAGTAGCACCTCACTACAAGTCCGGGCTTTTAGTCTAGTGGCAAGCGCTTGATCCTTCAGGTATACTAAGAAAGAAAGGGATCGATTATGAGGAAACCTTTTCACCTGTAGCCATGCTTAAGTCCATCCGCATTCTCTTGTCGATAGTTGCACACTTAGATTTTGAGATCTAGAAAATGGATGTCAAGACAGCTTTTCTTAACGGGAGTCTTGAAGAAGAAATCTATATGCAACAACCCGAAGGCTTCGTTGAAAAAGGCCTAGAACATCTCATTTGTAAGCTCAAGTATCCCGTGCTTGAAACCAATGTTTTGATAAGGTTATAAAGTCTTACGGTTTTTATCAAAATAAATTCGAGAGTTGTGTGTACAAGAAGCGTGTCGGAACTATCTTGGTATTTCTAATACTATACGTAGACGACATTCTGCTCATCGGGAATGATGTAAAGGTGTTATCAGACGTAAGGGCATGACTGTCTAAATAGTTTGATATGAAGGACTTAGGAAAATCCAGTCACATCCTTGGGATCAAGATCTTTCAAGATCGCAAGAAAAGGATGTTGGGCTTATCGCAAGCATCATACATAGACACTATTTTGAAGTGGTTCAGCATGTAGGATTCCAAGAAAGGTTTTGTACCTTTCAGGCATGGAATCCATCTATCCAAGGAAATGTGCCCTAAGATACAAAAGGAGATAGATGACATGAAAGACATTTCTTGTGCTTCGGCTGTCGGAAGTCTTATGTATGCAATGATGTGCACGAGGCCGGATATCTACTTTACCATAGGCATGGTAGCAAGATATCAGAGTAACCCGGGGAAGGAGCATTGGACTGCAGGTAAAAACATTATGAAGTTTTTGAAAAGAACTCGGGATAGAATGTTGGTTTATAAATCAGACAATCTAATTCCCATCGGTTACACGGACTCGGATTTTCAATCAGACTTAGATTCTAAAAAATTATCTGCCGCAGTTCGTGTGCTTTCGATTGGAAAGTGTAGCCATGACATGGAGGAGTATGAAACATGATTGGATCATGAACTCAACCTTGGGAACCGAGTAAGTAACTGCTTGTGAAGCAGTGAAAGAAGCGGTTTGGCTCGAGAGACTTCTTAGTGGACTTGGATGTAGTTCTGAATTTGTCCAGCAATATCTGCTTGAGGCAGTTACAAATTCAAGAGAACCAAAGAGTCCACGTGTCAAACAAAACACACTGAAGGAAAGAAATCTTAGACTAGAAATCGTTAAGAGAGGAGATGTAGAGGTGATTAAGATCGCATTGGAGGATAACCTAATTAATCCTTTCACAAAGTGTCTGCCTCTGGAAACATTCAAGAGACATGTGGGAGGAATGGTTGTCAAGTGCGTAGCCAATCTGCTTTGAGTATAAGTGGGAGAGATATTAGGTTCATGTGGTGACATTAGATGTCACGAACAACATGAGATATGTTGTAGTATACTTAAAAGCAGACTTTGAGTATAAGTGGTAGATTGTTGGGGTTATACGTGAAAGTATGTTTTTACTTTGTATAACTAAACTGAATTTCTTATTTATTTGTTGAAATAAATTATTTATCACTGTTGCATTAAATATGATTGAATGTTATATATATTTACTGAATATATGTTTAATAAATAGTATGTGTTACATTGTAGTTAATTTAGTGATACCATATCACAGAAGATCAAAGTAATAGTTCCTTATAACCAAGTACAAAATTCACAACCTAGATGGAAATGAATAATCCATCGTGAAAGGTTGAAGTGTAAGGCTTAGATTGACTTGTCTTGACCAAGATATTACACAAGTGCATTATGATGCGGTGAATAGGACCTACAGGAGGATAAATTCTTCAGTGTTGAATATAGAAGAATTAGACCTCAGTGGTTCGTTATTTCTTAATCTCCGTTCCTTAAATAGGATCATATGAAATTAATAATTATTGCTTTGACTTATGATGGATAGAGAATCAATGTTATTCAATACGTTATATCTTGGGCAATATTATTAGTTACATGACGATTGCTAAGATTTAATACGGAGAATCGTGTGCAAGTACGTCTTCCGTGATTTGTCCCCTTGGGAGGCTCAGAAGTTTTATCATACTAAATCTTACAAGTGGAATTTATTTCCGGTATGGATAATAATGTTGAGCAGTTCCTAATCCAAGGAAAAAGATATTAATTAATATAAAGCTTTTTAGTGGCTTGAATTAATTAATGGACTGGATAATCTTAAACACGAGAAATAATAACTGGGAACCATATTATAGTAATATGGGTTAAGATGGATAGTGCAATATTAATTATGTAGTGGGATTAATTAATATTAATGGGCTTGAATAATGTTGTGGCTCAATATTGATAATTCAAGGTCCATTGGAAGGTCCAATCTTAATTCTTCTAAAGGCCTCTCAAGTAGCCCAAAGATAAAGTCCAATAACTGATAAAGATGGTAAAGATAAAAGATATTATTGTTGCATATTTTTTCCAATTTTTCGAAAATATTAAGGAAGATAGAGAAAAAAATTTCTTGATTTTCTTAGAAAGATTTTTACGGAATAAGTATTCTTGAAGTACAAGATTATCCCATAAATTCAAGAAAAGTCAAAGATCTTATTTATTCCCATTAATGCAATTTTCGAAAATTACCCTATAATTATAAGGGGAATTTAATAGTTGGGATTTGATTATGGAAAATATAATATATTGAATATATTCAAGATTGTATCTTGGAGAAGAATCAAGGAAATTTCCCATTGGGCATCAAACCCTAAAATTTCGCCCCCCTCTATAATTATAAATAGGGGATGATATTTTTTTCATCCCCAATGCAATTCCATGTGTTGGAAAAATTAGAAATCCACAAGGTGGTGCAACATAATTTTATTTTTCCCTTTTGTTAATTGTTCGTGAGCATCCTACCACCGGATTATAAGGACTTGAGAATACTTGAGAATGCACTTTGGGTTTGTTCGTGTGAAAGAGTACTCATCTTCTCAACGGTTGTCACTCCAAGAGGTTAGTTCATGTAAACTCCTAGCAATTCCGCATGCATAGGATTTATGTGGCTTGTTTATATGCATGATTTGTTGTTGAATTATTATTTGAATTAATAGAGGATTAATTCATGCTAGTAATAATTGTTAGAATTAAATTTGTATTTAAATATTCATCCTGAATAGATCCCGACAATTAATTCCCCAACACAATCCATTGGTAAAAGGTTGATGTGCAAGGCTCAGATTGACTTGTCTTGACCAAGAGATTACACTAGTGCATTCTGATGCGGTGAAGCGGACCTATAGAGAGGATAATCTTTTCCGTACTGACTTAAGGGAAAAGTTAGACCTAAGTGGTTGTTGATTTTTTAATTAATGTCCCTTAAATATGATTGTGTGTAATTAATATTTATTGCTTTGATATATGTTGGGTAGAGAATCAGAGAGCGATTCGATACTTTGTATTTTGGGCAATATTATTAGTTACATGACAATTGCTAAGATTTTATATAGAGAATCGTGTGCAAGGTGAGTCTTGTTTGATTTGTCCGCTTGGTAGGCTCAAAAGTTTTATCATACCAAATCATGCATGTAGATTAAGTTCCGGTATGGATAGTAATGTTGAGTTGTCCTTACTCCAAGAAAAAGATATTAATTAATATAAAGTTATTGGTCCCGGTGTAAACGAGTGTCACACGTGTATGTGGGGGGGGGGAATACACGTGTGTGGTGATTTTTAAACTTTTAAAACTTTTACTGAAATCAGCGAGTCAGGTTGTCCTGATTTTCAGTCTTGAGAAGCACAAATTGCCTTGAGTCAAAGTTGTTGGGATTATACTGGAAAGTATGCTTTTTACTTTGTATAATCAAAAACTGAATTTCGGACTTATTTACTGAAATAAATTGTTTATCACTGATGCTTTAAATATTATCGAATGTTACATATATTTACTGCATAACTGTTCAATAATTTGTACGTGTTACATTGTAGTTAATTTAGTGATACCAGATCACAGAAGATTAAATTAACAGTCCCTTGTAACTAAAAGTACGACATTCACGACCTAGATGAAAATGAACAACCCATCGTGAAAGGTTGAAGTGTAAGGCTCAGATTGGCTTGTCTTGACCAAGAGATTACAACTAGTGCATGACTGATGCACTGAATATGACCTACAGGAGGATAAATTCTTCAGAACTGAACAATGAAGAATTAGACCTCAGTGGTTCGTTATGTCTTAATCTTCGTTCCTTAAATAGGATCACGTGTGATCGGTAACTATTGCTTTGACTTATCATGGGTAGAGAATCAACGAGATTCAATACTTTTATCTTGGGCAATATTATTGGTCACATATGATTGCTAAGATTTAATGCAGAGAATCGTGTGCAAGTACGCTTGTTCGATTTGCCCCCTTGGGAGGTTCATAAGCTTTATCATACCAAATCTTGCAAGTGGAATTAGTTTCCGGTATGGATAATAATGTTGAACCGTTCCTTGACCAAGGACAAAAGATATTAATTAATGGAAAGCTATTTCAGTGGCTTGAATTAATTAATGGGCTAGATAATCTTAAACACGGGAAATAATAACCGGGAGCCATATTGACTATAATATGGGTTAAGATGGATAGTGCAATATTAATTATGTAGTGGGAATAATTAATATTTATGGGCTTGAATAATATTGTGGCTCAATATTGATAATTCAAGATCCATTAGAAGGTCCAATCTTAATTCTCCTAAAGGCCCCCTAAGTAGCCCAACATATAGTCCAATAACTGAAAAAGGTGTTTAAAATAAAATAAATATTGTTGCTTATTTTTTCTAATTATTTTCGAAATTTATAGATAAAAGGGGAGAAAGATTTTCTTTGAATTTTGTTATGGAATGAAGATATGTATTCTTGGAATACAAGATTATCTCATTAAATTCAAGAAATCTCCCACATGGTTATTTATAAGGAAAAATTCGAATTTTTTGAAAGATAAAGGGCAAGAAAGATTTTCTTGAAAAGATATTATGGAAGATATGTATTTCTTGAAATATAAGAATATCTCATAAATTCAAGAAGATCCAAATCTTGGATTCTTGCCTATTATTTTCGAAAATATCCCATAACAAAGAGTGGGTGGGATTTTGTGGAATATTATAATTATGGGAAAAAGAATATAGGAGATATATTCAAGATTTCTTGGAGATCAAGAAAAGATTTTCCCACATTGTTTTTTTTTTGCCACAATTTTCGACCACCTATGCTCTATAAATAGGGGATGACTCTTTCATTCCCAAGTACAATTCCATGTGCTGGAAAAATTAGTAAATCCACAAAGGTGGTGCAACATAATTTATTTTCCTTTTGTTAATTGTTCACAAGTGTCCTACCATCGGATAGTCGAACAAGGATTAAGGGAATACTTGGGAAGTTCTTTTGGTTAGTCTAATCAGCCAGATCACTGCCATCCCAAGAGGTACGTTCACGTAAACTCGTAGAATTCTGCATGCGTAAGATTTACGTGAATTAATTATATGCATGATATGTTGTTGGATTATTATTTGAATTAATATAGGATTAATTCATGCTAGTAATAATTATAAAAATTAAATTTATATTTAAATATTCACCCCGAATAGATCTGTGCAACTTATTCCCCAACAAAAGTCTACTGAGACAATAACACTGAGCGGCGTTCAGGGACTTCAGATTAGCTCACTGATCCTAATTTTTCTCAGAGTCCAAATAAGTTTGGAGTAGATACTAATCTTACTGACTACTCAGGAGAGTTTCTCAGCTTGACAACTATCTATACTAGCTTATCTAGAGTGCGGAAAGTGTAGGCCCTAAGTTTATACTCGTTTTACTTTGCTGAAAGTCTTTCCTTAATGAAACAGTTGTTAAGGTTGTGATCAACTTAATGCAAGTTCAGTGGATTGATTCCAACTGAATATCAGAAATACTTTCAATGAAATATGCAACAAGTAATAATGCAAAGCAGAAAGCAAATAACATAGCAAGTTATAGTGGTCCAGAGGCTCAAGCTCCTACGTCCACTCTCTCTGATCTTCAGAGAAATTCCTTAACACACTACTTCTACTACCTCAAGCTTTCAGACTGAACTCAGCAGCTTACTAACTCAACACTACTACGAGTTTTCAGGCTGAACTACTGCAGCTTACTAACTCAACACACACAAGCATTCAGACTGAACAATCAGCTTACTAACTTCTCCTCTAGAGTCTTCAGACTGAACACAGCAGCTTACTAACTCTTTACAACTCTCTCACTTCCAACTACTACACACACAAACTTCCTAATCAAAAGGTTTGGGTTTGGTTGATTTCCAACTAAGGTGAGATATCCTTTTACAATGAGAACACAAGTAAAAGGCTAGGATATCTCGAACTAATCTTTGGATAAGATCTTAAATCTAGGCTTAGTAAATGAGCTCTCTTCAAATATGAAACACTTGGGAAATTCTAAGGGTTTCAAGTGCTTCACAAGAATGCTTGAATACGAATGAGCTCTGTGAGTTGCTTTGATTTCCTGTAACCTTGAGGTGTTCAAGGCCTCTGGTATTTATAGGCAACTCTCACGAAGTCTTCCTTTGAAAAACTATCCGTTGGAGAGATAGCATCTCGGGTTTCTTCTTTGAGTATATGGTGAACGGCTTCATTAGGGTTTGAATGAGTCCTTGCATGCTTTAGGAAATATCCAGATAAGCGGCCAATCACCAATTTCTGTGAACAAGACAAATATTTATGCTGACATTCTTCAGAGAAATGTCGCTTTCGGTGTCAGGAAAGTACGCTGTTGTCGCCTCCTCATTGGTCGATATCTTTCTTTGAACAGAGACAACAAAAACGGCTCTTTTTAGCCAACTAACACTAAGTTGATATCTTCCTTAGTGTTCACGAATGTATAACATTCTCTTTGCATGTACTAAGAATGAACAAACACTATTTAACTTGAAGTGTCATGTTCAGGGTCTTTTGGTTCAGTACACAAGATTCTTCAGGGTCTTCTGATCTTCAGATTCTTCTGATCTTCAGGTTCTTCTGATCTTCAGGTTCTTCTGATCTTCAGGTTTCTTTAAGTCTTCAGGTTTCTGTAAGTCTTCAGGATATACTGATTCTTTAGTATGGTTTAGGTCTTCAGTATAGTTTGATCTTCAGGATACTTCTGATCTTCAGGTTTCAGTAAGTCTTCAGGATATACTTATTCTTCAGTATGGTTTAGGTCTTTAGTATAGTTTGATCTTCAGAATACTTCTGATCTACAGATAAAACATTGAAACCTATTCTAACCTGAACTATGTCTGCTGACTATACATGGTGCAGATCATCCTGATAATTTGAAACCTGATCCTATACTATCAAGACCGTCCTGAAACATGTCATACTCAGGGGTTTTGGGATCTAATCAAAATCTTTATTAAATTCATCTCCCAACAATTTCCCCCTTTTTGATGATGCCAAAACCATCTTGTTACAAGCTTGCAAACAGAAATAAACCTAACATCTACCTAGGTTTCAATTTATAAAGCAAGAAAAACAAGTAAGGCAACCATCAAGCAATCAGTGAGATAATGAGATATTATCTTTTGATCATCAGAAAATCTGTAGATTTTTCATTAAAGCTAAAAAAAACCATGATTACAAGTTACATTGGTTTTCATAAGATTCTATTGAAACAAAATAAACAGAAGGAAACAAGATACATCAGTCTTCATCAGATTCGATTTCATCAGCTGGTGGCTTCAGGTTGAATTGGTCATAGTATCTGATCTTCAGCTCTTCTCTCTTCTGCAGAGTCTCAGCATCATCTCCTATCAGTCCCAGATACTCAGCCTGATCCAAAAAGTCAGCATGAATGAAATCATAGTTAACCAATCCATTCTTGTATCTTGGTGGAGGGTACTTGATCTGTCCTGGAGCTTTGGGCTAGTATCCCAAGGTATCAAATACATCAAACCATTTCTGGCAGATGTTAGTGTAGTTTTGCAGCAGGTAGGCAATGAATGCTTCATCTCTATCAGCATTGGGTTCAGACCAGTTCATCAGTACATCATTGTTGAACACAAACTCTCTCTTGGTCGTCTCCCATCTGTCATTCATTTCTATTGGCATCCATTTGTCTATGTGTGGCCACTGCCTCTTCCTTGGTTTAGTGCCTCTCCTTCTCTTGATCATCCTTTGAAAACCTCCAAGATTTCTCTTAGCTTCCTCCCTCTCTTTCCTTATCATCTCTGATCCTGATACTGAGATGGCAGCTTTTCTCTTTTTCTTAGCCTCAATTGCCTTTACAATATTGTGCCAATCCCAGTTCAGTCTCTTGGTGGATACATCATATTCACCAAAACCTTCCTTGAAGAGATCATCTATCTCTGATTCTGAATCCTTTTCAGCAATCTCTTGAGCAACCTCTTCCACATCTTCCTCAAATTCAGCAACCAACTTCCTCTGCGTAGGCTCCTCATGATCGGCTTAGCAAGCTTCTTGGACTTTAGAGGTTTTTCTACAAATGCTGCAGGCTTCTTCTGAGGAATCAGGATACCATAAGTTTCCCCCTGCTTACTGCATTTATGAGTCTTCTACCTCTTCGTCCTTTCCTCTAAAACCTCCATCACAGCCTCAGGATGAATTACTATTTCAGGCTCTTTTCGCTTTCCTCTCTGAATCTCAGTGAGAGCCTCTTCAGTAGGTTTTTCAATTGATGGCACGACAGCAAGCTTGTCGTAGCTTTCCCCTTTTTGGCATCATAGTTTGTTATCAGCTCGGAAAGGGTTCTGTCCATATGGAGATGTTCTCTGCCAATCGACCTGACCTCTGCCTCCACATGAAAGTGTTCATCCTGAATTCTCTGTAGGACATTTAGGCCAGTGATAGTGTCTTCAGCAAGACCACCATATGTTGTTTTCATCTTTTCCTTCAAAGAGGTGTTTATTTCCTCAACAGCAGACTTGATTATTTCTTCAGTCTTGGATTTCAGGAAATCCTCAAGAGCTTTAGATCTTAAGTCAAACTGTCTCTCCAACTCATCCTTCATCTCCTTAGCAACATCCTCAAATTTTGTACTGAATGTAGTAAGTTTACTATCAAGAGAAGAAGATAGTAAAGTTACCTGATCTGATGTTACCATGGATGAGCTCAGTGCTTTTATGGCCTCATCCTGAGAAACTTGTGCATCAGTAATCTTGGACACTTCATCCACCAGTGGTTCAATCAATGCCACTTGTTCAATTATTGGCTCGAACTTGGTCAGTTTCTCCAGGATAGGTGTGAAATCAACAACTGGCTGCGGAGGGATAGGGATTTCTTCCTCTTCTTCAGTCTGAAGACCTACTTCAACAGACTCAGTAGGCTTCTCTGCTGGCTCTGGGGGTTTCTTCTACAGTAATCATCTGAAGGTCAGGAACGTCCTGAGCTTATTCCCCCTGAGTAGATGCTCCAGCCTCAACAGATTTCTGACTACCCTCAACAGGGTCTTGATCGGTCCTATCTTTGTCCTAAGTTTCAGAAGTCTCCTCAGGTTGATCCTTCTCCATCCTCTTAGCAAGTTTCTTGTTCACCAATTCTTCAAACTCATTTGCCTTAATCCTCAATCTTTTCTTGCCTAAGCCTGAAAAGGCATCAAGTTCGGCAACCTCTTCTGCCCAGAATTCTTCTCCTCTGAAGTTTCCTATCCTCAGCATCATGGCAAAAGATTGGTTCACTATCAGCATTGCTGTTTTCAGTCTAATGAACATATCCTGAAGGTCAGGATAATTGGCAAGTTCAGGAAATTTGTCCAATACAAATCTTCCTGCCTTCAATCTCCACTCATTTTCTTCAGCTTCACCTTTCCTGAGTTCAGGAACAGGTGACTCCTCTTTAGAGCTAGAGATTGTCTCTGAAGGTATGGGAATTTGTGGCTCTGAGGGGTGAATGGTTGGGATCTGTATTTGTCTCTCTTCAACAGGTTTTTGGGAACCTATGAAGATTTCTCGGGTAATTTTGTCATCCCCAATGCTAGTGGTGAGGATTTCAGTGAATACATCTTCTTCTCTCTCCATCTCAAGGATTTTTGCAGCTTCAGCCTCAGTAGCTTGAGAAACGGCCTTCACAAGTGTATCCAAAGGAGATTTCTCTCCTGAAGCTATCTCGCTGGTTTTTCTCAGACGCTTCTTCCTCTTCTGCTCTTCCTGAGCCTTCTTCTTCTCACCAACCTCCCTCTTGACTCTTAGATGTTCCAGAGCCTTCTTCCTCTTCTCTGGCTCTTCTACAGCCTTTTCAACCACCTTCTTGCCCTTGGACCGGGAAAGATCAGCAATAGTAAGTCTGTCATGTTCAGACTAAGAACTTTCTATCTCAACTTGTTCTGTCTGAGCCTCAGGCTCACTTTGGACAGCCTGCTCTTCAGGCTCATCCTGAGCGGGTGAACTCCTGCTTTCTGAGGTTGTCAGGACTCTTTTCTGTGACTTTGATTTTCTGAACATGATTCTGTTCCTGGAAAACACATTCCCTGATAATAGAAACATTTTCTTCCTGGGCAATGTTTCTATCAAAAAACTTATCTTCGTCCCAAACAATATCCTTCCAGACTTCTTAAACGTCCCTTGATCATATATCAACTTTGGGCTCTGGCTCAGGATACAATCAACTAAAAACTTTAGCCAATTGAAATCTCTGGATGGTGAGTCCACTATTGCAGCCATGAGCCTCAACTTGTTCCGGCTCACCTGTTCTAGGCTTCCAGAGGTGCTCATTAAGCACTTGGCTACAATATCAATCAATACTCTATAAACATGTTTTAAACACTTCTTGTTTAAAGCCCCTTTCAACTCAACCTTAGTAGATGCAAATCTATCAAGAATCTCTTGCTCATGCCCAATCATGGAAGTAGCAGAATCATCACCTCTATTACTTAGCTCAAAAACAGCATTAATATTTTGAAGTGATAGTTGTACCTCTCTGGTGACGACTACTTCGTCTTTGGATTTGGCATGGGTGCCAAAACTGAGTTGTGAAACAAGAGAGTCGTTGTCTCCTTCTCTTAGGTTTACAACGAATTGCAAAACCTCTTGTGGCATCTCTGATTCTGGTGTGTTGCTAACCAGTTTGTCTAACCTGGCCATTCGAAGCATGTTGAGGGCTTCTTCTTCAATTAGTGTTGTTTTGTTATCCACCATGGCAATGACATGCTCGAAATACGGTTTCTCTGTTTCTGCGAGATTCTTAATCATCCCATAGCTCGGAAATGCTTGTGAGTAAATGCATGTGCCAAGTGTGTTTCAAGATTAATTGAATACTTAAGCCTTACTGAACACTGACCGTGACAAAACCATCCTGATTCTCAGTTTCCATCCTGAGTGGTATTTGTCCTGAGTTTTTCTTACTGAAAAACTTCATGCATCTGAAGAACTTCTCTCTTCAGGATAAATTACTCACCTGGATCCAACATCCCTAATTCAACTGATAGTTCCTGAAATCTTGACTCATCCAAAGGCTTAGTAAGAATATCAGCTCTCTGTTTATCAGTATGAATTTTCTCCATCCTGATGTCTTTCTTCTCTACATGGTCTCTGATGAAATGGTGTCTGATATCCACATGCTTACATCTGGTGTGTAGTACAGGATTTTGTGATATAGCAATAGCAATGTTGTTGTCACAAAAAATAGGAACTTCATTGGCCATAACCTTATAATCTCTCAATTGTTGTCTTAGCCAAAGAATCTATGCACAGCAACTTCCTGCAGCCATGTACTCAGCTTCAGTAGTACTAGTTGCTACTGAGGTATGTTTCTTTGAAAACCATGATATCAGTTTGCTTCCTAGAAATTGACAAGTTCCTGAAGTGGACTTCCTGTCAATTCTGCAACCACCATAATCAGCATCTGAATAACCAGTTAATTCAAGGTTATCATCAGTTGGATACCATAATCCTCTATTCATTGTGCCCTTTAGATACCTTAGTATCTTATTGGCAGGTTCCATGTGACTAGTATTAGGATTAGCTTGGTATCTTGCACATATCCCAACAGAAAAAGTAATGTCAGGCCTACTTGCTGTGAGATGGAGCAATGATCCAATGATCCCTCTATAAATAGTATGGTCAACTGATTTGCCTTCAGGATCAGGATCCATCTTGTAGTTATTATTCATGGGGATTCTAACTGAATTGCAATTCTGAATACCATACTTGGCAATCAGATCTCTTGTATATTTTGCCTAATTGATGAAAAATCATTCTTTAGACTGTTTCACCTGAAGTCCTAGAAAGAAATTCATCTCCCCCATCATTGACATCTCAAACTTACCTTTCATCAGTGTAGAAAACTTCTCACACAACTGATGATTTGGGGATCCAAAGATAATGTCATCCACATATATCTGAACAAGTAAGATATATTTCTCATCTTCTATCCTGAACAAGGTTCTAGCCACAGTCCCTTTGGTAAAACCATGATCAGTAAGAAATTGAGATAGAGTGTCATACCATGCTCTGGGTGCTTGCTTCAGACCATACAAGGCTTTCCTGAGCCTGTTAACTTGGTCATTCTTGCAGAAGCCAGGAGGTTGTTCCACATAAACCTCTTCTTTAAGCACACCGTTCAAAAATGCACTTTTCACATCCATCTGATATACCTTAAATTTCATGTGAGCGGCATATGCAAGAAACAATCTAATGGCTTCTAGTCTTTCAACTGGTGCAAAGGTTTCATCATAATCCAAGCCTTCTTCTTGGGAATAACCTTGTGCAACTAGCCTTGTCTTGTTTCTTACAATGACATTATTTTCATCTCTTTTATTCTTGAACACCCACTTAGTTCCAATGACATTGTGCCTCTTAGGTCTATCCACTAACTCCCAGACTTCATTCCTAGCAAAACTGATTTAGCTCTTCTTGCATAGCCATAATCCAGAAGGAATCTTGAAGAGCTTCTTCAATTTCAATAGGTTCTTTTTCAGATAGGAAGCAGCTGAACAAAGCACTTTCTCCATGGAACCTTCTTGTTTTAACTCCTTCAGATAATTCTCCCACAATCTGACTTGTAGGATGACTATCTAACCATGTTCTTCTGGATGTTCCCCCTGCAGTATTGTCCTCAACATCAGAAATGTAAGGTTCAGGTAATTCATTAAACTCAGGGAACAACACAAAAGGAAAGAGTGAATCATCTTCCTCAGGGGATATTTCATTTTGAACATTGTCAGAGACATTTGTTCCCCCTTGGTTGATAGATTCAGAGTTTGCCTCAGCTGTGACCACATCCTCATCGGCATTACATACCTGATTCTGAACTTGTGTTTGTTCAGATTGGTCAACCTCAGTGTGTTGGCTTTCCTTCAGTGGAGAGCTATTATCCTGAGTACCACCAGCCTGAGTATTTTCATCCTGAGTCTCTTCCTTTTCCGAGTCAGTTTCACTCCATTCATAGTAAGTGATTGACTTCTTCTTTTCAGGCTCAGATGATGTTTTGACATTCTTCTTCAGACTAAGTCTGGTGATCCGCTTTGTCAAGTCTCCTGAATCAACTTCTTGTTTCTTATGAACATAAGTAGATTCATCAAAAACAACATGAGGTGTTTCCTCCACAATAAGAGTCCTACAGTTGTAAACTCTGAAGGTTTTACTAATTTCAGAATATCCTAAGAATATCCCTTCATCAGCTTTGCTATCAAAAGTTTTCAACTGATCTTTACCATTATTATGTATGAAACACATACAACCAAACACACGAAAGAAAGAAACAAGAGGCTTCCTTTCATTCCACAGTTCATATGGAGTTTTTCCTTGATTCTTGGTCAGCATGGATCTGTTCTGAGAGTAGCATGCAGTGTTGACTGCTTCAGCCCAAAATCTCTTAGGAATGTCAGCTTCAGCAATCATTGTTCTTGCAGCTTCTTTCAGAGTCCTGTTTCTCCTTTCAGCAACACCATTTTGTTGTGGGTCCTTGCAGCTGATGTTTCATGAGTTATTCCATTTGCTGCAAAATAATCAGATATAATATGATTGATAAATTCAGTGCCTTTGTCTGATCTGATTTTGACCACACTCAGATTCTTTTCAGTACTGAGTCTTTTCAGTAACTCTGGCAGTTTGGTTTGAGTTTCTTTCTTACTAAGTAAGGAAATGACCCATGTATATCTTGAGTAGTCATCAACTACTACCAATGTATATTTCTTGCCATTAGTACTCACAGGTGTTACTGGACCAAAGAGATCCATATGTAACAATTGAAGTATTCTATCAGTAGACACTTCTACTTTGCTTTTGAATGATGCTTTAATCTGTTTGCCTTTCTGACAAGCATCACAAACATGATCTTTACTGAACACTTCATTAGGTAACCCCCTCACAAGTCCTAATCTTGCAAGTTTGTTCAGAGTTTTGAAGTTCAAATGGTTCAGTCTTTTGTGCCATAACCAACTGGTTTCATTAGCTTTTTTGGCCATTAAGCATGTATCCATAGGAGTAAGTTTTCAATCAGCAAGATACACATTTCCTTTTCTAGTACCAGTTAGTAATACTTGTTGTGAAACATTATCTTTCACATAGCACAAGTTCTTTCAGAATTCAACACTGAATCCTTTATCACAGAATTGACTGATAGAAAACATGTTATTCTTTAAACCAGACACATATGATACACCATGGATATGAACAGTATCAATTTCAAGAGTTCCATATCCTTCTGTTTGTCCTTTGGAATTATCTCCAAAGGTTATCTGAGGGCCTTTCTGTTCAACATAGTCAGTGAGCAAATATTTGTATCCTATCATGTGTCTTGAGCATCCACTGTCCAAGTACCATGCAGCAGGTGAAACTTCAGTTCCACTCATCAGGGCTATGTTGTCTTCATTCAGCTTAGTGCCCTTATCCTTCACCTACAAAACAAGTTAGACCTTAGGTACCTTTTGGAACCCAAATTTGCCTGATAACTCTAATGACTTTAGAGTGGCTGATTTGTCTTCCATAAACATCTACATACACATTCACCACCCTAGATTCCTTGGGAGTATCCTGTGTATGAGTGTCAGCCTTAGCATGAACATGAGCCTTTGATTTTTTCTTGGGTTCAGGCCTTTAGTTCCATTGCTTTGGCTTTGGTGCAGCTGATCTCTGTCTCTGCTAACTTGGGTTCAAGAAACCTTTACCCTTAGGCAAGTGGGGTTTAGGTCGCCTGTACTGAAATTGTAGTCTTTCAGTATCCTGAGGACTTGGTCTCCTCTTCTGAGAATTTCTCTACTGAGTGTTTCTCTTCTGAGGATTCATCTGATGGTTCAAGGCAGATTTCTTCAGGTTAGTATTCTTAGCCTGAGGCTTCGAAGTACTGGCCTGAGGATTTCCTACTGATTGTACAGGTTTCCTAGCCTTTTCCTGAGGTTTGGGCTTTCTTTCCTGAACTTTCAGGATCTCTGAAACCATAGGTCCTTTACCCTTGTCCAAAACACGGGGTTGTTCCAATAAGAAGATCAGTACGAACCGCTGGTTTAACAAAGACAGTCTTGGTGCCACTTGTAGAAGTAGCATTCAGAAGATCATGTGAGGTTCCCCCTGGAATATATCCTAATCCAGTCTTTATAGTTGCAGGTCTTTGATAACTCTAAATTTCATCTATTGCTTTAGATGCAGAATTCAATAGAGCTAACTTTCTCTGCAAACTATCCTCACTTTTCTTTAGAGTTTCATGTTTCTCAAAGAGGTCATTGAACTCAGTTCTGATAAACTGATTTTCTTCAGTGGATTTCTCTAACTTTCCTTTCAGGGCCTCTACCACTTTCTCTTTTTCTGAGAGTTGTACTTTCAGAACATCAAGTTCATCAGTTACTCCCATCAATTGAGAAGTGATCTCAGTAGCTTTAGAGTTTTTCCACTTTAGATTCTCAGCAGTCAGCACTTCATTCTGCTCTTGAGTTTCTATGAACAGTTCTTGCAACACAGAATAGTCTTTCATCAGATTCTCAAAAGAACCCATCAGGTCAAAATTACTGGTTACAGATGAACTTGATAACTCAGGTGTTTGTGTAGGAGCAGCAACAGAGATAGAAGAATTTACCTCCTCAATAGCAACAAGGCAGACATCATCACTATCACTGTCTGAGAACATCTCTTCTGAAGAGCTGGATCCTTCCTCAGAATGTTCTTCTTCAGCAACCACTGCCTTCTTGCTGGAATACTTCTTGTCTCTTTTGGCTTGCCGATCCTTTCTTTCTTTGGAACTCAACTCAGGACAGTCATACTGGAAGTGACCTATCTTTTTACAATTGTAGCATCTGTTGGTATCATCATCCTGATCATTTTCCTCTTTGGATTTGTAGTCCTTTCTGGATGAAGATCCTTCAGCTTTGTAATCTTTCTTCTTCCCAGTAGACTTTTCTTCAACTTCTGAGTTGTTCCTGTTCCTGTATCTGGTATTTTTATAATACCTTTTATATTTTCCAAATATGTGGTTCATTTTCTCAAACCTTCTTGCCATTAGGGCAATTGTCTCATCTTTTTCATCCTGCACTTTGTTAGATGAGGTCTCAGGTTCTTTACAGATTTTACTTTGTGCTTTAAAAGCCACATTTTTGTTAGATGAAGTATCATCTTTGTTGTCAGTTTTCTTAGTTTTCTTATCAATTACAAACTCATATGCTTTCAACTCAGAGAAAACTTGTTGATATGGCATAGAAGCAATATCTTTGGTGTTCTCAATCTCAACAGCATGAATATCCCATTTCTTAGACAGTCCTCTGAGAATTTTCAGAGCAATTTCTCTTTTGGGATATTTTTCCCAAGAGCACTCAGATCATTCATAATGCTAGTGAATCTTGACTTCAAGTCTTTCAATAGATTCACCATCTTCCATTTCAAAACCATCAAATTTGGCAATAGCCACAGATAGTTTGTTTTCTTTGATATGATCAGTGCATTGACACATTAAAGCAAGTGTGTCCCAAATGTCTTTGGCAGTTTCACAGTGAGAAATCATTCCCATAACACCATCATCAATAGTGTTATATAGAGTATCTTTAGCAATATAATCCAAGTTAACCAACTTCCTTTCTTCAGGAGTAAGCTGATCATCGGATTTAGGAAATTCATCCCTTGGATCATCTTTTTCAGCATCAGTAGATCTAGGATTAACAACCTTAAACTCAAAAGGTCCTTGTGACACAACTCTCCACATTCTCTCATGTTTTGAGTACAAGTGTGCCTGCATTCTCAATCTCCATAGATCATAATTCTCAACTGAGAACATAGGTAGTTTCTTAGAAGGCATGATGAAATGGTCTTGTAAGATATCAGCAGTAAGATCTATTCAGTAGACCACCAAAGTCTCTAAGTAAACAAGACTATGGCTACCAAAGCAAGTGGTCAGTTAGAACCACTGCTCTGATACCACTTGTTGGTCCCGGTATAAACGAGTGTCACACGTGTATTGGGGGGGAGGAATACACGTGTGTAGTTATTTTTCAACTTTTAAAACTTTTACTGAAATCAGCGAGTCGGGTTGTCCTGATTTTTAGTCTTGAGAAGCACAAATTACCCTGAGTCAAAGTCTACTGAGACAATAACACTGAGCGGCATTCAGGGACTTCAGATTAGCTCACTGATCCTGATTTTTCTCAGAGTCCAAATAAGCTTGGAGTAGATACTAATCTTACTGACTACTCAGGAGAGTTTCTCAGCTTGACAACTATCTATACTATCTTATCTAGAGTGCGGAAAGTGTAGGCCCTAAGTTTATACTCGTTTTACTTTGCTGAAAATATTTCCTTAATGAAACAGTGGTTAAGGCTGTGATCAAGTTAATGCAAGTTCAGTGGATTGATTCCAACTGAATATCAGAAATGCTTTCAGTGAAATATGCAACAAGTAATAATGCAAAGCAGAAAGCAAATAACACAGCAAGTTATAGTGGTCCAGAGGCTCAAGCTCCTACGTCCACTCTCTCTGATCTTCAGAGAAATTCCTTAACACACTATTTCTACTACCTCAAGCTTTCAGACTGAACTCAGCATCTTACTAACTCAACACTACTACGAGTTTTTAGGCTGAACTACTGCAGCTTACTAACTCAACACACACAAGCGTTCAGACTGAACAATCAGCTTACTAACTTCTCCTCTAGAGTCTTCAGACTGAACACAGCAGCTTACTAACTCTTTACAACTCTCTCACTTTCAACTACTACACAGACAAACTTCCTAATCAAAGGGTTTGGGTTTGGTTGGTTTCCAACTAAGGTGAGATATCCTTTTACAATGAGAACACAAGTAAAAGGCTAGGATATCTAGAACTAAGCTTTGGATAAGATCTTAAATCTAGGCTTAGTAAATGAGCTCTCTTCAAAGATGAAACACTTGGGAAATTCTAAGGGTTTCGAGTGCTTCACAAGAATGCTTGAATACGAATGAGCTCTGTGAGTTGCTTTGATTTCCCGTAACCTTGAAGTGTTCAAGGCCTCTGGTATTTATAGGCAACTCTCACGAAGTCTTCCTTTAAAAAACTATCCATTGGAGAGATAGCATCTCGGGTTTCTTCTTTTAGTATATGATGAACGGCTTCATTAGGGTTTGAATGAGTCCTTGCATGCTTTAGGAAATATCCAGATAAGCAGCCAATCATCAATTTATGTGAACAAGACAAATATTTATGCTGACATTCTTCAGAGAAATGTCGCTTTCAGTGTCAGGAAAGTACGTTGTTGTCGCCTCCTTATTGGTCGATATCTTCCTTTGAACAGAGACAACAAAAATGGCTCTTTTTAGTCAACTAACACTGAGTTGATATCTTCCTTAGTGTTCACGAATGTATAACATTCTCTTTGCATGTACGAAGAATGAACAAACACTATTTAACTTGAAGTGTCATGTTCAGGGTCTTTTGTTCAGTACACAAGATTCTTGAGGTCTTTAATCTTGATTCTTTCGATCTTGAGTTCTTCGATCTTGAGTTCTTTCGATCTTCAGGTTTCTTTAAGTCTTCAGGTTTCTGTAAGTCTTCAGGATATACTGATTCTTTAGTATGGTTTAGGGTTTGATATAGTTTGATCTTGGGATACTGCCGATCTTGAGGTTTACGTAAGTCTTGAGGATATCTTGATTCTATGGTTTGGTTTAGGTCTTCATATAGTTTGATCTTCAGAATACTTCTGATCTACAGATAAAACATTGAAACCTATTCTAACCTGAACTATGTCTGCTAACTATACATGGTGCAGATCATCCTGATAATTTGAAACCTGATCCTATACTATCAAGATCGTCCTGAAACATGTCATACTCAGGGGTTTTGGGATCTAATCAAAATCTTTATTAAATTCATCTCCCAACAAAAGCTTTTAAGTGGCTTAATTAATTAATGGACTAAATAATCTTAAACACGAGAAATAATAACCAGGAGCCATATTACTGTAATATGGGTTAAGATGGATAGTGCAATATTAATTTTATAGTGGAATAAATTAATATTAATGAGCTGAATAATATTGTGGCTCAATATTGTAATTAAGAGCCCATTGGGAGGTCCAATCTTAATTCTTCTAAAGGCCCCTCAAATAGCCCAATATAATTCCATTAACGAAAATATGATTAAAATAAAAGAAAAATGTTGTTGCTAATTTTTCCTTATTCTTTTCGAAAAATATGAGGAAAGAGAAAGGAAGATCTCTTGAAAATATTTTATGGAAAGAAGATAACTAATCTTTGGAATACAAGATTATCCCATAAATTCAAGAATCTTTGAATTGGTATTTTCTTCTTATTTTTTTCGAAAATATGGCCAAGAAAATAAGGGAGAATTTTGTGGGGAGATATTTATGGAAAATAGAATATATGATATATATTCAAGATTGTTCATTGGATAAGAAGCAAGGAAATTTCTTTCATCCCCCATATGTTATACATAGGGGATGAATGTTTCATCCCCAACACAATTCAAGTCTTGAAAAAATTAGAAATCCACAAAGGTGGTGCAACAAATATTTTTCTTTTTACCTTTGTTAAATTGTTCGCGAGGATTTTCCACTTAATCAACGAGCAAGGATTTGGGAATACTTGAGAAGGCACTTGGGTTGGTTTTTTGAAAGTTTGTTCCTACTTCTCAACGGTTGTCTCTCCGAGGGTAAGATTCGTGTAAACTCCTAGATTCCGCATGTGTAGAATTTTACGTGAATTATTTGTACGCATGTATGTTGTCGGTGATTATTATTTGAATTAATTAATAGGATTAATTCATGCTAATAATAATTATTTATCTAAATTTTTATTTAAAGTTCATCCCGAATAGATCCGGGCAAAACGTTCCCCAACATAAAACCCACACAAAACTTCCTCATTGACTTGTATATATTTTCTTGAAATCCACCTAACACACCAACTCTATTAAGAAACAATTAAAAAAAATTACCTAATTTTTTTTATATAGAAAAGGTAATGACTTGAGTCCTAACATTTCTGTGCAAGATATTCACAATTACAAAAATAAAATATTATATTCATCTTATATACTAAAATATAAATAAATATAAAATAGGCAGAGAAAACTCTTTCAAATTTGAGAATCCTCAAAGAGGTGATAACAAAATATATGAGATGAAATTAATGGCTCAAATAATAAGCCATGTACAGATTCTTGTCCTCATAGTCAATGCACGTCAAATTTTCAATGTCAATAGCGCAAATAAATATATGTACATATTATCTTCCTGTCTGCTCCACTTGCCTCTAGCACCAACATAATTAATAAGTTCTTGAATTGTGCATGTACAAACTTAATGAGAAATGCAAGTAAAAAAGAATTGACAAATTAAAAAGTGGATAATATTCATGCTAAAATTAATGTTCAAAACCACTTTAATCAACCATAAATAAATTGTTAGAGTTAAGCTATGGTAGTAAAATAACTATTAAATAGATCATCGTAAACATATTATCACAGACCTACTGAAACTGAAACGAAAAAATAATTAGTAAAAATTATAAAATAAATTTAGCACCAATTTAATAAAAACATGGGGAAATTGTGCACTACATTTAAGGCATAATTCAAAGGAAATTATGAAATGAAATATATAGTCTTATTTGTTTAAAAACTTATATTCAAGGCAAAAAAAAAATTCAAATACATAGTAGGAAGGTTCACTCATTTTTAAGCACACAAGTTTGGAAGAAGAAATGAAAGACTGCAATCTTAAAAACTATTCACATGCTAAATTACATAAATGAAATTCTTCATAGCAACACATTTAATATTTTAAAAAATTCAACATATCACACTGTAGAATATTGGTGAAGAACCCATCATTAGACAAATAAATGCATTACAAATTACACAGATTAAACTTAAAAACAAATTTAATATCTAGTAAAACACATTTCTTCTTATAGTAACACCTTTATATTCATATAACTAGTAACTCATTTTTTAATATCTTACGTGTGTTACTATAAGGACAAGTATGTGTACTGAAAATGGCATGTGTTACATATATTTATAATAAGATATAATTATTCTTATAATAATACAAGTTTACCTTTATGAGAACACATACATATGAACGAATTTTCTTATTTTATCTTTGTGCGAATTTTTTGAAAAATTCATTTGACCTTCAGTAAAAAATCAACAAACTTTGAGCGCTTTCCCAATATAAACTAATTTTTCACGTAAAATATTTAACAAAAGTGTCTCGTGTCTTTGAAACGTTGATGTTTGATGGGTTCATTAGTTTGGGGTTGTCAAATTCAGACAACCAAATAAGACTCAACTTATAGTTTGTTGTTCAACCAAAAAAGGGAAGAATCCAAATCACCATGTTTAATTTTCTTCGCGCGCTAACCCTACGGATAAATTAGCTGCAATATGAATTAAATAATGAAAAATATTACTATTATCATAAAATATTTCATATAAAATAAAAACACATTTAAAAAAGAGTCTGAAACTCGTGGATCCTTCATGAGTCGAATGATTTTTTTCTAAAAATTTGGGTAAACACAAAACAGAAAAATTGGCTCACGGATAAAATGCTACTCCATTAATTTTTCACGCTTCTCTCTATCTAGTAAAATGAGGTTAACATAGTTAATTAGTGTAAATAAAAGACACAAAATTAACTAATTTGTTAATTTCAGGAAAGCATGTAATTTGGGTGAATATCAAAGCATTCAGATTAGTTTGTATTCCAGTATTTTATGTTCACTTTAGAAGGTCTAAATCATTTGGTTGTCTATTTTAGGATATATCTTAGTGGACATGTTGGTGGAGAGTAAGATTTTCATATCATTCTTCACAAATAAAGCTTCTTTATTTATGAAGAATGAAATGATAGGAATTGACATATGTAATCATAAATATGGGACCGACCCTTTTCTAAACCCCCATCTTTAGTTATTTTCTTTAATTCCTTTTGCTTTTTCTGTTAATTATGAATAGTTTTAAATTTTTTAGGTAGGGGGTTGTGGTAGTCTTCTCAAGCATTGACTCTAAACTAAAGAGATTTTTTTAAGGAATGATTATTGTTTAGATCCCTTAATTGTAGTCATCTTAGCTCTTTTTAAACACAAAAGTTAAACCTATTTTTAGAGTCATCTTCACAACGTATTATGGTTCCCTAACTCCCCAGGATTTTGTAGTACGTAAGTACTACTCTTTGGGGATATATCTTATGAAGAGTTCTCAAATTTTAAATCGTATTGAGAGTGTCGGATTCATAAAATAAGGATTGGGCAAGACTATAGGGCCAAATTAAATGTATTACTAAAATTATACTATAAATTATTTTTCCAAAAAGCAGTTATTTAAAAAAAAATTAGACATAAAATTGTGTGAACCCGAGTTCACCGTGAACTCGATTTTCTCTAGTGTTACTGTTATATATAAAAATTATCATTGTTATGTATAAAATTATCACAGTTATGCACCGAAACTAGCACAATTTAAAAAATGATTTATATTTTCAAACAGTGAATCATTTTTGTGCATAACAATGAAAGTTTTTATACATAACAGTGATAGAATTCATGAATAGACCTGATTTACAGGAGTGTTACTCAAAAAATTACTAGTACAATAGTATTAATAAAAGAAACCTTGGTGTTAGAAAAGTTCCATAATTAATTTTATTAAATAAGTTATTAATTAAATAGATAAGAATAAATATACAAAAATATTCAAACATTTTGTATTTTTGATAAATATAGAAGTCATTTAAATAAGCTATATATGCACACCCTTTATATCTATCGAACAATACAAATGTTCAAGGAAAATATGAGTTTTAAGAGCATTTAAAGCAATAAGTCTTAAATTCCAACATAAGAAATAATTAATCAACTCCCCAAAATAAGTAAATTTAAGCATATCCTAATGTATTAAACATAAAAGTATCTCAATCCTAATTTATGCTTAAATCCACACACACGCATATGATCAAACACCTGGAGTGCATCAAGTTCATCCCTAAATTAGCATAAAAAATCACCAACCAACTCAAAAATATATGAATTCACATTTGAATCGACACAACTACTACCAAGAGCATTCAAAACATGTGCAATTAGACATCCCAAAAAGCAATTTTTTTTTTCAAAAGAAGCAAAATGAAAACCCAAAAACTAAACAACCTATTCTTACCATGAGAAAGGGCGGATGGCGGCAAAGGCGTGATGGCAGCGGCGTCTGGCGGTGGTGGCGTCGGCGGCGGCGTGCAAGGGGGAGGTCGACGGAGGGCGAGGAAGAGGGATATATATCGCGTACTAAATAAGCTGACCTGTGTATATTAAAAGGATAATAGATTGGACAGCGGTTTATAACCGTTGTCTAAAGAAAAATTGAATGTTGTTTTCAACCGCTATCCAATTGATACTTTGTATTGCAGTTGAGAACGGTTAATAACCGCACTCTAATAATTTTTTTTTTTAATATTTTGTGTGAAACCGCACTCCAAAGATTATTTTGGAGTGTGGTTATTAAAAAGGGTTGTACAAGTGCAGATGTCCTAGTTTAAATGTGTAGTACCACTCTCTGCGACTCTTAATGCGAAATCGCTCCACTCTTTGTGACGGCGATGGCAATTCCTCTGTGACGCGATGACTCGACAGTACATCTTCTATTTCACTTTTTGTCCTTTTCCTTTTTTAATTTTTTATTCGTCAATAAGCTTGGGGGTTTTTGTGACGCGGAGGAATTTTTTGTTTGTCAATAAGCTTGGGGGTTTTTTTGACGGTGATACTTTTTTTGGAATAACAGTGAAAGTTTTTTTTGAATAATAGTGATATTTTTTTTAATGACAGTGATAGTTTTTTCGTATATCAGTGATACTTTTTTGGTTTTACATTGATACTTTTTTGGAATAACAGTGAAAGTTTTTTTGGAATAAGTTTCACTGTTACACACATAAACTATCACTGCTATATATAAAAACTATCATTTTACTTAGAAAAATTATTAGTGTTACATAGTAAAACTATCACTATTGCTCAAAATCGTTCATAGTGCTATTGTCCCTTGCACCTTCATCTTCATTGTGTGGACTGGTGAGTGCACGACGCAAGACACTACAGGAAATCCCACATTTGGTGACAAATTTTTTTGTGACGACACAAAATTCGTTACCATATGTTACCTAAAGGTGACAAATTTAAATTTCGTCACTAAAAAGTGAGAATTCATGACAAATTTTGCTTTCGTCACCACTAATGTTTTTTTTCGTCACTAATTTAAAATTTTAATTACAAAAATAAGAAATTCGTCACAATAAACTTTGGTGACGATATTCATCATATTTAGTGACGATATTCAACGTCACGAAAAATAGTATTTTTGTGACAACTATATATTTTGTCATTAATTATTCAAATGAATGGTGGCGCGCTTAATTCGTCACAATTTTACATGGTGACGATCGTCATTGTAATTAGTGACGATCATAGTCGTCATATAATATAAAATTTTGATGACAATTTTATGTTTCGTCGCTAATTGTTCATAGTAATTAGTGACATATTCTTTCGTCACCAATATTAATAAATAGTGACGATTATTAATCATTTTTTAATGACGCACTTATTTCGTCACAATATTATTCGGTGACGAACTTCATTTTAATTAGTGACGATCATTATTGGTCATATAATATAAAATTTTCATGACGATTTTATGTTTCGTCGCTAATTGTTCATATTAATTAGTGACATATTCTTTCGTCACCAATATTGATATATAGTGACGATTAATAATTATTTTTTAATGACGCACTTATTTCGTCACAATATTATTCGGCGACGAACTTTATTTTAATTAGTGACGATCAATATTGGTCATATAATATAAAATTTTCATGACAATTTTGTGTTTCGTCGTTAATTTTTCATAGTAATTAGTGACATATTCTTTCGTCACCAATATTTATATATATAGTGGAGATTAATAATTATTTTTTAATGACACACTTATTTCGTCATAATATTATTCCGTGACGATCTTCATGGTAATTAATGACAATCATAGTCGTCATATAATATAAATATTCATATATATGGTGACAATTTAAATATAAAATATAAATTTTATAAACTAAAATTACAAATAAAATTTAATAAAAAGTTGTATCCATTAAGGTTCGAACATAGAACCCCTTACATGAATTAAGATAAATACACCACTAGGCCAAACATAACATTGTGCTTTATTATTTTTATAAAAGGATAGGATCTCAAAATAAAAATAAAAATAAAAATTGTATCCATCAAGTATTGAATATAGGACCCCTTACAAGAATAAAGATAACTACACCATTAGACCACAGGGACATTATATCTTCAGTTATTTTTATAAAAGTATTTCAACGTAAAAGTTCACCTTAATCAACACATTCAATTGACAATAACTTAAAAATAAAACACAATAATAAAATTCAAACACAAGCAACAACAAATAAGCTAGATAATTTATATCCTTTTATTGAAATGTAATATTTAATATATTTTAACCATACATTTTTAATATAAAATATAAAATTTATTAAATTATATTAAATAAAATCAAAAAATATAATTTATATCCTTTTTATTGAAATGTAATATTTAATATATTTTAACCATAAATTTTCAATATAAAATATAAAATTTATTAAGCTATATTAAATAAAATAAAAAATATATAAATTTCATCCACTATGGTTCGAACACCAGACCCTTCTACCTAAAGAGGTAGGTCTACACCACTAGACCAAGTACTACATTTGTATCAAGCATTTTGTCTAAAAGTATATCAATCAAACATCTCACCTAAATAAACCTATATTTGTGCCTTTGTCACTGATTTTTTTTTTCAATCTGTAACAGCGATAGGCACCAGAATACACCAAAATAACGCGAAGATTTTGGCATGAAAATCACCAGAAATTAGGGGCGAAAGTTCACCAGAAATTTGGCGCATTCCTACCAGAAATCGCTCTCCCAATTGTTTCTTCTCTAAATTGGTTATTTTCCCAATTGGCGTGAAGTTTGGGTTTGTGAGTCAATGTTCTTGATTCGTGAATTTTTTCCAGGAATTGAGCAAAACAATAATAGGTACGCTTCCTCTGTTAATGTTAATTCTTGATGATTGCTTCTTCAAAACTTTCGATCATCTATATTGGATTGCTGTGTTTCTATTAGTTCTATTTTTAATTATAGAGAGTCCAAGATGATTGGATTGCTAGTTATGATTTTAGATGAATTGTTGGATTTGAGACTGGGTGAGATTTATCCCATCGAGCTAGATGCTCTTTGCTCAATTTAGATAAATGTTGTACTTGAGATAATATGTTGATTAGTTTTCTCTTTAGAATTGACTGTGTAAAATATATCTAGCTAGTGAATTTGAAGATTGAATTGATTACATGGTGTATACTTGGATGACATAATGGAATTCATTTGTGGCCTGTTGGTTTGCATCTTTGAAATTGTATCCATCATGAATTCATTTTTTACCTTATTCGATATTATGTGTGCCGAATTGTTTTCTTGAGGATTGATTACGTAAAATAGTCTAGCTAGTTGCATGTTTAATGTTTAGATGACATCTGGAATCATGATTGGCCTATGGAGTTGAGTGAATGGGTACCCCATTCAGTTGAGCCTTCTTATGGACTTTCCCATATTTATAGATTAGAGGTATCTCTTACTTGAGGAATTATGGATAAACTTAAAGGTTTGAACTTGACAGAGATCTGTAGGTGTATTAACGTATGAATGCCCATATTGTTTATCCTAGAATCTATGGATCATACTCTTCTTTCCTATAATATTTCAGTACTTTTCAGAACGCGTTTGCATTATTAGAATATATACATCATGGAGCAAGGTATCTATATAATGTTTATTAGAGGTGGTTTTGAAGTTCTGGAGGATGTTGTTCTCGTATTAGTACTGCACCCAAACCTCCATAGCTTGCATCAGTTTTCACTAGGAACACTATTGAAAAAATCGGTTGTTTGTAGTATGGGAGATGCCTTCATTGCTTCTTTTAGCTTAGAAAAAGCAATTTATGTTTTGATCGGATAAACTTACCATTCATTAGGAAAGTTAAAAGATGCAAACAATAATGCCACAATCTCTTATAAAATTTATGTAATACCTTGTCATTCCTAGAAACCTCTCAAAGCTTTTACTATTTTTGGTGTAGGCCAATATCTCATTACTTGAATTTTCTGTGGATTCACTAACACTTTGTTTGAGATTATATGCCCAAGTACTCAACTTAATTTTGGCCAAAAACACACTTTGAAGCTTTTGCCATTAACTGTTATTCTTTCAAAACTTGTAATACCAACTCAAAATGTTCCTTATGCTCCTCCATGTTTTTGTTGTAGGAATAACTCAAGAGTAGTGTAAGAGGATGTTGTAGGAATAACTCAAGAGTTCAGTTGCTTACAAGATATGGTTTTTTGTGAATTGTGAAATGTTATGTAAAAAAATAAGATATATATATAATATTCTATTTAATGCTTAAATTAGATAATAACAAACATCATATCATGACTAAAAGCTTCGACCACTCATTTGTGTCTCGTTTTTGTCAGCAACTAAAACAAAAAACAGCAGCAAATCCTTAGAAAAAACAGTAACTAACTAAACAGGGAAACAATAGCAAAAATAGTAGCAAATTTCTTAAAAACAGTAGGAAAAATAGTAGCAAAAGAAAAAGCAGTAACAACACCAATTAAAGCAAAAAACAGTAGCAAATTTCACAAATTCCCAAGAAAAAACAGTAACAATTAAACTTGTCTTTCACAGAGTTAATGGTTTTTTAAGCCTTGCTCACCAGGTGTTTGTTGAAATGCCTGAGAAAATTCTAATGATTTGAATTTTGCTCATACCTCTGTACATATGGGATCACCTCTATACTAATACACTTGTATAGTAGCCTTTGCCATTAGTGGTTATTAGGAATAGTTTGTAGGTGTGGTGATTAGAGAGTTGGTCAGGTTTTAGAGCACAGAGGTTCTTAAGTTGCTCAGTTTATATTCTGAAGTAAGACATCAAGGTATATTTTAGTTGGAAGTCTGATAAAATTTGGATGGTTGCTTTTACATTCTTTTATTGGTCACTCAAATATAATTTCCATCATATGAGCTTGTGTTCTACATACATTACTGAGAATTATGTACTTTCACTAGATATGATCTGTAAACTTGTAAAACCATTAATGAGTTGTGAAACCAACCAACCATTAATGAGCTGTGAAACTTGTAACAGCAACTGGTAAAAACAGCAGCAAACTAACCAAAAAACAACAACAACTGGTAAAATGTTTAATAAAAAATAGTATCAAAATGAGATGTTCGTAATTAACCAAATAATATCTTAGCCCATTGTGATTTGACTATTTTGTATAATTGGTGTAGTGCAAAATGGACAATAGTTGGATGCATGATATCAAGTGGGTCTAAAAGTTATGTAGATGGAGTTAAGATTTTTATGCAATTTGTCAGAACTAATATGGGTCCAACGTGTGATGTTCGATGCCCTTGTAAAAAATGTTTGAACTTGTCTTCTAAAGATCAAGAAGTTCTTTATCGTCATATATTGGAGAATGGGATAGATGCAACGTACGTTACGTGGTTTTATCATGGTGAGCCTAGATTAAGTGACGTGGGTACAACAACAGATAGTGATCCGATATACGAAGACAACAATGAAGAAGATGATGGAGTTAGCGAAATGTTGTTCGACCTCGGTCAGCAATACACTGAAGCAAATAATGATAATATACCAACTAAGGATAACGATACTAGTGGTCTCCCTACATATCTTGAGGCACTCATGAAAGATACTCAAGCCAAATTATATCCTGGTTGTAAGAAGATTTCAAAGACATCATTTATCATCTAACTGCTCCATATAAAGGTGTACAACAAGTTGAGTAATAAAGTTGTGGATATGATGTTGGGTCTGATGAAGTCAGTTTTTCCTGATGGTGAGACACTTCCACGCACTTACTACGAAGCTAAACAGTATTTACGTGATATGGGATTAGGTTATGAATGTATCCACGCGTGTAAGTACGATTGTGCCTTATTTTGGAGTGAAAATAAGAATTTAGAGGCTTGCCCTACTTGTGGAACTTCTCGTTGGAAAATCAACAATGGTATAGGGAAAAAGATACCACAAAAAATCTTGAGGTATTTTCCAGTGAGACCTAGACTACAGCGTCTTTTCATGTCTTCAAAAACCTCTAAGAAAATGGCTTGGCACAAAGAAAAACGCATCGATGATGATTATATGAGGCATCCAGCTGATTCTATAGCGTGGAAAGATTTCGATAGTGAGTTTCCCTGGTTTGCTAATGATCCAAGAAATGTTAGAATGGCCCTAGCTGCTGATGGCTTTAATTCATTTGGAAACATGAGCACCACTTATAGCATGTGGCCGGTTATTCTAACGCCGTTGAATCTCCCTCCTTGGGATTGCATGAAACAACCATTCCTTATGTTGTCTTTGCTTATACCAGGGAAAAAGTCACCAGGGAAAGACATTGATGTCTACTTACAACCATTGGTTAAAGAATTAACTGAATTGTGGGTTGAAGGTTCCGAAACCTTTGATGTCTCTTGTAAACAGAATTTTCAGATGCATGTTGTTGTCCTGTGGACTATAAACGACTTCCCAGCATATGGTGACCTATCTGGATGGGTTACTAAAGGATACATGACTTGTCCAGTTTGCAATTATCAAACTTGCTCTCAAAGACTACGAAACAAGTTGTGTTTCATGGGGCATCGTCGAAATTTATCAAAAGATCATCCTTGGAGGAGAAGTAGAAAGTTCAATGGTAAAAAAGAAGACGGAGAACCAGCTAGAGAATTGAGTGGGGATGATGTGTTGTTACAGTTGGATAAACTTCCAGTTCAAACACCTGGAAAATATTGTAACAAGAAGAGAAAAAGGACGGCCGAGGAGTTGAATTGGTCGAGACGTAGTATCTTTTTTTATCTGCCTTATTGGAGCAAGTTGAAGCTAAGGCACAACTTAGACGTAATGCATATAGAAAAGAACATTTGCGAGTCTGTATTAGGGACCTTGATGAATATAGAGGGGAAAACAAAAGATACAGTAAAAGCAAGACTTGATTTAGAAGACATGAAAATACTCAAGGAGTTGCATATGTCTAAGAAAAGTAATGGGAAGTATGTTATGCCGGATGCTACTTATGTTCTAGACAAGAAAGGAAGAAAATCCTTTTGTGAGTTTCTAAAGTCCGTTAAGTTTCCGGATAGATATGCTTCTAACATCTCTCGTTGTGTTGGTACAAGTGATCAGAAGATATCAGGACTCAAAAGCCATGATTGTCATATACTATTACAACGGATACTACCAGTTGGTATACGTGGATCCTTAGACAAGAATGTAGTTGGCGTACTAGCAGAGTTGGGTCATTTCTTCCAACGCTTTTGTTGTAGGAAGTTGAAGAGGTCTGAGTTACCAAAAATGGGAAAAGATATCAACCTGATCTTGTGTAAACTTGAACAGATTTATCCTCCTGCCTTTTTTAACGTCATGGTCCACTTATCTTCGCATTTACCCAGAGAGGCATTGCTTGGTGGACCAGTTCAATTTAGATGGATGTATGCAATCGAGAGGTTGTATTTTGAACTGTGATTTTATTAATATTTTATTTCACACTATTCACATAATAATAACATGATATTTTCTTATTGTGCAGATCATTATGTGTGTTGAAGCAAAGTGTGCGTAATAAAGCTCATCCCGAAGGGTCGGTTGCTGAAGCTTACATTGCGAGAGAGTGCCTAACGTTCTGCTCAATGTACTTGAGGGGAATTGAGACTATATTTAATAGAGAGGAGCGAAACAATGATATAAGAACTGATGGTAGTCTATGGATCTTCAGTCAAAAATGTCACCATATTGGAGCGATAGATTATGTTGAATTATCAGAGGATGAGTACAACGACATGCAATGGTTCGTTTACAAGAATTGCAATGAGATAGAACCATTTATCGAGTAAGTTGATTATGTATCCTATAAACTTTTTGAGGATTATGAAAATTGTATTTCGAATTATCAAAGTTGCAATGACTTTATTTTTTTGTAGAATGCACAAGCAAGAACTCCTATTGAACGGTTGTATGATCAAGATCACAAACGAAAATTTCCTTATTGGTTCAAAAATCATGTAAGATGGCGAAGCTTTTTGTTTTCTTTTGTGATTAAATAATGTTTTACCTACATCTAATTATTTATTCAATATCACCTCTTTATACAGATGAGTCGAATTCATGATTCCGAACCATCATATGTAAATGAGTCTCTTTATGCTCTTGCTTGTGCACCTAATAGGCTGGTTAGGAAGTACACTGGATGCATTGTGAATGGGGTGAGATTTCTCACTGTAGAGCGTGATGATCGTCATAAGAGTCAAAATAGTGGGATTGTGGTAGAAGGGAATCATGGTGGTGAGAACATTGATTTCTTTGGTGTTTTGACGGATATATTTTATCTTGACTATGTGAGGGATTCAAGTGTGATTGGTTTGATCAAGGGAGGAAAAAAGGGGCATGGATACGAAAGGAAGGAAATATAACAAGTATTAGAGTAACATAGAAATGGTATAAGGATGATCCTTTTATATTTGCTAATCATGCGAGACAGGTCTTCTACATTAATGATCCCAAATTAGGAGAAGATTGACTCGTGGTGCAAGTAGTCCAGCATAGACATATATATGATGTTGATGAGATGCAAGATGAGGACGTGAATATCGATGAATCACAAGTAGAAAAAGAATTGAAGTCAGTCTTGTCGAAATACAATCGCTTCAAAGGGAGGACGCATATGTGGAAGAAGTTGAGCAGTTGATAACTGCAAGTACGCCTGAAGTTCATGAAGAATTGAACTTAGAAAATTGCGATGAGGATGAGTTGGATGACACCTTAGTTGATTATTATAGCAGCGAAGAATCTCAAGAAAATAGTGTTTCTGATGACGATAGTGATGATGACTATACAGAAGGTTAATATACACTTTCATGATTTCGTTGTTATTGTTTCCGCACTTACGTTGTGTTTATATGTGTGACTAGGCTGAGGAATATGCATGCACCTACATTGGCATCTAACAAGGGACAACTTCCACAGACAGGGGTTGATTTTGTGAGTTATCTTATAATCTCAACAATTTTAGTTTTAGGATCTTTACTTTAATTGATTATACAAAGCGGTAGATTGTTATACCCTGGTAGATTGCTGAAATTGTTATATGTATCCTGGTAGATTGCTGAAATTGTTATACGTGCCCTGGTAGAGTGCAATGTGGTTCTCTAGGTTATCACTCTCTAGTGTATATTGTTTTCACTTTTTCAACTCCTCATCTGTAAATTCATGAACACAATTTATGATTTCTGTGAATTAGAGAAAGATGCTTTTAGACAATGTTTTTAAGTTTTCCTCTTCTCTCTGTAGAGTAGTTTGTGTAAATTTAACAGAGCACAAACATTTTTATTTCATTTTGAGGCGTGCTGAAATTTCTGATTATCTTGCTTCATCCAAGTTAGTAACTAACATCATTGCTTAATTACATAAACTAGCTTCTAGAATAGTGAGTGTGCAATTATGTTCAGGTTTAAGCTTTTAATTTAAATTTATAAGTTGGGGATTTACAAGTTCCAACCACTTATCATATCATAATTCAAGTCAATCTAATGATAGTCATACGGTACTTTGATTACACATAGAGGTCCATGTTATCGTTCTATAGCCTCAAATAGTGTGTTGGTTTCTTTAACTTGATTATTTGGGCGCTTAATCTATTTAATTGAGGATGATCTTTGTAGTTTACACTTTATTGTTGTCTTTTGTGGCATTTGCTCACTTTTAAGCTAGTTTAATTTTCTATTTGAACTGGAATTTCATCAAATGTAATTAGTTTTTCTTGAAATTATTGATAGAAAACTAATCATGAATATTTTATGTAATAAAGTTGTTGGAATTATCGTTTGCAATTGATACCCCTCTCTTTTTTGTTGTCATTATGGTGCATTTTCATTTTATAATACATGGTTAAACCAAACTGCTTGCAATCATGCCTTTTCATAGTGTTAAAACTAATGCATATATCATGTTGGGTTTTTAAGCTGACCAACACACTTAAGTTCAAGTTTTATGCTGACAAGAGTTAATCAGAAGTTATTTGAGAATTTTATTGCTAGAGTTGCCATCTTTGCTTGTTTACATTTTATTTCGTGCATTCTTCTTCAAATCGTCCACATTAATCTCACATTCACTAATGTTGGAATATTTTCATGTATAATTCGGAACAAGCTCCAGGTGAGTGCTGGGAAACCTATCTTCATCTTTGTCTAGAACATGTTGCTTCCAACTAGTTAGTGAGATTGGATTGGATCCTTACGAAGTTTGATAGTTTCACTTATACATTAAATTCTCTTACAATATGCTGGGTTTTGTTGCTACAGCTACATTCTGGACTACTATCTACGAAGAGCACAAGGATGAAGATTAGTTTCTCTACATGACTTGTACTGGTGACAGACTGACAGTTTGGAGGCATTGATATTTAGCTTGGTTTTTTTTAAATAGAATTTTAAATGTAAATATATCCCTGAATTTTATAGCTCACCATTGCAAGTCTTCTTTAGTTGAATCGTGACAATAGAGGTTAACCTTGTGGAATTAGGCACGTGTTCATATCAATTACATTCCTTGTTCTAGTACTCTTTCCTGTTTGCAATATGTTTTGTCATTTTGATTATTATGATACAACTATATAAAAATTAAAAACTCTTCACATACAAAAATAAAAACAATGAAGAAAATGTTGTTGGAAGATGTTTCATTGTTTTCTTGTAGTGACAGATAATTAAAGTTAAGTCTATCGAGACTTCATTTATTTAAAGCGGTCTATAACATTATAATCGAAATCATTTATAATCAATAATTTTAAAAATTAAATCAATAATTAAATAATCACTTCTATTTTTCCTAACATATATTTTCTTGATTATTGCTTTATATGAAAGGAAAAGAAAAAGGACGCAGTACCTCTTAAGATAAGCATGAAAGTGACAATAAATGGACTCTCCAAAAAAAGGAGGATTCTAATATTTGATGGACACTCTACCTAAAATTACTAGGAAATTTTTTTAATGCACCTATTTTGGATATAATTATTAATATCTTAAACGTGTTTATAAAAAAACATGAGTAACACTTTTACGCACAATTCAATTTTGGTCGGCTTGCTACATTTCTTTTTCTTCTCAAAAGCAGTTTCCATATAAAGGAGCAAACTAAAATGTAATACTACTAGTTTATATGTAAAAAGAATTGGTGAAATTACTATTAGGTACAATTTTTAAAAAAAAAACTTACTAGCAAGTACAAAATAGTTGCATATATGTAGATATAAATGCACTTTCAAGTCCAATTTTGACTGTATATGCAATCTCATTTGTACCTGCCAGTAATTACCCCAAAAGAATTAATTCATTTAATAAAAAATATTAGTTTGTATTTTAAAAGTGATAATACTATTCCATATACAGACTAATGTTCTTTCATATGAAAATATATTTATATTTTCTTTTTTGTGTGGAGTTAAAATTGAATCAAAATTGATGGAGTGTACAATGCACAAGTACACACAATTTTTTGCCATTAAAAATGCAATATATATTATCTATGAAATATATTAAAAACTTTTAAGTTTGGTAAAAAATGATTACCTTGATTTTAATTTTAGTCATCTTGTTCGTCGAACATTATCAACATTTGATCATATTTCCCCCTTAGTAAGCTTGACACAAAAACAATGAGTTACTCTCCTGTGCATCAATTGCACAATTACTGTAATTTGATTTAATTTTAATTTGGATGAACTATGCACTTTAAACCCTAACCCCTAAATAATGAACCCTAAATTATATGTGAACCATTCGTACCGGGTGAACCACATGAACCACTCGGGCTGAGTGAACCATGACCACTCGGACCTGGTTTGAGTCCGAATCGAAAAAAAAAATCTAAAACTGAAATTAAAATTAAAAGAAAACTAAAATTTAAAAAAAAAAGAAATAATTAAAATTGAATTCTTTTTTTAAAAAATTCCTAAAATTAAATTGCACCAATTTTATTGGTGCACGTGGTGTACTGAAAAATTGGCCAAAAACTAATTATCTTTTTTTTTTTCCCCGACGATTGTCAGCTTTTATTTGATCTCTATATACTGTTGAATATTAGACGTTTTCATTTCTAGTTTGGGGAAAAAATCATTTATAGTAGTACAATATTTGAAGGGGGCAATTTCACCTCATGCCAAATAAAATAAGAGCAAAACAGGGGGCAAAATTAGTTCCAATAGAAATAAAAAGGGGATATACATATAGTAACCAAAATTAGCAAGTCAAAATTCATGTATACCACTCATACATACTTAACCGAGGGATATTGCAATAATTAAAATTGTTTAGTATTTTTTTTTATCGGACAAAGTTAATCGTTAGATGTTAGTAGTTAGTACACCAAGCACTCAAACACTCCACAAATTCATCAAGCCACCTTATAACTCCAATACTCCAATTCGTTCTCAGAGGGAATCCAACCTAGATTGGGCAAAAATCAAAATGGTCAAAATTGAGGAGACATACATATGATATAAGCAAATTCACAATCACCAGCGAAATTTTTTCATAATATGAAACATATACCATTACACTTATAAACTAATACTACTATTTTTATAAGTAATATTTATATCATTTAATGATATGATCTCAATTCATAAGTGTAATAATATCAATTGATAAATATAATAGTACTAATTATAATTACATATATTATATATTGTGAACAAATTTCACCGAAAACTTATTCAAGAAAAAGTTCCTATCCAAATATTATAACATATATTTTTTAAATTATAAAAATATAAAAATATTTAAGATTTCTCAATTTTTTTACAAATAAATGAATTATACTTAATCCAGCGTGTTACGCGGTTTTTACACTAGTAAACATATGAATTTAAGTATTTAAACTACTAAAAATAAACCTTCATTTGAAATAAAAAGTTACAAGCGGTCTAAACAACTTTCCTTGATTTCTCTAATTGATACAGTCTTGTATGCACTAAGTGCACAATGCAATTGATCAAAGTAATTTTTTAAACGTGTAACTTTTTTACTTGAAACGTTCAGCTTGTTTAAACTGAAATATTCAACTTGCATGTCTTACACGAAATCAAGTTGAAAGTTTCAATGTGAAGAATGTTTCAGAATGATGCAAACAATATATAGCATTCAAGTTAAATTATAATTACAGTTAAGTCTATCTAGATTTCATTTATTTAAAGTGGTCTATAACATTATAATCGAAATCTTTTATAATCAATATTTTTTTAAATTCGTCCTTCTATATAAAAGAATAAAATTTTTTATAATCAATATTTTTTGAAATTCATTCTTCTGTATAAAAGAAAAATTTACAACTGAAACAACAAATTATAATAGGTATTATAATTTCGCTTATAATATAAATATAGAATATATAAGTAATGCAAATTTACCCAATATACTAAAATATGAATAAAAAATAAAAAATAAATAATAAACATGATAAATAATAAAATAAAATATGAATAAAAATAAATAATAAATAATAAAAATGATAAATAATAACATAAAATTTAATCTAAAAATATATACTGGAAAAAAAAACCTTAAAAATGTTAATAAATAAAAAAACTAAAATATGAATAGAAAATAAAAAATGCAAAGACTGAGTTTGAACTCAAGAACTAATGAAGGAAACTCATGCACTACACCACCAGGACAAACCTCATTTTATGTTTTAAGTCAACATCTATCTTGTATTAATACAATAGGGTCTAAAATAAAAAATATATAAGAAGCTTAATTCCCAATATGTGTAATTGAACAAGCAGAAGCTAAATTCCCAAATCAGTCTCATATCCCTAGTTCTTCACGATTTCGATTCCTTCTACCACAATTCCTCGCGATTTCAACTCCATCATCCTCAATTCGTTCAATTCCAAATATTCTGCATCTCTAAATCAAAATTTCGGTCATCCTAGCAGTGGGAGTTCATCACGGACCGTCATCAGCGTGCAAAATGAAGACTACGAGCAGTAGCCATGGTGATGATTATCACAAGCGATTCTGGTTCGAAAGGCTAGCACTGAGCACTTTCAATCATCCACTACGTCCCAATCGATTTCTGTGTCGTCCGTGACCTAATTTATCGAGGGAATTTCTTTCGTGAAGGTATTCTCCGATGATATCATCAGGTAATTAATTTGTTTCTCCAAAAATTAGGTTATAATCATCGAATATGATAGAATTAGCTTATTTTGATCTTCATAAATTATAAGAATTTGATTAATTTGGTTGAGAAAATTAGGGTTAAATTCGTATGATTAATTTTGGAAACTTTGGGAATTTTTAATTTTAGAAACTTTGGGAATTTGGTTGAGAAAATTAGGGTTAAATTATAAGCCCGCGATTATTTATCAATTCAGAATTGGTTTGGAGCCAAAATGGGCCGCTGGCGGGTCTTAATTTTTTAAATTAGATTTTAAGAACGAGAATTAGGGACATTTCCTTCTTATTCAGAGATATTCACGTACCCACGTTTTTGTTTATATATTCGATCAACTCTCAAACCCTTCGTTTTAATATCGTCGCTCAACAGGCCTTCTCTGCAATTGTTTCCTATCTCATCTCATCAAGCAGGTCTCTGGTAACCCTAGCTCTTCAATTTAGCTTTTGCTTGCTCTGCTAATATAGTTGAATTGTACTTGTTTCTATGCTTTAACCGTTAAATCAGAATTGGAATCTCATTGGAAAACCGAATTTTGCAAATTTGTATGATCTTGAGTAATTTTTGAAATATATATTGATTTACTGCAGTAAAGTACAAAGTTCTCTGTTTTTATATTGTATTGTATGTTGATCGGTTCGCTTAATGCATACAAATTAACAGATTGTCCACTTGTCAACCCTATTTGTCATGGACTCTGTTTTTTTTCAAATAGCAGACACTGCATGGAACTTAATTTCATAATTTTAGAACCTTTGTGCAAGATTGGGTGGAGAAAATGAATGGAATCATTTGGGTCGATGTGATTATGTTGATAAAGAAATTTAGGGGAAAAGGAGTATGGGAATGTGATTATGTTCATAATCTGCTCATAATATAGGTCAATGTGGAAAAGGATAAAGAATTTGGGTCAATGTGATTCTGTTCATAATCTGCTCTCTTTTTGTTTAGAATTTTTCCTGTGTACATATATTATGTTGCTTTCTTTTGGAGATTTTTAATGAGATCTTGATATCTATGTTCTTTTACATAATTATTACTATTAGTAAATAATCTTGTGCATTATTACTTTCAGTAATCATGCAATTTCAGCCACGAGTATAAATGAATAATGATTCCTTTTCAATAGTGTGGTCCAGGTTTTGCCTCAATGTGATTAAGACCTGTTAAACAATCTTGGGCTTATTCATGTTCAGGCCATAAATGAGATTAGAATTGAAAGGATGGAAGATGGAAAAGGTAGTATAGAACATCATTAGCTTCTGCGAAATTAGACAAGTAGTTGGTCCATCAATTCGGTAGTGAAGTGAATAGATTATAGTACTTACTGGAATTACTAAATGGTATAGTTATATTGAGATTACTGAAATTACATTAGGGTTAAAATTAGTTAAGAAATCACTCATTAGGCAAATACACCAAAAATATTTGGATCCACATGTCCAAATTTGTCTATAACTTTATATGCTTACTTTTGGTTGCCTCTATTTGAAGTTATCAGTTTGCATATAGTTTGGTTTCAATGTGTTTTCAAGAAATGATGTTTTAACATTTGAGGGGAAGGTAGCTTTATATGATTTTTGTAATATCTGCACTGGTCTTTACTGTGAATGACCGAAAGTGATCAGGAATAAATTATTTCAAGTACTAGATACATAATTTAATTTAAGGCTCTGTGAGAAATTTAATATTATTCCTGACTTATATATGGAAATGACTAAAATCGCCTTAATCTTTTAGTAATTCAGTTTGTTAGGTAGAAACAAAATATAGAAGGAACCCATCGTGAAAGTTTCACACAGAACAATCAAAATTCATCTTTAACTTAAATTTGTCTCACTATCCAATTTACACAAAACCATCTCACACAAGAATGAACATAATTTATAAATTCATACTCACTCAACAATTTACGGGTGAAAGTCCACATAATTTAAACTCGTCCCACATTAAAAATCATAGCATAAAAATCACAGGTCATAGAATTCCATCCTAAACTTAATTCTTAAAACAAATGAAACAGATGATATGAAACAAATGAGATAACATATTGAAAAGCTCTCTTGGTAAGTATGCGCACACACTAATCACTAAAGATTATATTTCACCTACTGGAACATTTATCTTACAGGTAATCCAAATTTTAGTCAAATAAAATCATAAAGCAATTGGAGAGGTAAAATGTATAGCCAAAAGGATAGGGGGAAACAAATAAGGAAGTCATTTCCTATTAATAGTTCTACGGGACTAACCATATGCCATATATAAATTATTGAGAAGTTCTCAAAAATTAGAAATAGGAAGTAAAGGCAACAAAAGGAGCATGTTCCCTTGGCAACAGATAATTACAACTCTAAAAATAGCATATTGAATAATGCAGAAAGCAATGAGATTCATATTAATAACCCATAGACATAACTCAAGTATAATTAATTAATCACCCAACATCATCTTACACCGTGTCTAGCTTTTAATTATAAGTATTTGACTATTATGATCATTGGGATAAATACGTGAAAGGCACAACTCTTCTTTGCATTTAAAGCTGGGAAAGATTGCATTTTTACAAATATTTTTTCTCTTGTGGTTTACAAATTAACCAATCAAATTTATTCTTTGTAGTTAACAATTCTTCATTTTTCAGGTTTGAGATATGGCTCCCGGAGGTCCATCAAACTTGAAACAGAAGCGCTTCGTTTTTAGACAATCTATTTTCAAAGGAGTTTTAACTAATGATAGAGTTACAGGACTTCAAGATGAAACACCCCAAAAAGGGCGTCCAAACACTTTGCCAAGCAAACACAACCCTAGCTGTCCACAAAATCCTATTACACATCTCACTTGAAGTGCAAACACTTTCTCAAACTTAGAATATGAGGCTTCCGAACCCGTACGTGAAACTTCTCAAATTCCATCTACGGAGAGCGTCCCGCATGCATCAAACGAAGATGCGGCTGCTGCAACAGGTAAAGTATTATATTTTTAGGTGTTTTTTACGTGTTCTTCATTATCTTTAAAATAATAGTCATGTATAAGAATTTATATCTTGTAAAAATATGTTTTTTGTTCACGTGTAGCTCCAGTTTCAAAGAAAATGACTCGTGGTGAAACAACTAGAAAAGGATTGCTGAAGTACTTTGATGCTTTCGGGAAGTTTAAGATTGAGGTGGATCCAACAGTTGGGAGACCAACAAATGCGGTCCAGTCGTCGAAATTGGCAACTAATATTGGAATAGTAACGCGAAAAGTTATCCCCGTACCAATACGGTGGAAAGAGGTAGATCAGGACACTGGATTGAAGCCAGGGTTTGATCATCTGCAGGTATGAGTTGAAAAAATTTATGTGTTTAATATATTATTTTTACCTTCTTTTATTCTAATTTGCATGTTCTATGCGAGTTGTAGATGCATATGGATTGAGTGTTGATAAGGCTGGAGTGAAGCGGAGCCTGGTCGATCGGGTGAGAGAAAGTTCTAGGCAACAACGTTATAAATTGCATCTGCACTTTCTTAAGTATCCAGATCTACAGGAGGCTAAGGATCACAAACCAAAGGCATGTCCCAACCAAGATAACTGGGAAAAACTCTGTGATTATTTTGCCTCACCTGAATTCAAGGTAACGTTAGCTTTGCTAATTTTAATGCACATAATTTTACAATTTTAATGGCTAACACTTTTAAATGCAAAAATTTGGATTTGTTTTGTTACAATTATAATGCTCTTACCGCGTTTAAGTGAGATCAATAAAAGCAACAGGGATAAAATGCTATGCAAGCATACTGCTGGACGAAAGCCTTTTTCAGTCCGATCGCATGAACTTGTGAGTATATGTTTTCAAGTAGTATATGTTTTGCATTCCTTGCACTAGTTGCATCTACACATCTATCACATAAAATAAGATTACCTTTGAAATATTGGAACTATTGCATTTTGACAGCTATCATTTGGTTGTTTGTGTTATGTACCTTAACTTCTAATAGACATAAACTGATCCTAGGGCTAATCAGAATGAACATAATGAACATAATCAGAATTAGGCAGCCCCATTCTTATATTATAACCTACATCAGCATACAACAAATATGGTTGAAATACTTAATCAAATTCTCTTAGGTCCTATCACTAATTAAGGCAACTGTACAGAAAAATGAAGAAGCTAAGCTTGCCATACCTCACACACAGTGTGCGTGTTCTTTCCTCCTTGATTCCATGTAAATTATTTCCATTAACACAAAAGAAATAATCAATTAAGCATGCAGTGAAGTTATGAAAACCATAATCTGTGATTTCTGTTTTATAATCTGTTCATAAAGGAAATAATAGAGAAATGTGTTGGTATGAGCCCTATGTCCATTACAAAGGGTAAGCAGTATCCTACATCTGATTATTTGTATACTTGTCATCTTTCTAATTCTCATAGAGTATTCACAGCCCCTATTTTTCATATAATTGAACATAAGACCTGATGATATGCCAATATTTAAATCATGTTTTATATAAACATTAAAAGAAGGTAATTATGAGTTTTATGAATATTTTATTTCAGTCTTGGGTATGGTGATGAAGTAGCTGATTTTTAATATTTTTTTGTAGTTTCTTGAACTTAAAGAACCGTGCGATCGGATTTACTTGTATGAGCAAACCCACAGTAGAAAGAATAATGAGTGGATATCCGACAAGGCAAAACAAAATTGGGTAAGTCGTGTAGACATTTATGATATTTGATTATGTTATTATTGAGGTTAATTTACTTCTTTTTCAATTCAGTTGAGCATTTTATTTACTTTATTTATGCTTAAATACTAGGAAACAATGAAACGTAAGCGAAATGAATATGTTTTGAGCTTGGAATAGAGAGGACCGAACCTGAGATAGTCTTGGAGGTGTTGGGCCATGGGGCTGGATATACCAAAGGGTATGGTTACAGTTCAAAGCCTCCAAGTAGACGGAGTTCATTGTACAATTCTTCTGCTGAATATGAAGATGAGCTAAGAGAAACAATAGAAGAGTTGCAACAGTCTAGAGCTCAAGTGGAAGAACTACAAACTCAAGTAACTAGCTTGAAAGAGGACTTGCCTACACAAAATGAAAATCTGACTGTCAAACTCTATGAGCAAAATGACATTCTCACTGCAAAACCCTCTGAGCAAAGTGCAAATATGAACAAGCTAATGGCTTTCATGAGGGAGAAAGGGATTGACATATAATTAAGGTTAGCTTCTATTTTTCTCTTTAGCCTTTACTTTATTATTTTCATTTTTCTTTTAGTAGTACTACTCATATGTGTAGCTTTAAACCTGGCTGTGTTAGAAGAGAGCAGATATTATGATTTATTTGTGTTCAACATGTGTAACAAATAAGGGAATGTAGTTCTCTAGTTTCTCACTCTCGAGATTAGGTCTTGTTGATGCTATTTCGAAGTGCAATTAGGTCTTGTAAATGTTGTAATTGCTGATTTTTTAGAGCATTGCAACTGTTGATTTGATTCAAACATAATATGTGTGTGATACAAATTAATTTTTTAGCTAGGTTATATGTGTATTGCATGTATATAGATAGTGGTAGTACTGTACTTTGTATATTTCACTACCAAATTGTGCTAGTTACGGTGTGTGAAGTAAATATTGCTGTATTTTAGTTCGTGGATGTAATGATTAAAACAAGTTAGTGTAATTTTGTTATACTCAGTCTTAGATTTTGATTGTGTGAAGGAATTACTTTGAGATCCGAGATTTAGTATAGTTGAAATTGTTTCATGCTTGTGTGTAAAGCTATGGCATTCTGTGTTAATTACTTGAGGTTTCAGAGATGGTTTTATTGAATACAGAGTAATTAAATGCAATGGACTTGGAAATAAAGTGAATATGTCTCCAATTAACTTGATTTCTTTCCTTGCTAGTTCGAATGAATGGAGTTGCTATTCATCTAGATGTTCTTGTTTGTTGGTGAAACATCGTGTTGACTTATATTAGCAAGCAATTGTAATAGCAAATTCTCAAGATGCTTTCTCAATTTATTTAACTTGTTAAGTAGGCATGACTATATTTGAAGTTGATCACTGTGATGTATCTGTGAAAACACATTTATTTTTTTAACAGTAGTATGAGAGTGAGAAACTATTGTGGAATGAGTCTAGGTAGTTCCTATTATCTAGCACCTGTAGCAGCATGACTTGGTTACTTAATTTTCTCTATTTTAACGTTCAGAGATGCTAGACTATATAACTGCTCATGGATATTTTTTCCCTTACACTTTACTGACTTCTTTATTTGCCTCTCATCTAAAATTTGTTCATATAAAGGGAATGCAAAAGTCCTTATATTTAATATAACTAGGGCATATGCTCTCATTTTGTGCTATGCTTTCTTATAAATTCATCTTTTGATATAATATCTTTTTTTATAGGTGATATCTAAGGAGGAGAAGATTTCAGATTCGTCGTTTGAAGTGCATGGAATTTATTTTTGAAGACATATAAGACATTGTTTTTTTTTTAAGTTTATTGTTTTCATGTAGTTTTCATAACAAAGATTGTTGATTGATTTCTAATTGTTTGACGGAGTTTTTTTTGTTAATGCAATATATTTTTTTATCTTTAATTAATTTAGATTTTATTGTAATATTTATTATTTAGTATTATTACTGATTTATTATATATAAAAATTCAAATAAATTGATAATAGGAATAATTATTTCACGATGAAATAAATGCGTCACAATATGTATTATTTTTATGACGAAATAATAGTCACGGTATGTTAAGTAATCATGACGATACATGTTGTCACTATATCAATTTCTTTAGTAACGATTATCATCATCGTCACTGAATAATATTTTTTAATGATAAAAAATATTTTATCACCATTTTTTACTTCTTTAACGACGATGAATATTTCATCACTAAAGTCCATTTTTTTGTGACAAAAATCAATTGTCATTTTACCTATATATATAACCACGATCTTTTTTTCGTCATTTTTTGGCAATTCTTTCATGACGAGAAAATGTCAAATATGACGAACAATATATTGTCACTAAATCTAAACTTCTAGTGATGAATATTATTTTCGTCACTGAATAATACATTAAGTGACAACAATTGTTCGTCACAATTTCCACATCATTTTGCGACAATGAAAATTTTGTCACTAAATCATACTATTTAGTGACAAATTTTATTGTCATTTTATATGTACGCATATAACGACGATCAACATTTAGTCACCGAATAACAACTCTTTAGTGACGAATATAAAAAATGTGACGAAATAACCAAGCTAATTGTGACAAAATTAATGTCACTAAAGTAACCTTTTTTTGTGATAATTATTTAAATCGTCACGTAAAGTTGAACTTTAGTGACGAAATGTCATATTAAGTGACGAATTTTTGATGCCTAAGGTGACAATTTATGCGTCACAATAGGTGGAAACATATAGGGACAATGAACTTTTTCGTCACCAAATAATGCCCTTTCGCGACGAAATTAATATACCGTCACATTTTTCAAAATACCACGCACTATAAATGACGATCTCTGCTACAAAAAAAATCGTCACAAATTATCAATTGTGACGAAAAATGATGTTTTAGTGACGAATGTTTTCGTCGAGAAATCTCGAATTCCTGTAGTGAGAGTGATGATTGAGTGCGCGACGCGAGAGAGATGAGATGATTGAGCGCGCGAAGGGCAGTGTGAGAGAGACAATCGAGCGAAAGACGTGAAGAAAGACGGCAAAAGACGGCGAAAAACGTGAAGAAAGACGGAGAAAGACGAAAGACGTGAAGAAAGATGGCGAAACACGGTGAAAATCGGGTCAAACCAATTCCTTGATATGAGTCATATTGAATTAGGTTCACACCGTGAACCTGGTTCATATGAGTGACAATCGTAAAATAAAGTTCTTCTCATCTAAAAAATATAAATTATGGCTCAATTTCCACCAAAACAATTTTATGAAAAAAATCGACACAATGTAGATGATTTTGAAAAGAAAAATGTGACATATCTGATATTAGTAAAATTAAGCATGTTGACTTTTAGGCACATCAGATGCTTACTGCACACTTGAGTAGTCTTCAAACTAATTATTTTGTCGTCCACTTACTCCACATTCTTACGTCACTACTTGCTTCAATTTTTTTCCAACAAAATTTATGTTTCAAAATTGCCTCTTTTTACCTTTTTCAACCCATATTTAGTTGAAATAAACGATCCTATAATCAAATTTTTCTCTATTATTTAGGTAGGTTCGTTTTGGGCTTACAGTGGGCGTGGAAAATTCTGTACTTCAAAGTCCTTGGATTTTAAAATCCTATTCAAAAAACTAAGTATGTGTTTGTTGGGGATTTTATAGGATATGATTGTGTAGGATGGAGAAAAAGTTAATTGATTTGCATTATTATATTATTAATGTAATGATTGAATGAATGTGATGTGTTGAAAATTGTGTAAAAGTGAGGGGATTATTATTTGTGAGGACTTATATACATATATAGCAAATTATTTATTTTAAAATAAAATGGGAATGTATAGTGTAGGGTGTAGGGTACAGTAATAGTATTATAAGTGGATGGTGTAAGATTTCAAAATACTTTTTTTTAATGTTGAAAATAAAGGTATTTGGGATTGTATAGTCAAAGTCCGTCGCAAAACGAACATGCCCTTATAGACTTTGTGATCTATGTTGCTCTCTCGCGCCCCCATCCCTACTACCTTATCACTCCTGAGACTCGAAAAGTACCGTACATATCGGAATATTGTGGGCAGTATTTCAAAGTCGGATTGAACTCATCGGTTCAATTAGTTGAATTAGGAACCGATTATTGAATTAGGAACCGATTATGAAACCGATTCGATTATCTCAAAAAATTATTTTTACAATTTAATTGGAAAACCAATAAAATCTATGTTTTATTTAAATTTTTTATTTTAAATTTAGTACTAATTTCTAGTATTTTAGGTTGTGTTGATTTCTAGTATTTTAGGTTGTATTGTACATGTTTTTTTTATTGCTTATGTTTCTATTGTGTTTATTTTTAAATATACTTTTATTTTTTTATTAATGCATATTTATTTTATTTTTATAGTAAGATAATATTTTAAAAAAATAACGATTATCTTAATAGTTGGATCTAAGGTCTAATCGATTGAACCATTAAAAGGTGTCCCGTCCAATTTGATGCCCTATTCGATTATAAAAATATTTTGTGGGATGCAGATTTTCCTTATGTGAATTATGCACACTTTTTCTTCTTTTACAAAAATTCAATAAAAATTCCATCTTTAGTTATTGTAATTTAACACCGATAAAATTTTTATTTCACCATTTTTTATACAAGTGATGCAGTAAGTTTAATAATGATTCAACTATCAAAACTGTTGAAAATTTTAAACTAAATAATTTTCGTTCATATTCTAAAGGGAAAAGAGTCAATTGAGTCTTTGATTTTTTAAGTCACGGTCAAATAAGCTTGAGCATTTGTTAAGTACATCTAAATCCTTTTAATTTAGAGTAGTTATTCCGTGAAATTTGATTAAAGTGTGAAATGTATGTCATTGTACTTATAAATTAATACTTATTAATTAATATCATAACATTAAATGTTATATATATTAGTTTAAAAGAATGTGGAGATTTCACATCTTCAATTCGCAGACGATACAATTTTTGTAGGGGGAAGCTACATAGGATAATGTCCGATTTATTAAGAACTTTCTCATCAATCTGGAGCTGATTTCGGGGCTAAAGGTCAATCGGGACAAATGCACACTAATCGGATTGAATTCGGAAGAGGCCCAAATTTCAGATTTCGCCTCCTGCCTCGGATGCACAGTGGGGTCGGTCCCATTCAAATACTTGGGTGTACGGTTTGGAACGAATCATAGAAAGTTGGCGGATTGGGAGGATGTGGTTACAAAAATCCGGAATAGGCTACAGAAATGGGAGGATTTGGATATTTCCATCGGGGGGGAGTCTCACTCTGATCAACTCGGGTCTTTCTTCTATGCCGGTCTACTCTTTGTCCACCTACTGGGCTCCTGCTAATACCCTGAGTGTGATTACAAGCTTACAGAGATACTTCTTATGGGGTGTAGTGAGAGTGATAGGAAATCTCATGGATTAAATGGGAGACCATTTGCAACTCAAAATTTTGTGGGGGGCTGGGGGTTAAGAACTTGGAGTGGTTTAATAGAGCTCTCTTAGGAAAATGGGTGTGGAGATTCTTGAATGGACAAGGAAGTCTATGGAGGAGAGTGGTGAGGTCGAGACGGGGGGATCCTTGGGGAGTCGAGTCGAGGGGAGGGAGCAGGAGTAGTGTGAGGTCACCAACGGGGTGGTGGGGAGAGATCTTAAAAGTTGTGGGAGAGGGGGGAGGGAATTGGTTTTTCTCGAGCTTAGGGAAGGATTTGGGTGATTGGGGGAATGCTTTGTTCTGGGAAGATGTTTGGGCTGGTTGTACACCTTTGAAAAGCATTTTTCCAAGGTTGTACAATCTATGCATAAACAAACTTGTTAGAGTGAGTGAGATGGGTGTATGGAGGGAGGGGGAGTGGCAATGGAGGAGAAATATTTTCGATAGAGAACAACCAATGCTTAATGATTTAATCGATGTATTGAACAGGTACCCTCTAAAACACGGCGAAACCGATCGTTGGAGATGGAGAGCAGCCCCGAATGGTGAATATTCTACCAAAGAGGCCTACTAAAAATAGCTAGGATGACACTAGGAGATGAAGAGATGGACAACAAGGAAGAGTTTGAAATCATATGGAACAAGGCGGTCCCTTCGAAAATGCGTGTACATGCTTGGAGGATCCTATGGGAGCGTATACCTACAACGACAAATCTAAGAAGACGGCACGCATTGCCGAGCCATGCATCACCACAATGCACCTTTTGCAAATGCACTCCGAAAATGGTAAGACACGTGATTTTCGAATGTTCATTTTCTTACCGTTTTTGGATGAATGCGCTGAAGTGGATTGGGATAGTTACCGTCTTAAACTCCACACTGGCGAGGAGCCTTTTACAGTTTAGTAAACTCCTCAAAGGCAAAGGAGCGAAGACGTTCTTAGTTGTGTTTGGCAATGTATTGCTTGGATGTTGTGGAAGAAAAGAAACGCCATGATATTTCGTCAAGAGAGCCTCCAACCAAAAGAACTTCTTGGAGAATTGAAATAGAGACTTTGGAATTGGTTAATTGCTACAAAAGGCTGGAAATCATCGAAGCCTTTCTCGGAGTGGTTAGTAAATCCATTATCCTTCTTTTGAATCTGTTAAGTAGTCTGGGAGATACAGCGCTTTTTAGCAAATTGTGATGCTTGTCTGGTTTCTGCTGATCATCATTGTACTCAAAAGTTAATGGGTATATCTTATACCCCATTTATAAAATCCTTTTTCTGACCAAAAAAGAATATTAGTTTAGAAGAATAATGATATCATTTTATAAGTGTAATGATATCAATTGTATAGTATGAACAAATTTTAAATAAAAGCTTGGGTTTAATTTAACATAAAAATCAAATAAGCTCATCATCTTTAAAAAAATCAAATAATCACTCCTTTCGTCAAAAACTAAAACACTGTTAAATTATTCATTATGTTGAAGTCCAGATACCTTCATATCCATGAATAACTACAACCTCCCAAGCGTGCCCATTCTTAACATAACACATCGAAATTCAGGATAACATAATATTGCAATTTTAGTCCCATAGTCTCAAAACCCTTGCAAAATGGTCCTAGTAATTTTAAAAATTGTCTCAAAACTCTTTTTTTTCTTTCACACGTGGTCCCATAAGACAAGAAAGTTACAAAAATCAGTCACATGCCGTTAATTTTAATGAACACTTATCGTCACGCGGCAGCTAAATCATATTTCACTTCATATAAAACTCTTGCCAAATATTTGTAATGGGTTAAGCCATTTTCCACTTAAGACAAACCCATATAAACAAAATTGCCAACTGTAAGTTCTCTTCTATTCTTTGGAAGGCTTAGAAACAAAATCAATGCGAAAGATAATTTGGCTAAATAGTTAAGAGGGGTATAATCCATTAAGATTAAGATAAAGTTTGTGTTTTGTATACTTTTATTCGGAGGGATTTGATTCATATCTTATGTACCAGTGATTTCTCTTATGAAGTTAGGTGAGATTGTTTTTTAGCTTAGTGTTTAATTCACTGGTGTGTCCAAACAATTTAATTTAGCGATCTTTGCGTTATAATAGGAGGAGTAAATATTAGTTGTTGCAGCAAAATGCAAACATGTGGCCTTATAAAGAAATACGACTAGAAATTATTAATTATTTAATTAAATATGTTAATATTAATTCATAAATATTTATTTATTTATTAATATATTTAAAAACGAAATAAAATAAGAAATATTGAATTGGTAATGTGAATAGTGGGGTCCTGAAATAGTAATATTTGTATCTAAGATGAATGGAGTGTAGAAGAATAAATTGATAGGTATAACTTATTTTTAATATGACAGTTAATGTGGCAAAAATTTGTATCTGAGATTTAATGCACAATTGAGGATGCCCCGAGATTGGGTGCACAATTGAGGATGCCCTTAGAAGACTTGAAATGATGTAAATTTCAATGGTCATTTCTGAAAGTGCAAAAGGTAGTGGGAGATATTAAATTTAGATCTTGGAGGTGAATTTGATCACTCTTTTCTTTCTCTTTTTCTTGTTCTTTTCAAGATTGGTTATCCAATTATGTGTATCCTATCGAACCTCTATTGTGACGGAAATGTTGTAAAATAATATTTAAGTACCAGTTGTACGGATTTGGATTTAGTGTTGTACTGCACCACCATCATGTGTAGTAAAACCACACAATTTATAGCATAAATTTTAATTGCACAACATAATGATGCACAACACTTGATCCAAATGCACCACAAAATTGAATAGGCTTATTGTATAGGACGGTAGAGTATAACACATGATCCAACTTATCGCCTTTATTTGTTTTCATCTATTTTATTTTTTCATTCAAAAAAAAAAATTGTTCCCTCTGTTCCGCGCTCCATTTTTCATGTTAGTTCATCCCACACTTGTTTTCCTCTTTTATAAATTGTCATAAAATAATATTACTTTTTATAATTATATTCTCTTAATATTTCAAAAATTATATCTCATATCATTATTTTATATACACTAAAAAAACACTTTATTCACTTATCTGTTTTAATAATAACGTTGAAAAATATACATTACTCTGAACTAAAAAATCATTTTAATAAATAATTTTTACATTAAATATTATGTAAATAATAATTGGTCAATCAAGGGAGTAAGATTTAAGGTGAAGAATAAGGAAAGAAGGTGCTTTTTAAGGCACAACGATGGAAATTGGTTCCATAAATGGGGTCAGTAACGATCACGCGAGCCAAGAGTGGACACGTTTAATTAGTAACACATGAGAAAGAAAAAAAAAAGTTTGTAAATGTAACAGGTTTTGTTGTGGGTATATAGGGGGGCAAAAGAATAAATTGTGGGCCACTCCTACCTTATAATGGGCCCCATCCTCATTCAAGGATATACCACTATTTAGTGACAACATGTGCACCAAATGTTATATTAAAGTCCTTGATGCAAAAGTCAGTCTAGGCGGCTGTTTAGGCGCTAGGGTCGTCAGTCGATTTGATTTTATCTAGGCATAGCCTAGACGATTGAGTTGGGAGTTAGGTGTCCAACACTAAAGTATTATTTGATAATGATCGAGACTTTGTTCTTAATATAAATTGATAATATATAACACAAAGATTTATAATTTTCACTACACTAAAATTCAGCATAGATTTGTTCATTTTTTTTTAAGTTTAATTAGTTTTTTTGTACTCTATAGATGTTTTAATTGTTATCTTGACTTAGGCGGTTGTATAATGTAATTAATTTTGAAGTATATTTTTGTTATAAAATATCGATAAATAGTAAATAAAATTCATTTAGACGAAAAAAACATAGAAAAAAAAAATTGAACCGACTAGTCGCGCCTAGATGGTTTAGGCGGTCCAAATTCGCCCGACTATCGATTTTCGACTTAAAATGTATAATTTATTTATACTAAATCATGCAATTTATTTTTCATATTAATAGTTACATTACATAATTTAATATGATTAAATTGTATATTTTAATGTAATAAATTATATAATTTTAATATTTTAAAATATAATATTGAATGTACGATATATATGCTGGATAGAAGATTTAGTCTTTGTGTAAGTTTAGTGGGGTGGTGGGTGCATATTCTCCCTTTTTCAAGATAAACTTTTGTGTACATCATTTACATTGTACAGTAGATGTCATTTTTATTAAATAGTAATATTTATTTTTTATTAAATAATATTAATTACTTTTTTTAATATCTTTTTTATCTCTTTTAATATTAAAAAACGATTTTTAATTTATTAAAATTGATGTGAACAGTAAATGTTTAGATAAAATTGGGAGGTTGGAAGTATTTTCTAATGAGTGGATCTCATGTGCACTCGGGTGCACCGTGCACTTATAGTGTAGTTTAGCAGCGTGTAATTATATAAAACAGAAACGTGCAACTATCCCAAATTGAAGCATGCAACTATGTTCCCATATTAACAGTTGTATTTTTTTGTGTAAATAAACAGCGCTTTTCAACATAACAAATTACACGTTTTTAAAATGCACTATAAGTATACACAAGGCACCCGATGTATACAAGACCTAGCCATTTCTAATGTTTATCTAGCATCACTCTCTAGGGATATATGCTGGACTATAAATCAGAAGCCCCATATTAAATATGAATATTTTATTTTTCAATATTAGCATCCACCTTAAATATCAATATTTTATTTTGTGGTAATAATGATATTGATAGGTGCATCACAAAATTGGGAGGATGAAATTAAACATGAGCGTTGAATTCCACACAGTCTGTAATATGGTTTCTTGAACTGCGTAAGTCGTAACTATCATCTTCAATTAATTCCTATTGGTCCCGATGCAAACGAGTCTTACACGTATATGGAAGGGGGGAATACACGTGTTCAGTGTTTTTAAAACTTTTCTTACTGAGGTCAGCTTGGGTCAGGAGTCAAAGTCTATCTGAGACAGTGATCCTGAGCTGCTTTCAGATACCTCAGATAATCCTAACTGAGTCCTGAGTTTTCAGAGATCCTGAGTTGATTGGATCAGATAACTAACTTACTGAACCCTCAGAAGAGTAAGTTCAGTTTGGTAACTATCTGTTCTAGCTACTCAGATGTGCGGAATGGTTGACCCTTAGTTTATACTTGTTTTAAGCTTTTGCTGAAAACCTTCCTTTAATGAAATAGTGATTAGGTTGTGATTCAATTATATGCAACCTTCAGTGGATTGATTCCAACTGAAATATCAGTGAAAAATATGCTTTCAGATTTAAGTCAATGCAACAGTTAAGCACAGATAAAGAAAGCAATAAATAACACAGCAATTTATAGTGGTTCAGAGACTCAAGCTCCTACGTCCACTCTCTCTGATCCTCAGATAAATTCACTAATCACTTCCTGAGCTTTCTGACTACCTCGCGTAGTTTACTTACTCAACTCGGCCCTGAGCTTTCTGACTACTCCACGTAGTTTACTTACTCAACCCGACCTTGAGCTTTCTAACTACCTCCGTAGTTTACTTACTCAAACACAAACAAGCTTTCAGACTACCTCTGTAGCTTACTAACTTCACCTATAGAGCTTTCTGACTACTCCGCGTAGTTTACTTACTCTTTACAACTCTTCTCACCAACAATCACACTCAAACTTCCTTAAAGGGTTTGGGGTTTCTTGGTTGGTTTCCAACTAGGATGAGATATCCTTTACAATTTAGAACAATGCAAAGGATTAGGATATCTCGACTAAGCTTTGGATAAGAACTTTATCAAGCTAGGCTTAGTATAGTGAGCTCTCTTCGAAATAAAGCACTTGGGAAATTCTTGGTTTTTCGAGTGCTTCAAGTTGCAATAATAAGATTGAGCTCTTGAGTTGCTTACAAATTTCCCGTAACCTTACAATGTAGAGGGTCACAAGTATTTATAGGCATACACCAAGGTCACTCTTGAAAAACTATCCGTTGGAGAGATAGCTTCGTGAGTTTCCTCTTATGGTGTGTGAGAAACGGCTATATTTAGGGTTTGACACTCCCTAACACTTTTTAGGCAATAGCCTTTCATGTAGCCGGTCTTCACTTTTTGCAGTCTGGAACTTTGTACTTCTGACATCTTTTTCAGCGACCTGTCAATGTCAGTGTCAGTATGGTACAGTGTTGTCTTCCTCTTTTTGACTTTTGTCTCCAGTTAAAGGTAGACACCTTCAACGGTTCTTTTGGTTAAAATCTCTGAGTTGATATAACCTTAACAACACTTTGTCTTAGTTCCTTTTGTCTGCATTTGAATGTCTTGGGCAATATCTAATTTTCTAAGGAATCGCGATATTCTCAGTATTGAATCCTTCAGATAGATATTTTCAGTGCCTCGGAACATTCAGGTTTATACTAAGCATTGATACATTCTTGAGTCTTGATGAATTACTATGCCTTGATATTCTTGATCTTGATCTTTGTCTTGAGTTAAAGTGTCTTTTGAGTCTTCAGAGTCTTCTGAGTCTTCTGAGTCTTTACATATCTTGACCGATATCTTTGAGTCTTCATCTTGAGTCTTGATTCCTCGATTTCATCTTGAGTCTTGATATCTCGATTTCTCTTGAGTCTTGATTCTCGATTTCATCTTGAGTCTTGATATCTCGATTTCATCTTGAGTCTTGATATCTCGATTTCATCTTGAGACTTGATTTCTTCGTTTCATCTTTGGAACTTGAAACTTGATTTCATCTTGAAATTTCGGTTTCTTCGAAACTTTTAAAGTTCTTGAGAATCTTGAGATCTATCTAATCTATGTCTGTGACTATACATTTTGCGAGATAACATCACGAATACTCAAAAACCCGAATCGACTCAACTATCAAGATTATTCTGAACATGTCATACTCAGGGTTTTGGGATCTAATCAAAATCATATCTTTATTAAATTCATCTCCCAACAATTTCCCCTTTTTTTATGATGCCAAAACCTATCTTGTTTACAAACATATAACCTAAACTCAGGTTTCAGTTTATTCTATTACAAGATTGGTTTTATTTTCAACAATTTCCCCCATAAATAATGAGTCTCTTAACAATTAATCTCCCAACAATTTCCATACAGAGATTCTCACAACAATTTCTTCAGTAATGAATCACTCAAAGAATTCATTACCAAATACTTAATTTTCAAACAATTTCCCCCATATTCAAACAATTAATTCAGAGACATCATTCAGGCATATCAAAATTAAAAGACATGTAAATAAGATAATGAGATATTATCTTTTGAGCATAAATGATAAGTTTTCATTGATGATAGGTAGACTGTTACAGGTTACAATGAATCTTATCTGAACAAAATCAAAAAGAAAAAAAAATATAAAAGATTACATGAATCTTCTGAGTCTTCATTTTGTTCTTCAGTTCAGCTCTTCAGTTCGGTTCTTCAGCTCTGCTCTTCCACCTCATCAGCAGGGACTTCTAGGTCGAACATTCCGTAATATCTCTTCTTCAGTGCATCTCTTTCTTTGATGATATCCGGATTGTTTCCTGTCAGACCCAACTGAATGGCATACTGAGATATTTCCTGAGAAATGGCTTTCTCATTTACACAGTCATTCTCTAGCCTGGGAGGAGGGTACACATATGGACCAGGGGCGGTTATCTGCACCTTTCCTTCATCCGCAAGATTTATCCATCCTTGAAGATATTTCGGATAGAAGGTCAAGAGATAGTCGATGAAAGCCTCATTCGGATCTGAGCTCTCCCCTCTCCATTCTCTGAGCACATCATAGTAGAACCAGAAGGTTCTCTTGATTTCTTCCCACGCATCGTTGAGATGGACTGGCATCCATTTGTCAATGTGCGGCCATTTATGTGCTTTAGTGTTCCCTCTCCTCTTGCTTGCGAACCTTTTGAACCCACTTCTTCTTTTCTGCTCTTCTCCAGCCTTCTTTCTGATCAATGTTACACCAGAAACAGAAGCAACAGCTTTCTTTGCTTGTTCAATCTGGAGTGTTTTCAGAGCGCTTCTAGTGTTGAAGACTTTCTTCTTGGGCTCAGACTCAGTTTCTTCAATATCCAGCATCAGCTTTCTCTGGATTGGCTTAGAAGTCTTTGCTCTTTTGCCCTCAGGCTCTTCCATCACCACGGCCTTCCTCTTGATGGGCAATTCAGCACCGGCCTGGCTTGTCCCAATCCTTCCTCTACCACTCAGTTTCTCAATAGCCACTTCCTGCATTGTTTCCTCTGAAACCTGAGTGTAGATTGGCTTCTCCACCTCCTTGAACTTAAGCTTCTCAGTGGCTTCAATCTCCTTCATGGCTTCGGCAAGTATCTTCTTTTCAGCATTTTTAACAACCTTGCCCTTCAGAGTATGTTCCAATAATTCCCTGAGATCAGCTCCAGGTCTTTCCCCCTTCTTGGAACCATACTCTGGCAGAAGCCTGGAGAGTGCTGTGTCCATATGGTATTGCTCTTTGCTGACACTCCGCACCTCCCCTGCCATCTGATCTTGCTCCTCCTCAAGCCTTCTGAGGTGGTTCTTCGCCACAGAGAACTCTTCAGACAGATGAGCAAATTGGCTTGAGAGAGCTTCCTTGAACATGTCTGTCATCTTGGTCATGAGCATTGAGCTCATTTCCTCAACAGCATTTTTCACCAGCATCTCATTCCTCTCAACCAACTTTGCTTCTAGATTTTGTGTCTGCTCCTGATGCCTTTGCTTCAGCTCTGCATTGAGCTCAGCTTTGACCCCCTCCATCTTGTCTTCTAGCTTTGCTTCCATGGAGGTCAGCTTCTCTGTCATAGAGCTCTGAAGCAGCACCAGTTCTGAAGAAGTACTCAATCCTTCAATCTTCTGAGATTGGTTGGCCAAAACTTCCTCCATCTGAGCAATTTTGTTCAGTATTGGCTCAACCTTCTCCAATTTCTCCATCACGGGGGTGAGATCAACCTCAGGAACATTTCTGATCGACTGTGCCTCCTGAGTTGGTTGTTCATCCTGAGTCTCAGTCTGAACCTGAGCTTCAGTTTGAACTGAGGTTTCACCCTGAGTTTGGGTGTCCACCTGAGCCTCAGTCTGCATATCAAACATTACAGATTTAAATGTATGAACTTCAGTAAACCTGGCATAATTTTTAATAGTGCCAAAAGTTACCTGAAGGCTAACTTCAGTCTGAGGATGTTCGACAGCAGCCTGACCAGCATCAGTTGAGTCTTTCTCCTTCTGAGATTGACTCTCATCATCCCTTTGTTGGTCCTCATCCTGAGATTTGTCAATGGAGCTCGGGGCACCAACTTCACCAGTTCTCTCAGCCACCTTCCTCTTCACAAGCTCATCAAAATCTGAGATTTTCATCAGGAGCTTGGTTTTTCTAAACCCTGAGAATTCAGTGAGAAAAGTTGTCTCCTCGTTCCACCAGTCTTCCTCTCTTAATGAAGCAATATTAAGCATCTCTGGAAGAGTCTAGTTGAGGATGTAGACCGTTGACCTCAATCTGAAGAAGATGTCTTGGAGGTCAGAGAATGAGCTCAGCTCAGGGTAGCGGTCAAGAATGAACCGTTCCCCCTTGCTTCGCCATTCGGTCTCTTCAGCTTCACCTTTCTTGAGCATCGGGCTCTCAGGTTCAGTGGAAGGGTCAATCAACAGTTCACTCAGGAGCTCTTCAAAGTTCATCGGCTCCTGAGGCTCAGCAGCTTCTGAGGTCTGGGCAGGCAGCTCCTCAGTCTGAATATGACTTGGTTCTGAGGTCTGAGCTGGCGCCTCCTCAGTGGGAATTTCAGCTTGCTCTGAGAACTGAGCGAGCACTTCCTCAGCAGGGATCTGAACTTTCTTTGAGGTCTGAGGTCCTTGGAAAATTTCCTGAGAAAACTTATCTGAGCTAAGAGAAGTCTCAAGAACCTCAGAGAAGAATTGCTCTTCAGTTTGATCCTGTGCCTTTGAGATAGCCTGAGCCAATACATGTAAAGACGATTTCTGAGCAGTTTGGCTCTCAGGCTGAATCTCCTTAGTCTCACTCTCCTCCTCATCATCATCAGTGAGAACCACCATCCTTTTGCGTTTTGGAGCAAGGGTTTTCTGCTTCTTCAATTTCTCACCTGTTGGGGAATGAGTTGCACAGATCTATTCGGGGTGAATATTTAAATACAAATTTAATTCATTAATTATTACTAGCATGAATTAATCCTATATTAATTCAAATAATAATTGCAACAACATATCATGCATATAAAAAGCCACGTAAAACCTACGCATGCGGAATCTACGGGTTTACGTGAACGTACCTCTCGGGATGGCGGTGACTTCGGTCGGACGGACTAACCAAAAGGACTTCCCAAGTATTCCCTTAGCCCTTGCTCGACAATCCGGTGGAAGGATACTCGCGAACAATTAACAAAAAGGAAAAAATAAACTTTGTTGCACCACTTATGTGGATTTGCTAATATTTCCAGCACATGGAATTGTACTTGGGAATAAACTTATCATCCCCTATTTATAGGAGGGAGGGTGGACGAAATTTATGTGATATTTCAATGTGGGAAAAGACTTTTCTTGGTCACCAAGAAATCTTGAATATATCCCTTATATTCTTTTTCCCATAATTAAAATATTCCACAAAAAATCCCACCTCCTCAATTATGGACAAATTTCGAAAATATTAAGCAAGATTCCAAGATTTGGATCTTCTTGAATTTATGAGATATTCTTGTATTTCAAGAAATACATATCTTCCATAATATCTTTTTCAAGAAAATCAAGAAAATCTTTCTTGCCCATAATATTCAAAAATTTCGAAATATTCATATAGATAATCAAGTGGGAGATTTCTTGAATTTAATGAGATAATCTTGTATTCCAAGAATACATATCTTCATTCCATAACAAAATTCAAAGAAAATCTTTCTCCCTCTTTTATCCATAAATTTTGAAAAATAGAGGAAATATTAAGCAACAATATTTATTTTATTTTAATCACCTTTTCAGTTATTGGACTATATGTTGGGCTACTCAGGGGGCCTTTAGGAGAATTAAGATTGGACCTTCTAATGGATCTTGAATATCTAATATTGAGCCACAATATAATTCAAGCCCATAAATATTAATTAATCCCACTACATAATTAATATTGCACCATCCATCTTAACTCATATTATAAATCAATATGGCTCCCGGTCATTATTTTCCGTGTTTAAGATTATCTAGCCCATTAATTAATTCAAGCCCATCAAATAACTTTCCGTTAATTAATATCTTTTTGTCCTTGGTTAGGAACGGTTCAACATTATTATCCATAGGAAACTAATTCCACTTGCAAGATTTGGTATGATAAAACTTATGAACCTCCCAAGGGGCAAATCAAGCAAAGCGACTTGCACACGATTCTTCGTATTAAATCTTAGCAATCACATGTGACCAATAATATTGTCCAAGATAAAAAGTATTGAATCTCTCTCTGATTCGCTACCCATGATAAGTCAAAACAATAGTTACCAATCCCACGTGATCCTATTTAAGGGACGAAGGTTAAGAAACAACGAACCACTGAGGTCTAATTCTTCCTTGTTCGATTCAAGAATTTATCCTCCCAGAGGTCCTATTAAAGCGCGATCGGTCATGCACTAGTGTAATCTCTTGGTCAAGACAAACCAATCGAGCCTTACACCTCAACCTTTTCGCGATGGTTGTTCATTTCCATCTAGGTCGTGAATTGCTTACTTTTTAGTTACAAAGGGATTAATTTAATCTTTCGTGATCCGGTATCACTAAATTAACTCTGATGTAACACGCATTTAATTATTGAGCAGTTATGCAAAGAAATATATGTAACATTCAATCATATTTAAAGCATCAGTGATAAACAATTTATTTCAGTAAATAAGTCTGAAAATTCAGTTTCGATTATACAAAGTAAAAGCATACTTTTCAGTATAATCCCAACATCACCCTGCTCCTTCTTGGCTTCCAACAACACCTTCCCCCTGGTTTGTTGGCTTTCTTCAACAGCAGCCGCAATTGGTGATTCCACTTTCTTCTCTTTCTTTCCCTTGATTGTCCTCTTTGTAGCAATCGGCTTGAACATAATTTTGGACTTAGGGAATGGAGTAGAGTTGGCAAAAATATCCTCCTCCTCTCGGCACATCTCCAAAATAAAGGCTATTTTGGTGGCGTGGAGGATTCTGCCTTTGATAGATATTGCCCCATCATCCTCCATTTTTATGACCTTGGCTTGCTCAGTCACCACCTTGATCAGATACTTTAGCCAGTTGAAATCCCTGGTGGGTGAGTCCTCAAATGCCTCCATCAGTCATAGTTTGGGAGTGCTGATCTGCTCGAAGCTTCCAGATCGACTCATTATGCACTTTCCCACAATATCCATCAATACTTTGTATTTCGGCTTTATATGTCGTTTGTGCAGAGTAGCCTCAAACTTAACAGGTTTCTCGGCAACCCTGTCAAGATACTCCTGCTCCCGTCCCAACATATACAATGAGGGATCATCTCCCCTATCGCACAACTCAGATACGTCGTTTAAATTCTTAGGGACAATGTAGAGCTCTCGAACAAAATCCACATACTTCATTGATTGTTCGAGATGCAAAATGGAAATCTTAGATTCTATACAATCTTTCTCATCTATTTCCATATTTGCAATAAACTCTATTACCTCGCGAGCATACTCCTGCTCTGGTCGATTCGCGACGAGGTTCGTCAGTTTCGCCAATCGGATTAAGTGGAGCGCCTCTTCCTCGTGCTTGGAATTTGACGTGCTCTCCAGAGACACCACGTATTCGTACCATGGCTTATTTGTCTCGGCTAATTTTTTGAACATGGTCGGGGCCATTTTAGATATGAAGATTTGAAGATTTAGGGTTTGGGTTTTCTGGGCAAAGGGGTTTATTTGCAGAGGGTTTTGGGAACGAAGGGTTTGATAAAGTTTGGTTTGAAAGACTTTCAAAGGATTAAATAGCTTGAGATCGTGGGAAGTTGTACCGGTTTGGTGAAAAGCAACGGTTAAGATTAATCCACGATTAATCGGGTATGCGAAAGGTCGATCCCCGAAAAGTAAGCCATCATTTTAACTTCATTGGTTATAAAATGTAACAGATCGTTTAATGACTGTTGACCTTCTTCGGAATTTCAAAGATCCCGCCCAAAAACATTCCTCAGGTGTTTTGTATTTATTGCAAATGATTACTGAGTTTCACTTAAGCAATAAATGAGTCGCATCGCATGAGTCATTACTTCTTCAGACTAATTTCTCTCTATCAGTCTTACTGAGTATTAACCTTGATAAAATGTCAAGATAATATCGAAAATCGAATGGGTTCAAGATAACATCGAATCGACCTTCAAGAACTGAAGTTTCACGAGACTCGATTCAATATTTCCATTTTATCCCGAGCTTCTCAAGAGAGTTTTCGAGAAAACTTCATGCATCTGAAAACCTTCAATTTTTCAGATTTTACTCTATACACCTGGATCCAACATCCCTAATTCAACTGATAGTTCCTGAAATCTTGATTCAGCCAAAGGTTTAGTCAAGATAGCAGCTCTCTGCTTATCAGTATGAATTTTCTCCATCCTTATGTCCTTTTTCTCGACATGATCTATGATGAAGTGATGTCTGATATCCACATGCTTGCATCTGGTGTGCAATACCGGATTTTGTGAAATAGCAATGGCACTATTATTGTCACAAAATATTGGTACTTCATTGGCTACAACTTTATAATCCCTTAATTGTTGTCTGAGCCAAAGAATCGAGCACAAGAAGACTTCCTGCGATCATGTATTCAAATTTCAAGAATCTTGGTTGCTCTATCGAGGTCTGTTTCTTCGAAAACCAAGATATCGGCTTACTTCCAAGAAATTGACAAGTTCATGTAGTGGACTTCCTGTCAATTCAGCAACCTCCATAATCAGCATCTGAGTAACCAGTTAATTCAAGGTTATCATCAGCTGGATACCATAATCCTCTATTCATCGTGCCCTTAAGATACTTCAAGATCTTTTTGGCGACCTCCATGTGACTAGCCTTAGGATTAGCTTTGGTATCTTGCACATATCCCAACAGCAAATGTTATATCCGGCCTACTTGCTGTGAGATAGAGCAATGATCCAATGATTCCTCTATAATCAGTATGACTCACTGATTTGCCTTCAAAATCAGGATCCATCTTGTAGTTAGTATTCATGGGAATCCTAATCAGATTGCAATTTCATACACCATATTTGGCAATCGGATCTCTCGGTGTACTTTTGCACTGGTTGATGAAGATTCCTTCCTTTGATTGTTTCACTTGAAGACCTAGAAAGAAATTCATCTCCCCATCATGGACATCTCAAATTTGCCTTTCATCGGTGTAGAAAACTTTTCACACAAACCGGATGATTTGGGGATCCAAAATGATATCATCAACATATATCCGAACCAAGAAGATATCTTCCCCATCTTCTATCCCGAACAGAGTTCTATCAACAGATTCTTTTGACAAAACCATGGTCAAGAAGAAACCGAGAAAGAGTATCATACCATGCTCGGTGCTTGCTTAAGACCATACAAGGCTTTTTTCGAGCACGTAAACTTGGTCATTCTGTTTGAAACCGGGGAGGTTGTTCTACATAAACCTCTTCTTTAAGCACACCGCTCAGAAATGCACTTTTCACATCCATTTGATAGTATGTGAACTTCATGTGGGCAAAGATATGCAAGAAACAATCGATGGCTTCTAGTCTTTGCAACAGTGCAAAGGTTTCATCATAATCCAAGCCTTCTTCTTGGGAATAACCTTGTGCAACTAGCCTTGCCTTGTTTCTTACAATGTTGTTATTTTCATCTCTTTTATTCTTAAATACCCACTTGGTTCCAATGACATTGTGCCTCTCAGGTCTATCCACTAGCTCCCATACTTCATTTCTTGAGAATTGATTCAAATTTCATCTTGCATAAAGAAGAATCCAATGAGAATCTTGTAGAGCTTCTTCAATCTCAGTAGGCTCTTTCTCTGATAGGAAGCAGCAGAATAGTGCACTCTCACCATGGAACCTTCTTATTTTGACACCATCAGTTAGATCACCCACAATCTGACTTGTAGGATGACTATCTAACCATCTCCTTCTAGATGTTCCCCCTTCAACAGTATCCTCAACATTTAAAATGTTAGGTTCAGTTAATTCAGTAAACTCAGGGAACAACAGAAAATGAGAAAGGGAATCATCTTCCTCAGGGGAAATTTCATTCAGAACATTGTCAGAGACATTTGTTCCCCTTTGGTTGATAGATTCAGAATTTGCCTCAGTTGTGACCACATCTTCATTGGCATTACATACCTGAGTCTGAACTGGTGTCTGTTCATATTGGTCACCTTTGGTGTGTTGGCTTTCCTGAGTCTCACCATCCTAAGTTCCATCCTGAACTTTTTCTCGAGTCCGAGTCACTCCAATCATAGAATGTGATTGACTTCTTTTTCGGGGCCAGGTTGATGATTTGTCATTCTTTTTCGGGCTTAATCTGGTGATCCTCTTGGTCGGTTCATCAAGATCATGTTCCTCATTTCTTCCGAACACAAGTAGATTCATTAAAAACAACATGAGGTGTTTCCTCCACAATAAGAGTCCTACTGGTTGTAAACTCAAAAGTTTTTATCGACTTCGAATATCCTAAGAATATTCCTTCATCGCCTTTTACTATCAAATGTTTTCAACTGATCTTAACCATTATTGTGTATGAAACACTTGCAACCAAACACACGAAAGAAAGAAACAAGAGGCTTCCTTTCATTCCAAAGCTCATAAGGTGTTTTGCCTTGACTCTTGGTCAAGATGGATCCGTTTCCGAGAATAGCATGCATGGTGTTGATGACAAATTTCAAAATCTTTTAGGAATATCAGCCTCAGCTATCATTGTCCTTGAAGCTTCTTTAAGAGTCTTGTTCCTTCTTTTAGCAACACCATTTTGTTGAGGGGTCCTTGCAGCTGATGTTTCATGAGTAATTCCATTTGCTGCACAATAATCAGATATGATATGATTTATAAATTTGATTCCTTTTGTCGATCCGATTTTGACCACACTCAGATTTTTCTCAATACTGAGCCTTTTCAGTAATTCAGGCAGCTTTATCTGAGTCTCTTTCTTACTGAGTAAGAATATGACCCAAGTATATCTTGAGTAGTCATCAACTACTAGTGTGTATTTCCTGTCATTAGTACTCACTGGTGTTATTGGACCAAAAAGATCCATATGCAACAACTGAAGTATTCTTTCAGTAGAAACATCTACTTTGCTTTTAAATGATGCTCTAATTTGTTTTCCTTTTTGGCACGCATCACAAATGTGTTCCTTACTGAACACTTCATTAGGCAACCCTCTCACAAGAGCTAATCTTGCAAGCTTATTCAGGGTTTTGAAATTCAGGTGATTCATCCTTTTATGCCATAACCAACTGGTATCTGTGGAACTTTTAGCAACCAAACATGTATCTTTAGGAGTTGAACTCCAATCAGCAAGATACACATTTCCTTTTCTAGTACCAGTCAGTAATACTTTCTGTGAGATATCATCTTTCACATAACATAAGTTCTTAGATAACTCAACATTAAAACCCTTATCACAGAATTGGTTTATTGAAAGCAAGTTATGCTTCAATCCAGATACATATGAAACACCATGGATATGAACTGAGTCGATTTCCAAAGTTCCATATCCTTCAGTCTGTCCCTTGGAGTTATTTCCAAAAGTGATCTGAGGGCCTCTTTGTTCAACATAGTCACTGAGTATCTTCTTGAATCATGTCATATGTCTTGAGCATCCACTGTCAAGATATCATACATCAGGGGCTTTTTTTTCATCTCTACTCATCGGTCTTTATGTGATCTTCAATATTTTTCGGTGCCCTTGTTTTTCCCCTGAAAAACAGATCAATTCTTAGGTACCCAATTTGTGTAGGGTCCTACAAGGTTAGTTGTACCTTTCGGCATCCAAATCTGCCTGACAACTCTAATCACTTTAGAGTGGTTGATCTGTCTTCCATAAACATCTACATACACATTTACTAAAGGTGGGTGCCTTAGCGGTTTCACGTGTATGAGTGCTAGCCTAAGCATGAACATGGGCTTTTGAATTTTTCTTTGGTTCGGGCCTTTTGTTCATTTGCTTTTAGCTTTTTTGTGCATTTGGTCCGAATCTTTGTTGACTTCGGGTTCGGGTAACCTTTACCCCTTAGGCAAGTGGGGTTCAAAGTTACTGTCTTTGAAATTTGGGTCTTTCAAGATATCTTGAGGACTTGGTCTCTTGATTGAGAATGTCTCTCATTGAAAGTGTTTCTCTTCCGAAGATTCCTCCGATGGTTCAAGTGTAGATCCTTTCGGGTTTTCATTCTTAGCCCGAGGCTTTGAAGTACTTACTGAAATTTTCAAACGAGTGCTCGGGTTTTCTAGTCTTCACCGAGGTTTGGGCTTTCCTACCTGATCATTCAGTTTTACTGAAACCATGGGTCCTTTTCCCTTGTCTACAACCTTGGGCATTTCTTCATTTTGAAGTGTGGGTGCCACTGGTTTTACAAATATTATCTTCTTACTACTTGATGCAGCATTCAGATGACCTTGTGAGGTTTCCCCTGGAATGTATCCCAATCCAGATTTTATAGTGGCAGATCTCTAGTAACTCTGAATTTCATCTATTACTTTAGATGCAGTATTCAATAGAGTTAACTTCTTCTGTGCACTATCCTCACATTTCTGTAAAGTTTCATGCTTCTCAGAGAGGTCATTGAACTTAGTTCTGATCAGCTGAACCTCTTCAGTGGATTTCTCTAGCTTTTCAGTTAGGGTCACTATCAACTTCTCTTTCTCTGAGAGTTGTACTTTCAGAACATCCAGTTCATCAGTAGCTCCCATTAATTGAGAAGTGATTTCAGTATTGCTAGAGTCTTTCCATTTTAGATTTTCAGCTTTCAGTTCTTTATTCTGCTCTTGAGTTTTATTTAGCAGCTCTTGTAAAACAGCATAGTCCTTCATCAGATTCTCAAAAGAATCCATCAGGTCAAAATGACTGTTTTCAGTGGAACTTGACAACTCTTGTGCTAGTGTAGGAGCAACAACAGAGAAAGAAGAGTTTACCTCCTCAATGGTCATCAGACAGATGTCATCACTTTCACTGTCTGAGAATATTTCATCTGAAGAGCTAGATCCCTCCTCAGAATGTTCTTCTTCTGCAACCATGGCCTTTTTGCTAGAGAACTTCTTGTCTCTTTTAGCTTGCCTTTCTCTTCTCTCCTTAGCACTCAGATTTGGACAATCATACTGGAAGTGACCTTTCTTTTGGCAATTATAGCATCTGTTTGCATCATCATCCTGATCACTTTCTTCTTTGGATTTGGAGTCCTTCCTTTTAGATGAAGATCCCTCAGCTTTCAGGTCCTTCTTCTTCTCAGTTGATCTCTCCTCAGGTTTCTTCTAGTACCTGTGATTCCTGTAATAGTTTTTATATTTTCCATATCGACTATTAAGTCTTTCAAACCTCCTTGCCATCAGTGCTAGCTTATCCTCAAGCTCATCCTGATTTTTAGCAAGGGAGTTCTCAGACTCTCTAGTTTTACAGGTTTTATCTTTGGCTTTAAAAGCCACATTTTTACTAAATGATGAATCATCTTTGCTGTCAGCCTTTTTAGATTTCTTATCAATTACAAACTCATAGGCCTTCAGCTCAGAGAAGACTTGTTGATATGGCATTGAATTAATGTTTTTTGGTGTTTTCAATCACCACTACATGTATATCCCATTTCTTAGAAAGACCTCTAGGAATTTTCAATGCAACTTCTCTCTGTGGATATTTCTTTCCAAGTGCATTTAAATCATTCATAATGCTAGTGAATCTGACTTCTAATTTGTCAATAGATTCACCTTCATCCATTTCAAAACTATCAAACTTTTCAATTGCAACTGAAAGTTTGTTTTCCTTGATATGATCTGTGCCTTGGCACATTACAGCTAGTGTATCCCAAATTTCTTTTTGCAAGATATTGCGTTGAGAAATCATTCTCATCACACCATCATCAATCAGATCAGATAGTGTGTCTTTAGCAATATAGTCTAGATTGACTAACTTTCTCTACTCAAGAGTCAGTTGGTCATCAGACTTAGGAAATTCTGCTCTAGGATCATTTCTCTCATTTTATGTTCCTCTGGGATTCACCACAGTAAATTGGAATGGTCCTTCAGAGACCACTCTCCACATAACGCTCATGTTTGGAATCTGATGATGAGCTGCATTCTCAATCTCCATAGATCATAGTTCTCCAATCGAGAACATGGGAAGTTTCTTAGAAGACATTTTATCCGAAGTCTTTTTAAGAATTCAACCAAATAAGATCGATTCGGATAGACCACAAGTATTTTAGCAACTAAAACTTAGGTCAACAAAGCTGGTGGTCAAGTTGAACCACTGCTCTGATACCACTTGTTGGTATCAGATCAGAGACGGGTTTAAAAAATATGGATCATTTCAAAGCATCACTTTGAAAATAGTGATCTGTTGAACTCCCGCCCGATACCACTTGTTGGTCCGGGTGCAACGAGTCTTACACGTGTATGGGGGAATACACGTGTTCATTGTTTTTAAAACTTTTCTTCATCGAGGTCACTTAGGTTGGGTCAGTTGTCCGATGATTTGGTCCCGAGAAGCACAAATCGCTCTCGAGTCAAAGTCTATCCGAGAAGTGATCCCGAAGCCGCTTTTCAGATACCTCGGATAATCCCAACCGAGTCCCGAAGTTTTCAGAGATCCCGAGTTGCTTGGATCGGATAACTAACTTATTGAACCCTCGTAAGAGTAAGTTCGGTTTGGTAACTATCTGTTCTAGCTACTCGGATGTGTGAATGGTTGACCCTTAGTTTATACTCGTTTTAAGCTTTTTTTCAAAAACCTTCCTTTAATGAAATAGTGATTAGGCTGTGATTCAATTATATGCAACCTTCAGTGGATTGATTCCAACTGAAATATCAGTGAAAAATATGCTTTCAGATTTAAGTCAATGCAACAAGTGAGTTAACACGGATAAAGAAAGCAATAAACAACACAGCAATTTATAGTGGTTCAGAGACTCAAGCTCCTACGTCCACTCTCTCTGATCCTCAGAGAAATTCACTAATCACTTCCTGAGCTTTCTGACTACCTCGCGTAGTTTACTTACTCAACTCGGCCCTGAGCTTTCTAACTACTCCACGTAGTTTACTTACTCAACCCGACCTTGAGCTCGACTACCTCCGTAGTTTACTTACTCAAACACAAACAAGCTTTGGACTACCTCAGAGCTTACTAACTTCACCCTCTAGAGCTTTCGACTACTCGCCGTAGTTTACTTACTCTTTACAACTATTCTCACCAACAATCACACTCAAACTTCCTTAAAGGGTTTGGGGTTTCTTGGTTGGTTTCCATCTAGGATGAGATATCCTTTACAATTTAGAACAATGCAAAGGATTAGGATATCTCGACTAAGCTTTGGATAAGAACTTTATCAAGCTAGGCTTAGTATAGTGAGCTCTCTTCGAAATAAAGCACTTGGGAAATTCTTGGTTTTTTGAGTGCTTCAACTTGAAATAATAAGATTGAGCTCTTGAGTTGCTTACAAATTTCCCGTAACCTTACAATGTAGAGGGTCACAAGTATTTATAGGCATACACCAAGGTCACTCTTGAAAAACTATCCGTTGGAGAGATAGCTTCGTGAGTCTCCTCTTATGGTGTGTGAGAAACGGCTATATTTAGGGTTTGACACTCCCTAACACTTTTTAGGCAATAGCCTTTCATGTAAATTTCGGTCTTCACTTTTTTGCGATGCGGAACTTTGTAATTCGACATCTTTTTCAAATGAATTTGTCAATGTCGATGTCGTCGGTGTGGTACAGTGTTGTCTTTCTCTTTTTGACTTTTGTCTCCAGTTAAAGGTAGACACCTTCAAGGGCTCTTTTGGTTAAAATCTCTGAGTTGATATAACCTTAACAACACTTTGTCTTAGTTTCTTTTGTCTGCATTTGAATGTCTTGGGCAATATCTAATTTTCTAAGGAATCGCGATATTCTCGATATTGAATCCACCCGGATAGATATTTTGATTGCCTCGGAACATTGAGTTTATCTTGAGCATTGATGCATTCTTTGAGTCTTGATAATTATTGTGCCTTGATATTCTTGATCTTGATCTTGATCTTGTGGTCTTTGTGTCTTGAGTCTTGATGTTTTGAGTTTTGAGTCTTACGAGTCTTACGAGTCTTCGAGTCTTTACATGTATCTTGACCGATATCTTGAGTCTTCATCTTGAGTCTTGGTTCCTCGGTTTTCATCTTGAGTCTTGATATCTCGATTTCTCGAGTCTTGATTCTCGATTTCTCCTTTGAGTCTTGATTCTCGATTTCTCGGCCGAGTCTTGATTCTCGATTTCATCGAGTCTTGAGATCTCGATTTCATATCGAAGTCTTGAGATCTCAATTTCATATCGAGACTTGGTTTCTTCGTTTCATCTCGAAACTTGAAACCCATTTCATCTTTGAAACTTCGATTTCTTCATAAACTTATCGAGTTCTTGAATCTTGGATCCTATCCCCGATCTATATCTCACGACTATACATTTTGCAGATAACATCCTGAATATTCTAAAACTGAATCATGACTCAACTATCAAGATTATTCTGAACATGTCATACTCAGGGCTTTGAAATCTAATCAAAATCATATCTTTATTAAATTTATCTCCCAACAATTCCTCATCACTATTCAATAATTGCAAATATAAATAGAAATCGCATATTGGTTTATGTGTTTTGTCTTATTATCAGACTTACTTATTTTGGGCTTCTAGTTTTGATCCTCTCCTTATTGGTCTTTTTTTGTTTTCATTTCTTTTTAGGGACATGTCTAATTATTATTATATACAATATTTCTGATGCTTCCTCTTGAAGCGCATGCTTCTTTTGTTTTTGTCAGTCGACACTTTTGCACACTATGAATTGTTTAATGAAATAATATATTTAGAAAAAAGAGAAAAATTTAAATAAAAGGGAAGAATTATATTATATTAGAAAGATGTTCAGATCGAACAAAAATAAGTTTTAGTGGAATTATATATATTGTTTATTCCTCGTATTTGTTTGTTTGTTTGTGGGTGTTTGTAAAAATTTATAAGTGATTATAGCCATTTAGGATTGTGTGCAGAAATAATTTAGAGTATTTTATTTCTCTTTTAGTACATAGTTTAAATAAGCTCTCATAAGCCCTATATTTTATTATTCGGTTACTGTTTTATTTCTCTTTTAGAGTGTTTTATTTCTCTAAAGATTATGTTTTTAGTAGCTTATTAGTACTATTTTTTAAAAACTTTTAACTTTTTTTATGAACACTATCAACTTCTACTATTAATTACTTTATTCTTAATCACTAATTTTAATCATTTCTTTAAAATCATAAGTTTTTGCAAACACCCCGTTTATACTGTTTATTAATTTCTTGCTTTGCTCTTTTTCTTTTCTAATTGTAATTTTTCTTCTGTTTTTTTTTTCTTTGTTCCCTCTTGTTCATTTTGTTTTAGTACTTTCAGTTTTCTGATCTTTTGTCAATTGAATCTTCGAGGAGGTGGAAAATGAATTAAGTAAACTAAAAACGTATAAGAATAAAAAAAGCATTTTCTCATATGGGACAGTTAATATAGTAAATGAAATTACGTCTCATATATGAGACGGTGTTATACAATTTTTTATCAATGTACAATATACTAAAAGCATAGGACCATCTCTCATGTGAACTTGAGTTCACGTTAAATTTTTTTCTTCTTAATGTTATTAATGCATACATACTATTACTATTTAAAAAATATTTGAATTTTAAATAGTGACACTTAATATATATAACAGTTGATAGTGTGTATGCATAGCAGTATAGTGAGTTCACGAAACTTGGGTTCATGAGAGTATAAGTTTTTGTAACAAATAAGGTAGGGTTTTTCTACGGTCAGGAACGGCTTCGCCTTTCCTAACGCCAGACGTCAAATAAAAGATTGTCACATCATTTAACTTCGCCATGAGCGATACTATTTCGCCATAAGACTAAATAATTAATTTTTTAAATAAAAATGATAAAATTACTGAAATATCCTTATAATATTTTTTAAATAAAAAATACAATGTCCATAAATTTAAAAAATTTAATTCACAATCCCGAACTCGGTCCATGCGCGACCCAGGTCGGATTCGGGTCTGGGTCCATGTAGGATCCAAGTCCTGATTTTGGTTTGAGTCCTAATCAGGGTTTGGGTCAGGGTTGTGTCTGGATATGGGTCAAGGTCCGGTCTGGGCTCGGGTCCCATGACGGTGCGGGTTGGTGTCGTGGTCCGGTTAAGGCAAAGGTACGGGTCAGGGTTTCGGTGGTCGGTCCTGGCCCGGTCCATGTCGGGTCCTGGGCCGGATCCGGCCGATCGGGTCGGGGTCCATGTCGTGGTCTCTGGCCAAATCAAGGTCCGGCCAAGGTCGGTTCGAGTCGTGGTTCGTCGGGGTGGTTTGGGTCCTGCCTCGCCTAGAGTTTGGGTTCTGGCCATGATTAGTGGTCTGGCCGTGGTGGTTCGGGGTTCCGGTTCGTTAGGGTCCTGGACAGGTTCGGTCGTGGTTCGGTCCGGGTCTGGGTCTGGGTCCGGGTTAAGGTCCGGTCAGAGTCTGGGTCCGCCGTGGTCGTGGTCCGATCGTGGTTTGGGTCAAGCGCGTCGTGGTCCGGCCAAGGTTCGGTCAGGGTTTGGGTCCGATCAAGGTCCGGCCGTGGCCGTGGTCTGGTCGGGTTTGGGTCCGGCCCGTTCGGCCGGAGTCTGGTTCGGGCCATGGTTAGGGTCCGGGGCCGGGCAAGTGGGGTGGTACGGGTCCGGCTCGTTGTGGTCCGGCCATGGTTCGGGCCGGTCCGATCCGCCCTAGGTTCGGGTCCGTTAAGGTCCGGGTCGAGTCCTGGTCAAGGTCGTTGTCCGGTCTGGTCGTGGTCAAATCCGGATCCGGTCATGGTCAATATCCGGGTCATGGTCAGGGTCAGGGTCCTTCCTGAGTCCGGGTCAGGGTTCTGTCTGGGTTCGGGTTTGAGTCAGGGTTCGGTCCAGGTCTGGGTGAGGGTCCGTTCAGGGTCCGGTGCGGTCCGGGTCAGGATTCGATTTTGGCTTTGGGTCCGGGTCAGGATGGGTCAGGGCCTGGTCCGGAATAATTTCGCAATTTTATAAATATTAATTTAATTTATTAGTAAGGCGATGCAGTGCGATTGCACTATACACATCGCAAACGCACTAGTGCAAAGTGCAATCATTTAAAATTAAAATTATACATTGGATCAACGATCCATAAGTGATCTAATGATTTCTTGAAGTTAGAAATGACGAAACTGTTCCTGACCGTAGAATATCCCAATAAGGTACATGGAACATACTTAAATGCAACAGAAATTCAAATGGATATGTGTATGTAGATTAATGTTACTTAATCATAAGATCATAAAGTAGATGTTTTTTAAGCATATTTATATTCTGTTGATAAACATGAATTGCATATTTAAATAATTTCACTTTTGTGTGAGATCATTTTTAGAAAAGTAGATTTTCGGAAAAAATTATTTGTAATATAGAATTTATATTATTATATTTATAAATTTATATTATAATATTTAACAATTAATATTATAGTATTAAATGTTATAAGTATTATTTATAAGAATAAGGGCATTAATTTATATAAATATAATGACATCAATTTTATAGTATGAACAAGTTTCACGTGTTTGGAGGGGTGGGGCTCAAAACTCAACTATCCAATCAAATAAAATAAAATAAAACTGAATTTCAATTGATAAATTGATTATAATGAATAATCTTAAATGCTCCCACATACATCACACATCTCATATAGTAATGCCTATATTGTGTATTAACGTTTTAATATTTTGAAAGAATTGATATTATTTGTGTTAGGTTGTACCCTATATCATGTAAAAAAACCGTCTCATACTAGTGTTTGTCTCCATTAAATAAAATATTATATGCAACATGTTCACCGTACACCACTATTACTAATATTTGTAAAAATCAACACTCTATAAATAAAATGTTGATCTTTAGGTGAAAAATGGGTAGCGAAATAGAGAAAGAAATATGTATAATTCACATTTTAAATATATATATATATATATATATATAAATGTATTCGACTTCGTTAATATAAAAATATTTAGTTCAAATAATTCTCGAAACTTTATAAAAATTCAAAATACATTTAGCTACACTATATTATAAATTGGGCCCTCGGTGAAATTCCTGGCTCGTCACGGCCTACATTGATGCAGGTGATCAGATGGAACCAACTTTTCAATAGTAACTAGTAATAGTGTGACGCATAGTTCCTTCTATAAAGCCAGCAATAAAAGGACAAATTCAATCAGGTTAGCTAAGAAATTGCAAAATAAAATAATAATTATGATAAGAAAAAAAAAAGTTATCGTAATTTATTTATTTTTTTTAAGCATAACCAGTAATGTTTATAATTGAAAGAGACTATTAACATCACATGCATAAATCTGTTTCTATTTAATTTTCTGTTAAATCATAGTAAAACTGGTTTCCAACCTGATCGTTCTGACAAGGAAACATGCACAATGGGGCACATCAATTACAATTTAGCCAAAATAAAGGATTTATTGAATAAAGAAATTAATTCGGAATTCAAAATTTTCAAAGTGGGCCGCGGAATTGATGTGCAAATTCTTTCACCAAAATAATATCAATGACGACTTAGTTTCCTACTTTGAATCCAACCTCAAATTCGTTCATCACAAACTCATCTACTAAACTTTTTTATATTATAAAATTGATATCATTACTCTTAAAAATTAATACATATTATCATTTAATGTATCAACTTACAGATATAGTGATATCAATTGATAAATATTGTGGTATTAATCTATAAGTATAGTGATATAAATTTCATACTATTAACAAGTTTCACCAACACTATTCATAATTTAATAGTGTTCGTATATTTAATAGTGTTTATATAAAAATAAAGACAAAAATTTGTGTGAACCCAAGTTCACCGTGAACTCAGTTTTTCTAGTTTCATCATTATGTACAAAAACTTTCTATGTTATACATAAAAACTATCATTGTTATGCACAAAAACAATCACTATTTAGAAAATGTTTTACTCCCTCCGTCCCAATCATAATGACATCTTTACTGTTCATAAGGATTTAGTGGAATAATGATAAAGTGATAAAGTGGTGGGGTGGGAAGAGTTATTTATTAGTATTTTATATAATAAAGTGATAAAGTGATGAGTAATTGGGGGTAAAAAGTATTGTTTATTAATATTTTATGTGATAAAGTGATAAAGTAATAAAGTGTGTAAGTAATTTTACCATTATGATTGAGACGAAAATATAGGATACTTTACCATTATGATTGGGACGGAGAGAATATATTTTTAAATGGTGAAAATTTTTGTGTATAACAGTGATAGTTTTTACCCATAACAGTGATAGAGTTAATGCATAGATCTGGTTCACATGAGTGTTATTGAAAAATAAATGAATAGGGATATATCTTATAAAATTAAATAAAAGAGAAATAACCTATCATTTAATTAAGTCCCAAGAAATAACACTTTAATTTTTAATGAAAGTTTGTATTTTTTTTCCATCAATTTATAAGTGTAGTGATTGAGTTTCACTGTATAAGGAAACTCATCACTGAATTTCATATTAAAATTTGCAAGTATATTATACTTAATATATCTTCTACCAACATAAGAAAAAGAAAGGAGGGGAGAGGTGGGAAATTGCAAACACTTTCTTGGATCCTGCAACAAACATTGCTCTCATTTATCAAATTGGTGGTGATGGGCCAAAGATAAAGAAAACAAGGAATGATGAAAAGTGGGTGAGGGCCAAAACAAAAGAAAAAATCTAAAGAAATCAAATAAAACCAAAAGTATAATACAATCGCAGAAGAGAGAGATAGAAACAAAGCAAAACCATACATACTCCCTATATAGCCTTGTTGTACCACTCTTGCAAGTTTGTTTTCAAGAGTCGTAACAAATACTGTTATATAGTATTAGTTGTAGAAAACAACAGTATTCTCTCTCTCATGCCACCACTATGGGAAGCTAATCATCATGAAACACCGCCTGCACAATGCACTCCGAAAAAGGTATTTCAATTCCAACCATCCAAACACTCCCTACCTTAAATTTACCACAAACCAATTCTCACTCATTTCCACTCTCAATTTCAAACTACCCAAACCATGAACCTAACTCCACCCTTTTTCTCTCTAATCTTGATCATCTCCGCCGCCGTCGCGGCCACCGCCGCGGCCTCGTCTCCGCCCCTCCAACTCCTCTCCCTCCTCTCAATAAAATCCTCCCTAATAGACCCTTCCAACTCCTTCCAAAATTGGGACCCATCAACTGCATTCTCTAAACCCCGTGAACAGCCCGGTTGGTGCTCATGGACCAGCGTGAAGTGCGACCGGAAGACGCACCAAGTCACGGCCCTCGATTTATCGGGCCGTAACCTTTCGGGCCGGATCCCACCGGAGATTAAATACTTCCAACATTTACACACACTAAACTTGAGCTGGAACTCCCTCGACGGCCCGCTCCCGCCCTCCATTTTCGAACTACCGAACCTTAAATCACTCGACATTAACCACAATCTTTTCAATTTCACTTTTACCCCCGGAATTTCAAACCTCAAATCCCTCACTTTCTTCAATGCCTTCAGCAACAACTTCGTCGGCCCGCTGCCCGAAGAGCTGCCCCGGATCACGAACCTCGAGTATCTCAACCTCGGCGGTAGCTACTTCGAAGGTGAAATCCCGGCCAGTTACGGAACCTTCCGGAATCTTCGATTCCTCTACCTGCAGGGGAATTCCCTTTCGGGCCGAATCCCGTCCCAATTATCCTCCTTAAATCAGCTCCAACATATCGAATTAGGCTACAACGCCTACACCGGCGGGCTGCCCGCACAATTCTCCCGTCTTTCAAATTTAACCTACCTCGACTTCTCGTCTGCAAATCTCTCAGGCGAGCTTCCCGCAGAGTTAGGGAAGCTCGAGAAGCTCGAAAAGCTGCTGCTTTTCAAAAACAACTTCACGGGCGCAATCCCGGCGAAATGGGCCGAAATGCGATCGTTGAAGTTTCTCGATTTGTCGGATAATTTTCTATCAGGCCAAATTCCGGGCGGTTTTTCGGATTTAAAGGAGCTAACAGGACTGTCCCTTATGAACAACAAAATAACAGGGGAAATCCCGGAAGGAATAGGCGAGCTTCCCAATTTGGAAATACTATCCCTCTGGAATAATTCCATTTCGGGAAAGTTACCATCAAAGTTAGGCTCCAGCAGCATGTTGCAGTGGCTTGACGTTTCTTCCAACAATCTAACGGGTCGAATTCCTCCGAATCTCTGCCTCGGCAAACAGCTAGTGAAACTGATACTTTTTTCGAATCAATTTGACGGCGAGATCCCTCCGTCTTTGGCAAACTGCACGGCTCTGTACCGGGTCAGGATTCGGAGCAACCGCCTAAACGGGTCCATCCCTTTCGGGTTCGGGTCGTTGCGGAATCTCACGTTCTTCGATCTCAGCAACAACAACATCAGTGGAGTGATACCCAGAGATCTTGGAAATGCGGTCAGGCTGCAGTTACTGGATGTATCAGGAAACCCGTTGAAATCCGAGCTTCCTGATACCATATGGAACGCTCCGAGCTTGCAGGATTTTCGTGCAAGCTCGTGCCGTCTAATTGGAAAGATACCTGATTTTATAGGATGCCGGAATTTTTACAAAATCGAGCTCGATAGAAATAGTCTCAACGGTAGCATTCCGTGGGATATAGGCCACTGCGAGAAGCTGATACTTCTGAACTTGAGTAGTAATACTTTGACAGGGATTATTCCGTGGGAGATTTCGGCACTGCCTTCCATCACACAGGTGGATTTTTCCAACAACTTTCTGACAGGGGCAATTCCGTCAAATTTCAACAACTGTACGACTCTGGAAAGCTTCAACGTGTCGTACAATCAGCTTACAGGTCCTGTACCTTCGTCAGGGCAAGTTTTCTCCAGTCTCCATCCTTCGTCCTTCGTCGGCAACGAAGGACTCTGCGGCGAGATCTTGAAAAAACCGTGTCTCGCCGCAGGCGACGGCAGGGACGGTGCGCAGGCGCCGTCCCCGCTGAGGAAAACAGCGGGTGCCGTGGTCTGGATATTGGCCGCCGCCTTCGGTGTCGGCTTGTTCATCCTGATCGTCGGCGCCCGCTGTTTCCAGGCGGTCCGCCTCCTGGAGAACAGCGGGGGCCGCGAAGTTGGGCCGTGGAAGCTGACAGCGTTCCAGCGGCTCAACTTCACAGCGGAGGACATTCTGGAGTGTTTGAATTCAAACGACAAAATTATCGGGATGGGGTCCGCGGGGACGGTGTACAAAGCGGAGATGCCAGGTGGCGAGATCATAGCGGTTAAGAAGCTTTGGGGGAAGAATAAGGACACGTTGATTTGGAAAAGGAGGGGGGTGTTGGCGGAAGTGGATGTTCTGGGGAACGTAAGGCACAGGAATATAGTGAGACTGTTGGGTTGTTGTAGTAATACTGTTTGCACGATGCTGTTGTACGAGTACATGCCGAACGGGAGCTTGGATGATTTGCTGCACGGGAAGGATAAGGGGGAGAAGGTGGGGGATTGGGTGACGAGGTATAATATTGCGGTTGGGGTGGCGCAGGGGATTTGCTACCTGCACCACGACTGCGATCCGGTGATTGTTCATCGTGATTTGAAGCCGAGTAATATACTTTTGGACGGGGAGATGGAGGCGCGTGTGGCAGATTTTGGGGTGGCGAAGTTGATTTTGAGTGAAGATCAGTCTGTGTCCATGTCTGTTATTGCTGGATCGTATGGCTACATTGCACCAGGTATGGATATGTACATGAAATTTATATCATCATCATTTTTAATTTGTGTTTTGTTTCATTAGTGATCGTATAACATGTTCGTTTTCAATTTCATGCATGATTCTTTAATTTTCATTTTATTTTTTGAATTTCATGCATGATTCTTGATTTCAACAATATTGTGTAGTAGTGTTGTTTCTGACAACAATATCCGTATAACTCATTACTAACTACAATTGTTTTCCGTAAAAACAACTGATATAATTTTAAACTGCATTTTAATTATTTTTTTTTCCTCGTAGTTGTTTTATTTTCTCGTAGTTTTTACTGTTCAATTTTGGTACCAAGAAGTTTAACTATTTTATTTAGTCTCAAAATTCAAAAGTATGTACAATTTTAGCTTTGGAATAGTTGGAAAATTGAAAACTATGAATATTT